>OX454267.1:2658035-2821721 GCA_949715065.1 Periphyllus acericola | reverse complement strand
AAGAAAAGTTGGAGCTTGAAATAGGAAAAAGTAAAAGAACAATTGATCCTCAGACACAAAAAGAAATTGATTTGATCAAAATAATCAAAAAAGAAATGAATCAGTTTGAAAATGGAGTAACTCGCGGGCATCATTTAGAGCTAGCATTTAAGTATTTAATGTCTATTCCTCCTACCAGTATCGAGTCAGAACGTGCAATAATAATTAAAATAACTAAATAAAACAAAATCGTCCGTAATATTCTCATAAATATTATTATTAAATATTTTATTAAATTTCGGGATGATCCCGGGATGTCGGGACTAATATCAAAATATCCCGAAATCCCGGGATCGTGAAATAGGGCCGGGACTGTAATCACTAGATACACCAAAGGCCAATGGATGGCCGCGGCCCGAGAGAAGTTCAAAACACCTACGTTTAAGTTTGTCCGCGACTGGGTACTGAAAGATTGGCAACAAACGCTAGAGGATTGACGGCAGGCTTATGATTTCTTCTTTAATCAGTTAATCGTACTCGGTACTCCTCCTCACAAGCTTTAACGAACAACAGAATACGCTGGTAAATTTCCAGGCTGTTGCCCAGATGACGTCGAAAAAGCATCTTCAACAAAATGTGTACGTCTTACTGATATCGCGTTAAACTACGAAATGATGTGATGCGATAAGATTATCTGACAGATGTGTGATGGATATCACACTCTGTGGCAGGGGTCGCTAATTAATATTTTTGGAGGGCCGAATCGGAAATTTTGAAAATTTTCGGGGGCCGTCAAAATAGCCAAACAAATATTTTATGTAGTGAAGCAAAAGTATGTAGCACAAATAAAAAATGATAAATTGAAAAAAATAAAACAAAATAAAATACAAATTAACAGCAATATTATAATATAAATAGAAAAGTCCGGGTAAAATTAGTGGGAAAAAATGGCAAGTAAGTTTGCGATCGAAGTTTATTCGTATTTTACTATCGGTTTTTACTTTTTTTTCCTTGTCCGCGGGCCAGATAAAGTGTGTTCACGGGCCGCCATTTGGTGACCACCGCTCTAAGGGTACGCACACACGATAGTGGTTTCTACACGGATTTCCAGCTGCACGCGACTGAACGTTTTTGACGCGGACTATTGTCTGACTATGGCTGTGGGAGGGAGGGGGGGGGAGGAGGATCATTCCTAACACTTGTCTGGCACCGAGAATTTTACCGAGGGCAAGGATAGTGAAAAGTACCAACGAGTAAGAGTAGCGAGAGATTCCCTAACAACGATGATTTGGTTGTCACAGTAAACTCTGAATTCTCGGTCACAATCGTAGTGAATGATGTGTAAATATTTTAATAATAACAGAATCGGTCGTTACTACGATTTCATTGTGAATTCACCATGACGACCGAATCGTCGTTAGGGAAACAATGCATTCCAGCGTTGTGTGCAAGACATGTCCATGTGCATATTGTAATAACCCAAAAGTAAAAGAACAGGTAAAAGGGGTGTTTATTACCTTCCTCCCTTTTATAACGAGGGCACTCGGGATTACAAAGGTCCGAGAGCCGATGTAGGTGACTGTAGGTCTCACAAGCATATTACAATGGGCGATTGTAAACTCGGCTCGAGAGAAAAAATATGTTCAAAAGGTCCATTGTAAACTCGGCCCGTGTTTTTTTCAGGTAAAAATGATTTAGGTGTAAACTCGGCACGGGTCTTTTTCAGGTAAAAATGATTTAGGTGTAAACTCGGCCCGGGTATTTTTCAGGTAAAAATGATTTAGGTGTAAACTCGGCCAAGAGTTTTTTCAGGTAAAAATGACTATCGGATTTTATTTGAGTATTCAGAGCAAAAATTATAAATAAAATGCATTTATGTAAAATCGTAAGTATAAAAAAGGATACAAATATAAAATTGTTGTGTAATCATGTAAGATTATAATATAAATTTAATCTTTAAGTAAAAAGCCATATTTTTGACGTATTCACTCACAGATATTTCCTTATTTTTATATTTTTTAAGTGTTTTTTCTAAGATCTCTTTTTTTTTTAGTTTTTGGATTTTAAAATTTAAATTGTGCATTTAGGCTGTTAATTTTTTAATTTTTAACAACAAATTGTTCATGATAGATACAAAAATGATCGGGACGAGTTTACAACCGACCTTTTTTATTATCTTAAATGTCCGGGCCGAGTTTACAATCTACCTATTTCATTACCAAAAATGTCCGGGCCGAGTTTACAACAAAAAGGTAACCGCGGGCCCAGTTTACATTTGCCCATTACAATGATACCACTCACCTGATTCCTGGTCGCTGCACACAAGCCGATGATCTCGACACTCACGGTGCGGGAAGTATAGGAATATTAAGAACAAACACAGTCTTTAATGGATGAAAGCCGGACTCCCCGGCACTCGCACACAGACTGTATTTAGATGGCGGTGATGTTGGCATTTATGTTAATGTATGTATCGGTTTCAGTCAAGTCCGTGTGCACACACTGACGACAAAGCTCCTTTAGTTTGGATGGCGAACGATTGTTGATTCATAATGGTTGACGGCCGATACTCGTCACGACGCGTAACCAGAAATTTGTATTTTTCAAGTAAAACTGAGGCCACCGGCAAGTCGGTGCGCACGCACTGACGACTTGCAACGGAGAGCGCGCACAAGGGTTGTCTGAAGACGTTTTATAGAGAGGTCTGAATGTGTGGTGGGATGGTTCTTTTGACCAAAGGCGGTTTCCTATGAGGATTGACCTAGATGTTAACAATGGGGAACCATTAGATTTTGTCCCTTTTTATTGCCTGTTTTCTGTGTGTGTGACACTCCATATCTTTACAATATCGATGCAGGCCCGTGCGCAGGATTTCATAATGGGGGGTGGGGGTTGAAAAGAAACTGTATAAAATAGATACATCAACTACGTAGTCTGTTATAATGTTAGAACGGTTGGTTTGACGTGAGGCATGTCTCGGTGTAGTGTACTTCTTACAAATATCTTCTATAGTCACAAAAATATTGTTGAAGTTATCTGTAGAATATTGTCTTCTTAGCTGGAATTCGTGTTTTGGTGCATCTGCTAACTTAATAGCCTCAGCCAAATCTTGATTTTATTATGTTATGCATTATTACAAATATGATTATACAATTTTACATATGTATAATAGATCAAAAATGAAAAACTCGATTTTTTCGGTCATAGGGGGGGTTTGAACACTTGCGCACGGGCCTGTATCAATGTGTTTGCATGCAGTGTGGCTGTAGATACTTTTTAACTTTTTTCTCCTTTTTCATGCCTAATGCCTAAAACGAATAAGAAATCACTTAGGTACGGTTACGGGTCGACCATGGCCCATGGGTACGGAAAAACTCAATTGTTTGGCAATATAGAATATATACTGATGCGCGAATTCGCTGCAGCCTACATTAAATAGTGATGATTTTTTTTGATGCACTTACCGAGGAGGATAAAAGTGGTAGACAATATTATTATAATCTCACTCAAAAGAGGTAGTATAGTCTTTATCATGAATTTATACATAATATGTAAATTATGTTTATTTTTTTTACAGACAAATTTTATATGTATTTAAGTGTTTTTTATAAATTCAGTATATAGATATATTTTTGATGATGGGTGGGGACTCGGGGTGGAAAAGACGGCGAACCGAGAAGTACCTATACCGAATATATAGTATATAGACGGAAAAACCTTAAATATACGCTTAAATATAGTTATAGTATAGTACGTATACAATTTAGGGAATACCTATACATAATGTATGATATTTGTACCATCATAAAAATATGAGTGATTATTGGTTTATACGCGTAAAGCCTATATCACAGAATAAATGACTATATAGTCATACCTATTACCTACTATATACGTCCCAGTATTCCACGAATCGCCATAACGACAAACGAGTGTAATAATGTTGTGTATATAATCGCGTAGAATAACATATTTTATTTTATTTTTAAATTTTCCGGTTGGCAATACCTGATGCGGATAAACATTGTGCCTATGGGGTTTTTTGAATAGGAAAATAAAATACTAAAAAAAAAAAACCATTTCGATGCAATTATTTAGCTCAGATTTATAGTACTGGGTACGCAGGTCTATACTTAGTACCTATTTCAAATTCAAGCAACAGGTTATAACTATACAGTTTATTTGGACCGGGTCGATTGATGTTGATGTTTTTTTCTAAAATACTCATATGTATCACATACAGCCTCGCCAGAATTAATGATGGTGTTTTAATAACATTATATTATGTGATATGGCGCGAGGAACTTTTTCAGAAAAACTACAGTTTTTATTTTTAAATCGTTTTTAAAAAAAGATCGCTTAAAAAAAAATAGTGTAACTTTCCACTGATTATTAAATTATTCATTTTTATCGCAGTTATAATGATGTATAGAATGTATCACGAGTCTACAGTAATACTATATTACGTCTATATGGGGTGTCCTACCAGGATTTACACAGAGCGATATCTCCCGTGTTAATAGAGATAATGAAATACTGTTTTTTTTTTATGAGCGTTTCTGGGCAAAGGCAATTTTGTTGTTGACCACAGTTTGATTGTAAAAATTCATTTTTTATTCTATAATTTTTCTAAAATTCGAAGGTTCAACTTTCAGTTTTCATTGAATTCATGATTTCTAATATTTATTTTTTTTTGGTTTACAAAGAAATAATGTAAATTATAATCACCCCGGCATTTTTCCGACAAGGTTTGCTGGTAATTTTGTAATTATTTAAAATTTTGTAAGTAATACACTATTTTCTTATAAGCTAGAAAATTATTTAAAAACGAGAAGTTAATGAAAATTGAAAGTTGAACCGTCAACATTTTCAGAAAAATAATCCCTGAGAAATGGCTATCTTCGAAATTTATAAAAGTTATAGAATAAAAAGTTAATTTCTTAACTTCATTAATAAAACACTTATATACACCAAAGACCAAACTATTGTCAACAAAATTGCCTTTGACCAGAAACGCCCGTAAAAAAAATAGAATATGATTATTAACACGAGAGATATGGCAATGTGTAAATCACGGTGAAACACTCTGTATAGTCTGTGTAAATGCGATCTCTATTTTTTGTATAACGGTACAATTCTATGCATTTTAAGACCTAGTCTTTATATAGTTGTTGGAATTTACCGGTGAACTTTTCTAGAAAATTTTGGACCTAATCGGCTTCTGCAATATTGTACCCTGAAAATTAAAATGAAGAGATCCAAACCTTTCCCCGGTTTGTATTTTGACATCACTTGTACAATTCTTAAAACTTTGTAGGCGACAAACAATTATTGTTGGCGTTGCAGTGATCTTATTCCAACGTTTGCTACATTTCGATTTCGAACACCTGCAGATTGACCTGAAAGCCGAAAATGTAGTAACATCAGTACAATCACATGTTCCTATTATTATACTATGTTTTATTTTTCAACTTTCAACAGGAAATTGAACGTTGCCACTGGTACCTCCTATCCACTGGGTACTCAGATACGGCCGTACGGTTGTCACCTCGAGTGACTCTGCTGCGACAGGATACGTATAGTGGCCCGACACTCTCAGGTGGCCCATATTATGTTTTACTTTTTTCCAACCAAGCTCGACATTTCCGAAATGTTTTCACTCGATTCGAGTGTCGTTTTCGTCGGCCGACAAACTGCAATAGGTTGTTGTGTGTACACGGAAATAAAAAAATCGGCGTGTCCGTACCTATGTAGCTTGTAGATTATAGTATTATACCTACCGTGTATTTTAATAATCGCGATTAACATCGTCATCGTCATCACGGGCGCGTTTTGCGTAATGGTATGTTTTTACCGTAACGGAACGAATGCGCACTCGATGGACCGATCATAATTAAGTATGACACGGACAATAATAGACCGCGTATGGAGACGTGTAAATCTAATTTTAATTCGTATCGTAGCAGTATTATTATTATTTTTTTTTTTTTTTATTATTGTTCATTATTTATTCGCACGGTAGCGGCGCAATAAGAGCGAATCTAGAGCTATTATAATAATATATTAATATTATATGATAGTTGTAATACATCTCTAGACAGCCACGACGTGGCTAATAACGAAATAATATCATGGGCATCAGGGCACATGACGTCAGGCATACGATAAAAATCTAATCCTTAATAGGCGTGCGCCGTTTTCGCTTGATAAATAATAGAAATGAAAAAATATACATATTATATTAACGCATACGTGTCCGTCGTCGAACACAATTTTATTTCCATCGCGCCCAGTGACGTAGTAGCTACGATGAGGTCGGTAGGTAATTTGGATGACTGGCACTGGATATATATGGAAACCGGTTTATCCTTACATTAAAAGTGCCTAGATTTTTGGCACAGTCTAAAAAAACCTACCGTAATTACATTAACTGTGGGCCAGGTTATGACACTTATTACTCAAAGTATAACTATAGTAACTATACGTGTCTACTATACATGTACACTTCTAAGTAAATATTAAAATATACATGCATAGTATAATATACTGAATATTGTTTGTTTAATATTTTAATATGTGTCCTAGGCTACTTGAAGATTAAGATACGCCCAAACTCACTAATATACTCCGCTCTTAAACGATATTTTCATAGGAAATGTTTTATTTAAGTACATACTCGGTACATCCATACTTATGAAGGTGGTGCGTCTTACGAGCTATAGCTTTGGTTTTAATAGTTGTTGTTGTTGATTCATATTTTTTCCAAAACGTATAAGAGCTATTCCTGCCAATAATTCGTTTTGCACGAAATTACGGAAAAAGTGTGCGCATTGGAGCATTCTATTTTGTTGTTTTCCAAAACGTACTATTCCGGGCTGTATATACTGTACTTGGATATAAAGCAAAAATAAACTTTTTTTTTCAATTGGAAAGAAGAATATATAAAATCTGTACTACATGCACAATAAGCAAATACTCGTATTATAAAATTAAACAAATAAAAACAGGAAAATTACTGAGGACAGAGACAATCCAGAGATGTTACCCTTAAAAATAAACTGAAATAGTAATAAAAATGTAAACGTAGCTTTTTAACATAGTACTTTTGCGAGTATTGGTAAGTAATATATATTATGTAAAACAAAATCGTTGGGGTCGACTTCGAAGATCTTTACATTTTGGGTTTCCAACTGTTAGCCTGTAAATTAGTTTAAAGAAAGCTTACTGGAGTTATTATTGTTTTCTGATTTTCTACCGCCGCGGCCGTCCTAAAAACCGATATTATACGATATTCACTGAATCTGTATTGAATGATTGTAGGAGCTGTACCATTGTCCAAGATTTATTTAGTAACTAAAGTCCATAAGTATTAAGTCGTATAACCAGTCTTGTAAAAGTATTCTAATACAGATACTTGATTTCAAAAGTATTTAAAATATATATTTGAATACTTGATAAAAAAAGTATTTGAATACGAATACAGATACTTGAAAAAAAGTACTCATAGGTACTTTCAAATACTTAAAAATATGTCATTATTTTGTTTAAAGTAATTAATAAAGTAAAGTGTTTAAAATACTAAGTCTAAGTATTTTTTCCAGAAGTATTTAAAATACGTATTTGAGTACTTAAAAAGTATTTGAATACGTTTTATTCAAATACTTATACTCAAGTATTTTACAAGACTGCGTATAACTACTATCATTTTCGTAGAATATTTACAAAGCGAGTACTTATGTTAACTTACAATAATAACTTTTTCTTATCTCAACTTGCCAATGTTGTTATTGATGTAGGCTATAGACTGTTTTACAAAAAAAATATTACCCATATGAGATATGGCTGTATACAGAACCAACGTAGTTACGTGATAGTTGCAATTTACAAGATATAATGCATTAAACCTATACCGTCGTATGTTTGGTGTAGAAAATAAAACCTTATGTTGTAGATACTAAGTAGGTAATGATTTTTTTTTAATAAATATGTTTTAATATAAGATGATAACTTCGTATAAACAAGCATTATTATGAAGTTCTAATAGTAAATAATTGGTTTATTTATTTACTATTTAGTGAGAAGCGAATTCATCGGGCAGAAAAAATAAAACCGTACGTAGGAAATTCTAGCGACATCTGCGAATCGTGTGATCAAAGTGTGCACGTACTGACAATATGAGAGTGTAAAAACACTGTTTAAGAACCACAACATGTGTTACAACAGCAAGAGCAACTAGATAAATATGTTGATAAGATTTATAATTTATCCACAATGTATAATACACTCGACACGTTTAAAGAATCGGAATGAATGACAATAAGTAACGATCATAACAACCAATTTAATTCCATTCAAAGTTCTTCGAAGTACATACGGCATGTGAAAATGTATTAGCATAAAAATATCACAAGAAAAAAGAAAACAAGACCACAATTTACTTTCCGAGTGTTTGTTGAAATAATTTATAAAATCACATAAAAATTATATACTGTTTATACTATAATATATTATACTAAATATACCTGTCGACATCATTATTTGTTTTGCATCAAATTTCCATAGAGGAATGGAGCATCTTAGTGTATTTTAATGACGACAAAGTCATAAACTATATTCGTGCTTAGCGATATAATACATCAAGATGTTCTTTTTTTTATTTTTATTATAATAAGACATTCCTAGCCTATAAGGCTATCTACACCTATGGATAAATAACATAATTTTTTTTTTTTTAACTAATTTTAACATGATAATATATGTAATTACAATTACAATTAAGAGCGATAATTACAGTAGTGACAACAGTTATTTAATAGCATTATCGAATAAGATCGTGCGGGCGACCGCGTTTTAGACGTCTGAGCCGTTTGAGGTGGTGGACGTATGTGTAAATTGAAGTGTATTGAGCCAGTTGATTTGTGGAGTGAACTATGGAAATTTTCAGCAAGAGCTTTTTTGATGATTCGGAGGTCTTTATGTAGATTTTCGTTGCGTATGAACCATGGCGCGTTTGTTATTGTTCTTAATACTTTGTTTTGGAAAATTTGTATTTTTCTTAAGTGTGTCGCAGAGCAGTTGCCCCAGATAGGACAAGCATAGGTAATTAGTGAGCGTAATAATTGCTTGTAAATTAATATTGAGCATTTTTTTTGTATAACTGATTTTTTATTTAGGATAGGGAATAGCATTGAGAGGCGCTGGTATGCTTGTTGTAATTTAGAAGCTATGTGAGGCCCCCAGGTTAACCTCTTGTCTAGCGTGACACCAAGGTACTTGACAGAAGACTGCCAAGGTATGGAATCAAGATGTTCTAAAAAAATATTACCATTTAAACCTTTTTACACATATTATGATCCACTCACGTCACACAGTATCTCATCCTCACGGGGATTTACCAAGAAGTCACTAGTATAAAGTCGTACCCAATTAGTGTTTTTAATACTAGCTAGTAACACTACGGTGAAATGTGTAATAAATACTCGTGGCTGGCGCGTGATTCACTTGATTAAACGAAGGAACATATTTTTTTCTGGCGGTCAGAACAAAAATTGCAAATTATTATAGCCAAAATAATAGCTAAATTTACAGCGACTCGTTTAATTACAATCAGTATTGAGAATTTGGAAAAAAAATTATCATTGCGGTTACCTATAGATAAAATATTTTACCGGTGCTAACAAACTTAATACATACAATGTTCGGCTAACATAGTTAAAAAATAATTTGAATTTTGAACATTTAAAATATTATAGTCAATTAATTGTAGTAGGTACAATTTAAATATGTAACTTTCAACAATTTTAAAATGTTTTCCAAGCTTGTGGTCAACTAGTAGACTGCGGACACTCATCCAGTTATTTTATTTATTACATTTTGCAATATAATAATATTCTAATAACTAATAAGAATCCTCAGGATAAGTTGGTTATTTGGTAGACTCATAATTTATTAGCATGAGTACGAACATTGAAAATACGTACATGTACCTAAACTTTTTTGAAAATACTAATATTTCGAAAAGCCTTTAATTCTCATTGATTAATAATTGTTTCGGTATGATCACGACCTTATTTATTTTAAGAATATTTAATTTAGTTTATAATCGTATTTACTGTTATAGTAATTAAAAATCATAATTATATAAGTTCTAAACAAATTAAACAACCTGGTGAGATACAGGAATTGGAGGGGCCATCACTGAGACAGATTGGTTTTCTTAACTCTTGACCTTCATAGCAGCTTTCCTTTTTGACAGAATACGGCAAGTGGCGAATGTACAGGGAAGTTGGACTTGCCATGAACCTTGTGCAGGACATATACCTATATACATATAGTGCAGCAATATTAATATCAATTTGATGAATCATTGCACTCAAAAACTGAATCCAACTGAAGGTTAGCATTTTGATATTATTATTCGAATTGTATAGGTAGTTGGAATATAATATAAAAGAGATTATGTATAGAGTTCTTAAACCTCAGATATTTTATAAATGAGTAATGAATTTTATCTTAAATAGTACCTTATCATTATATTATATTAAATAGTAATAGATGATCATTTTTATTCATATATTAGTGAAAATAACCATTGTCATTGTGGTCATTATTTAAGTTTTAAATGTAGTATTAATAAAAATTGCGAATTTGTAATAATTGTAATATAAGAAAAAAAATAGCCGTTTTCTAGATTTTTTAATAATTTGTATAATTAATTATTATTACTAGCCATGCTGTCCAAGCATTACTGAACCTTGAAACACAAGTTTACCGATTTAATCAATAGAAAATATCTCACATGAAGTCTCCCGAAGAAATTTACATTATTTTTTAATCAAATACTGAAATGTTTAATGTAGATGTCTATATTTAATCCCACTTGAGATCTAGTAGAAAGTTACATGAAAAATTTGGATTCCGAAAAAAATTATACATAATTGTAATACGTAATACGTAATTGTATTTCTCTTATTTTTCACATCGTCGAAAATTTAAAACATCTATTGATACCTCACTACGAGTCACTTCGGAAGTCGTTGAAGTCCCTAACGAGGAGTGTTGCTTAATTATTTTTAATGTCATCCAAGGGTTTTTCTTATCGTTTGAAATTATTGAAAGATTAAATATTCTTATTCTATTTTTTAATGTAATTATGATTTATGTTATTATGACTCTATAGTCTATGTCCATGAGTATTGAGTACCATGTCAAATTATGATATTATCACCCGCTCTACCGATTAAATCGCGAAGGTTATTAATATTATGATATACTCAAATATTTCACACTACTACCTTTATACTAATTACTAGGACACTAGGTGACTTTGATGATACGTTTTTTTTAAATTGCATCTAATATTACATACCTACTCGCTTGAAAATTAAAACATCGTAAAAACCTCATCGGAAACACAAATCATGTTCCTCTTTTTAAGGTTGATAATAGATCAGTTTACTTAGCTAATTACCTAATTTGTTCTATTAAACGCAGATTTGCTTTGTTATACGTTTGAAAGACGAAGATTACGCAATATGCGGGTAAGAGGTGTCCTCTTAAGTGTTCCAGAGCAAAGTATTGTGATTATCAGTTATTTTATTTTTATAATACTTTACATATTATAGAACTTAAAAATATTTTTATAATACTATTCTACAGTTTTACCGTTGTTGGACCATATTTTTAGTATATTTTAACGCGTCATTCCTTTATAAAAAAATTTCACCTATTTAGTTCGATATTTATAGACCTTTATAGTATTAACTATTATGTAAATATTTATGTCAACATTCTATTAAAACGTGTTATTCTGTTGTATCTGTAGTCGTGTTAGGTTCCAAATATCTCATTATATACTTCAATTAAAACAACATAGATTCAGTGTACACAAGACGTACACTTTTGCAATAATTGGTAGGTATATATTATACATGTAAACCTAGTTATATAAATTAATTATGTTTCATTAGCTAGGTATATGTAAATAAATTATGTTAACGACAGTGTAAAACACCCGTTAAAACCTGCACAACCGTGCGCAATAGCTGTTCGAAACCCGAAACCCGGCGAAGTGGCGATGACTCGTGAGTCATGCTTAAGACGATGATTGTTGGAAATAACCTTCTCGTTCTGGGAAGTTCGCAAACGGAATGATAATAATTCGAATCCATCGTTAAAAACAGTTTGCACGGCGACCACCGCTGGGCAATCAGTACGCATGTACGTTTTATTCTATATATTCCGTGGTTCTACACCCGTAGAAGTACGCTACTTATATATGGGTACCCATAACAGGTTTCCTCCGCAATGCCTAAGTGACCCCCACGAGTCTGTACCGCAGATTAGATACAAATAATGGGATCCGGACACAACGAATACTATAGTGCAACGTAATACTATGATCCTGCTAAGGGGTTTAATTGTACAAATGTAAATTGGAAGCAGCCAATTGCATGTTTTTACGGTTTCTAGTTCACGTACTGGTTGTTTTTAATACATTTTCTTTCGGTTGAATCATTAAAAAGTATAATAACTTGGCTACACTACAACATTTATAATTTTTTCGCACTCATTTTTTAGTTCATAACACACTTACAAAAACACACCTTGTGCGAAGTACGAAGTTTGAAGTGGTAAATTTGTCTTGTTGTTACGGGATACACGGAGAATAATTTGCTTGTTAAGTAAACTATTTTACGATATTTCAAGATCCTAGGCTATTCATTACATATTATACTTCTCGAGTGGTCCCCGCCTGTAGATTTGAATGGGTGACTGAACTTTCAGAATGTCTTACAGTCGAAGCGTTCATACATGTGTCCATGCAGATTTCACTGATACTTGGCCACTTGCCCTCTTGGGATATCTAGGAAGATATAGTGGCTTCCCCATGTCTTCCGTATTGTATGCCGTTAACATGTAATCTGTTGTTCATCCGCCTTTAGGGGCGACTTCTTCCTCAAGTACCTTACCTTACTCTTTCCCTTTACCGTATAAATTAGGTTGCTTTGTTTTACCTGGGCTAGCTCAGTCAGTCCACTGAAATTTTCTATCAATGGAAGTTCAGAGCTTCGGGTACGCTAACCCCGTCTATTATGAGTAATAAATTATGACTTTCTATCTCATACGTCATAATTGCTATTCTATGGACTACGAATACCCAGATAACTGGGTGTGCGGAAATAAATGACAAATAATTGCAGGTATTCACCAGTACACGTACAACCATATATAATTATCGGAAAACCCACGGCTAATTATTTTAATGTACTTAAATTCATGCGTCACATCATATTTCAATATTTGAAAAATTATCCATCTGACATTCATTTTGACGTATTTTTGTCGTTCTTATTTTAATCACTTTCTAAAATCGTAAAACACTCTTCGAGTCGTGTTGTATGTATTTTTTTCAAAAAAAAAACAGTTATTATTTTGATTATCTTTCCATCATCAGTGCGTACGGCACTGCGGGATGTGCACGTCGCGGTCGGTGCGTACTGCGTGGCTATCGAATGACGTCGTCGACCATGTCACGCGGTTCCGAGAAATCTCAAATCGATCAGGAACGATCGATATAATAATTATATTATTATTAATAATAGTGACTATACGAGTATAGCGTGCACGACGTCACGCGCAGGTATTGGTATACTTCTGCACGTGTCATCTATAAAAAAAATTAAATACTCATCTCAGAATGTAAATTGTAGATGTCGATTTTTGTTTTTCAGCCCATTTCGAACTGGCCGAATGCGAGTTTTTAATGAATGGTTATACGAAAAGTCTAGATTGTATAGTTTTTCGTAAGAAATTCATAAAATTAAAATCGGATTAAAAGCAATACTTTTGACTTAACACTTTTTTCTAGAACTTAATCTGTATAATAGTATACTATATAGTATACATTGTAATTGGTAAAAAAATGAGTATATTAAATGAACTTAAAAGAAACATATTACTTCAATTATTGGAAAAAATATGATAGTATTCAAAAATATTTTAAATATATTATATTGAAATATGATAAAGATATAACGACTGCTGTTATAAAGTCCTAAATTAAAGATTGTAGGGTATCGCCAACACTCAAAAATTCAAAATTAACTTTGAAACTTAATTGCTTGTCCTTAGATTTTTCAATCTTGAACGTAAACCTATAGGTTATGATTAAGAACCTTGAATATATAATTTAGCACCTTCAACGTTTGAAATCAAATTGGGCCTACTGTATCTTAATTTATGCGCATACTAGTTGGGTCCCATGATTCAGATTGTTCACCAATTGGGTCCCGTGTAAAATAGCCTACTGTACGAGTTGGGTCCCGTGTAAACCAGTCTACTGTACGAGTTGGGTCACATAAAAATGTTTTTTTTTCAAATTTTTTCCTGATCTACAATCGTTCGTCATTCATCTGATTTTTAATGATTAGTAATATTTTAATTTAAGGGTTGAAATTTATAAGACATAGATTTTACGAATTCGTAGCAATTAATTTTTTTTTAATATTTTTTCTGTCATTTTTTCTTTTACGAAAATTCTTCCTTAATCTACCTTATCTTCCAGTTTCTTCTTTTTCCTTCTGAACTTCTCATTTTAATATACCTATAAACATCTATTTGAATATTTTTTAAAACGTGTATAAATTGATATATATTTGGGTGAGCAGAATAAACAGAATTACTACGATAAGATATTTTATTGCCAGAAAGTACGTACTTAATCCATATTCGTACTTTATAATACTTTACTATTTACTACAAAATGATAAATAATTGTATAAATACGTGGACCGTGGACCCAATTCAAACGCATCATTTGATACGCCCGGACCCAATTCAGACAAAACATTTTATTCACACGGACCCAATTCGTACAAAATTTAAAACTAGTATTATTTTCGGACCCAACTCGGACGCAGCCCTTAATTTGGTATTATCATAACGTAATTCATAATACGCTTAAAATAGTAAATGGGGCCATACAAATTTGTTCAAACTCTTTTACCATAACAGATTCTAGAAACATTGAAGTGCGCGAAAACCGAGTACTTTAAGCACATAATATATTGGTACTATTTTTATCAAATTTTCAATTAGATCGAGCCAGATTTGAACGCGGTTTTTTTTAAAAACAAAAATGAAGTTAACAAATTATAAGTTGTTTTTATCGTTTTTTTTTTTTTTGTAAAATTAAAACTTTTTACTCGGTATTATCTCAGCTCGAGTGTGTGGATATGAGTGTTGTAGGTATTTTACGATCGAAGAAAAGTCAGCTGATGGTGTTTCGCAAGCAGTGAGTGATTCAATGCGACCGTATGTGCCGTTACCCGTGAATCTGATTAGCTGGGTTATCGAAACACATTATAGTATTAAATTATTTATAATATTCGTATGTGCATATGTCATCACATTTGTTCCAATGATACACGACGAACTGGCAGAAATCGAAGGTCGAAAATTTGCGGGCGATTAATCGTGCCGCGAAATAAAAGACGTTACAATGCGCGTTTGTTATTGTTATAGTTGTTGTTATTGTTTATTATTTGGAATTTTACGCTCGTCATCGTTGAACGATTAAAATTTCAAATCAGTCGTCGCCGCCGCCGCCGCCGCCATCTGATTGAGTGACTCACTTACTTGATAAACGTTGTTGACAGCCAGTGTGGACAAATTCGAGAATTAACCATTTTAAAGCTGGTATTTGTACCTTGTACGTTTCCGGGATTCCCGTAACCAATCGTTTAGATTTTGAGTAAAGCGAGTGGTGTATAAGTTTTACCATGATGTTTACGATGATAAAAAATTTTTATCTTATTTTTTTAATCTGCCAACATGATTTCGACCTATACGGCTATACCACCTATAGACCTATAGACTCTAGAGCAGTGGTTCTCAACGGGGGCGATATCGCCCCCCAGTGGGCGGTGGATGGTAATTGAGGGGCGATGAACTATTTTTGGGCGGCAGGGGGGCGGTGAACTAGGTTTGGGTGGTAAGGGGGCGGCGAGGGTGTTCACGCAAAAACGTTGTACATGGTGCGCCCTAAAAATAATACATACTTGATAATCCATTTAATAGCTATCTATCACTATAAAAAATAATAGGTACTATCATTTTTTATAAATACTAGTATTTATAATCAATGGTACTATGTTGAGCAATGCACAATAACTTATCTTTGATTATTTTCCAATTTACTATCCTTATTATTTTGGCAATTGTGCGTGCACATTATATTTTATTACACCGTATCATCTTAATTTTTAGAATTCCACATAGGGGGGCGTTAAAAAAATTATTGCTGCTCAAGGGGGTGGTAACTTATGAAAGGTTGAGAAACACTGCTCTAGAGTCTAGAACCTAGGCTTGATCGGCAACCTTTTCGAAAAGAACAATAATTGTCTTAATATGTTACAAAACCATGACGTCAAAAGGAGCCGCACTGGTTGGAACAATTGAAATTTTTTTATTTTTTCATATAGTGTAACTCTGTGGCTTAGTGCAAGAAAGTTCAATGTCATATTCTGACAATGTTCAGGCTATCAAAAATATTAAAAAATATAATTAAAAAAAAAAAAAAAACATTGGTTCAATATTCTCAATTGTAACAATGTAACATTGTCTTTTTTGCACTAAGCCACAGAATCATATAATATATATAAAAGTACATTAAGTCTTACTTTAAAAATTGTTTTTAATTCAATTTGTTTTTAGTATAAAAACGTCTAAGAAGTAAGAACTATACTAAAAAGTCTATATTCGAAAACAATTTAAACTCCAGGGTAATTATTGGTTAAATATTGCCTTATTTTAACCAGAAATGAACATTACTATACACATTTATACGCTTGTAATAAAAAACATAATTTATTTTACAAATACCGTATTCCGAAGAAAAATTTTAATTTATATATATTTTTAAATTTTATTTATAAATAAAAATCTTAATGTTGAGGCCTACTTAAAGTAGGCCTACCTAAAGCTACACGTGGCTCCGGGGCCACAGGTTATTGACCACTGACCTATACGCTTGCTCTAGTCATCAAAAAGAGGGATGGTTTCTGATAGGAAATGTTGTCTAATTAGTGTTCTAGGGTCGCTTGTCAAATTTTTCAACAGTTTTAATAATTGAGAAAAACTGACAAAAAGTTCCAAAAAAAAACAGCAACATTTACAAAATACAAAAAAGTATAAATGTTTGTAAAAATATTGTGTAGATCTGTAACTCATGTAATAATAATTTTTCTCTAAAAGTCTAAAACATCAATTGAACGAGAATAGCAGTAATTACCATTAAAAAGTCAATGTATGAATATATATATATATACGAGTATGTAATGTTAATAATATTAATTTATTGAAGATGTATATTTTAAATATATTGAAAACTTACGATTGCGGAAAATGCAGATAAAGACAGTGCAACCTGTACGTCGCGGAGCGCATTTGTGTAGTCTCGCCTGTTATCGGTGTGGGCAAATGTTAGTTCTTACACGACACCTAGCAGTTAAAAAAATACATATGTAAGTTCCTACACGGTAGAAAAAAGTACATAATATGTAAGTTCCTACACGGTAAAAAAAGGTACATATGTAAGTTGCTACATAAAAAATTAAAATATCATAATGCTTAATAATGTATATTTTACAGTTTCAGAAAAAAAAATGTATATTTTATGTGGCTTATTTCTTAAACTTAAATATTTAACAAAATCGTCTTGAGTATAGTTTTTTGTGTTGAATACTGTAAACTGTCTAAAATGTTGTAATTTATCAAATTATATTTTCGACTGTTGTGGTTTGCAATATTGTATGTATGTATTTATTTGAAACAGTTTGAGAATTTCAACAGTTTTAAAAATACGTGGATGTTGGCTATACAAATCTGAATTGTACATGAACTAACGTATAGAGTAATTTTAACTTAAACACACCACTTATTCCGCCGTGTAGGAACTAACGTACATGATTTTTACCGTGTAGGAACTTACATATATACCTTTTTTTTACCGTGAATAGGAACTTTCATGTGTGCATTTTTATATTAGTGTAGGAATTTACACATCTCATACGTAGGAATTAACTTATATCACTTTTTACCTGATACTCTCGTGTAGGAACTTACGATTCTCCGTCGGTATCGCTATATTTTCCAATGATCCCTTTATAGATTATAACTGCATAATTTTTGTTTGTTGGAAATAAATAAAAATATCCACTACAATATGTTTCCGACGAACAAATGACGTACTGAATGTTTCCGAGGCAGACAGGAAATTGTTTAGTTATGTGACGTATTGGGACGTTATGTACTCGTATGTGCACATTGAATGACGTGTTCTGATAAATATTAATAAATTTTGAACAACACACTCAAACACGAATAATTAATATTATCAATCGAAATACATATTATAGTAGGTACTACGCCCGTTCATACATTTGCTTGAAATATGTTTGAAAGCACTAATTGTTTCATACGGTTAAAATAAAACAAGCATTCATTATTGTCACGCGTTATACTTCTGCAGACGAGAGATATAATGCTTATGAAAACATTTCATAAATAACCTTTCTTCATTTATCATAAGTTAAATGTCATCGATATTATTTAGTTTCGGGGGACATATATGCAACTGTAGAGCCCAAATACTGGGGGTGCTGAAATTATGTAATTCTTACCGACAGCTACCCATAGGTTCTGATCCTTAATTTGTTCAACCATACAAACAACTCATCAAAAACTGAGTCTCGGTAGCTGTCTGCTGGCTACATAATATCAAATACAAAACGGATGTAATTAATACAAATCCACTGTTATTGCCCAACGATACTAACTTTTGCACATTTTATATTGGGCTCCGTCCAACTTAGATCGTAAGTGTAATAAATTTAATTCTGCATAGTTTTTCTTTACCGGTTTTAGATCCTTAGCGAACCGAGGGAGCTATTGGTTTTACTATGATGCATTGGGTTTTTTAATTAATGTCCGTGTACACGTTTTCGACCAGAAGGATTACTCCGATCATCACAATCATGGACATTTTCTGATAGTAAATGTTGTCTAGTTGGTACTTTAAGAAGAGTATAGTTATACGAAATGTCTAATAGTTTTCTTAATAATTTCAAAATACTGATGAAAAGTAAAAATACGGCAACATTTATAGCCCACCAGTTTTCGAAGAAATCGATTTTATTTTTCGTCGCAACTCAAAAAATAATATAGTAGAGATTTAAAATATTCACTGCGTTTGCTATAGAATATAGATGATATAATTTTCAAAAGATTTCCATCTTTTTCTTAGCTGTTTAAAGATATTTGAAAATCTTATGTTATCTTAGACTATACTATAGGTTTGACAAAAAGTCTTGATAACTTTATACATAGGTCCTTATATAATAAATATCTTGCACTTTGATAAAAATCACGAAAATCCGGAACATTTTTGTATACTATAGTTAAAAATGCATAAGATTTTCAATATTATTTCTTAATGCTTGAAAATTGGATTTTTAATGAGATTTTCTTTGTAGCAAATAAAATAATTTTTTACAGGAAAGTCGCAAAACCTTTATATATGCGTTATACAATTAAATTTTGACGAAATCCGGTATTCCAAAGAATTTCGATCATACGATATTAGTTGATTGTTGTTTTATAAATATGAATCGTAGCGACACGAAAAAGTTGCTGAGTACTTATTGGTTAGATTATTTTTATTGGTAGAAATTTTATAGTTATAACTAGTTAACAATTTATGTTCCTGAAAATAATGTAAAAGAAAAAAACTTAAAGGGAAAAAACAGCTCTCTTACTAATTATTGGGATTTTAATACTGGGTCGCTAGGGTTGTGCTGAAATAATAATTACAGACCACGGAGTTGCTACAAAGCACCTCCAAGCAACCCCCTAGTTACGCTTATGTATATACATATCAATATGGACCTTAAATGGGGGTGCAATATGTATCCCTTCAGTGTATAATTGTGACGTTAGTGTAATAGTAATTGATCACATGTTTTTTAAGCAGTTCATAACTTTGCTAATTAATTTTACTTTATTAGATTATATTCTTTACACAATATATGTCTTGGTCTTTCACCGAATATACTCGTATTTCAAAAAATGGATTCAAAGAAAACAGATAAATTTATTAGTTAGGTCTTCGAGATAAAATTTAAGTATATAAAATATAAAATTAAATTTTAGTATCGATGTGTGCATACAATTAATACAACATTTAATATACAACACCCATGGAACAATTATGGAAAAATAAACAAATAGAAAAATATTTAAATTTTTTTTTAATTACACTACATAGATAAAAATTAAAACGCAAACTACCGCAATAAAATGTTTTACGATTTTTTAAAATTTTTTTTGTAAATTTCATTGAAATTAATGTTTATTTGGTTTATTTATATATTATTAAACATAGTTCCTGATATTAATAAATTCAAATTGTATAATTAAAAAATAAAACAAATACAAAAATAAAAAAATAAAACTAAAAAAAAAAAAAATTAAATTAAACAATTAAAGTGTAATCGCTGGATTATTTCTTTGCCCTTTTATTCATGTTATAATTATAAAAAAAAGCCCATATACTTATTGTAATAAACCAATTACAGATTGTATATATATTATTGTAAAAATTAAAAAAAAAAAATCGTATAATGGTATATTACGATACTAGGTGATAATATTTATTATTCTACCACGTCTGTCGTGAGTACATTATAATCATTAATAAGCTAAGCTATAGTATTCTTCATCACGATTATTAATTACACAGTACCTATAATACTACCGTATAGCACATCTATGTGCACAATTTAAAACTTTACGACCGCGTAATAATATTAGAAACGTGATTAATGTTTTTTTTTCTTCGTAGTATAATCCATATACCTATATGGCTACATAATGTATAAGCTTGCTGTAGCAGTAAGATTGAACTCGGCGATAATTTAATTATACTTTATGATAATTTATCATTCAATTGAATAAGCCGGATCTATATATTATATAATATATAGGTACCTGGTACCTACACATCTATATTTCACATGAGGACTGTTCTTCGAGAGGGCGTGCTAGAGAGGTGTGTCGTTATTTTTTATGTAAAATTGACGACCGACGTATCATCGCTAGAAAAACCTTTAAAATCGCTTACTTGTTATCTATATAGTATCGCTTCGAGCTATACATTTTAAAGAATGAGTCTGGGCGAGATTAATTTGTTCCATGCTTAATGTTAAATAAACCACATATTGCATCAGCTGACTTTATAGCGGTATTCTAGAAATAATGATTCAGGGGTTCGTGATTTTCATTGGACATCATAATATATATATATATATATCGTTAGAAGATTGCTCGGATAACCTCTGGTGGAAATTAAAAAAAATCGATTCAAAAATTTACAAATTATACGGTGAACAAATTGCGTTTTACAATCCTGCAACCTATATGTTGAAGCAACAATGCAACAGCAGCATTCGCTCAATGGTCAACAGCACCTCTCGATCTGGTCAGACATTTTAGAACACATCACAGTATGTGATAATATTTAATTTTATTTTAGACACGTTTCTGAGTATAAATATTGTTATTAGAAGTTACCAGCGGTAATGTGTTATGTTTAGTTTTGCTTGACGGTGTGCCAACTGCCAACTAAGCGCACTTTAATTTAGCATTTATTAAATAAGCAGAATAAATGTTCTCCGAAGATTTCTCGTGATCATTTAAGTCGGTTATTGTTACGTTTCACTTGTTGGTACTGACACTGTATCATCGTAAACAATAACAAATTGTATATCTACGTCGACATTACCGACAAAACCAAAATACTAATAAAACTTTGGTTAAAAAAAAAAATTGATGTGTTTAATTTTGAGTATTTTTATTTGAACATAATGTTGATTTTATTGTAAAAATATTTAACACCGGTTTCAAATGTATAAATATATTATGATGATGTACGATTACGGTTTTATTCGCATAAAATCATAGACTTTTTATGCTAAGTGTTAAGTGTATGCAATCACAATTAATATACAATATATTTTGTATATAGAGTTATTACGACAAAAATATCTTATTATGTGTTGAAAAGGTATTTAAAATTCTTCATTGATTTAAGAGAGTGTCTGTAATAAAAACGTAACCACTACCGAGGTATACACATAAAAATCTATCATTATTATTTATACTGTAATCTACGCAAGGTTCAGTTTGTATGTATACGTACTAGTCCACTGCATCCTCGGACTTTCGCCATTAGTATAATACTATTGTGTCCGACGAGTGAAATGACGAATGGTTTTTCACCAATTTTTTTTTTTTTATCTCATTAAATCATACTAAAAACTATAAAAACATTGTCCCACTCACATTTCTAACTCGTGGTAATAACTTTAAATGTCTATAAAAACTCGGTAAAAGTTTCGTCATAAATAACGACAGTTAATAATTTATTGATTTATATAGTCATAACTCATAGATCATTACTGATTACCTATTATATTTCCTATTCATATATCATACCCATGTAATCGATATATTTTTATTTCTGAAAACACTTGTAAACTTGTTTCCTATGTAGTATTAATATTACACGCACATATTGTAAGTACGACTAATCCAAAGTACTTAAAGTTGTTAATTCCAATTGTTTTTTTCGGAAACAATAAAAAAAAATTGACGATAAAATCGAAAACAAACCTATAAAATCGTTAAAATATGTATTATTGTCATTACTCAATATTTATGCGTGGACTTGATTGCAACATTATTTTAAGACACTTATGACTTTTCAGTGTTTAAAATTAAACTGTCAAAAGTGTTATACGAACTTGAATATAAGAAACAATTCTAATCATATATTTATAAGGAGTTTACAGAAACATTAATGAATAAATTACAGAAACAATTAATGAAACATTTAGCTACTTCCAATCGTCAATTTTTGTTCGTATAAAAAACGTTTATATTATATAGTAATAAATTATCTTTATTTTAAAATTATGTCAAAAAAATTATTTTTTTAATAATTAAATAGTGATCAATCATCACTTGAAATTGTTTTATTTGTTTTAGTGAGTCTATATATATATTTTTTTAATTTATGATCTTTCAACGAAAACTGTTACAGCTCAACAATAACAAACAATAGTTTAACAATAAAATGTTGACAATATTATAGGCCTAGCACGTTATTACATAACACACCAAATAGAAAATAACCACAACATTTAAATAATAATAATGAATAATGACATAATAGAATAATAATAATATGTTATCGCCAAAAATAGTGAGAAGATAATATTAATTAGGGGATAGAACTGGTCGATGGAAATGTATTTATTGTAGACGTAAGTACAGAGATTGATGGGATAATGATGCTTTTTATTTTAAGATTATGTTATAATTATAGTATTAAGAAAAATATCCATGCGATGTTCAGTAAACATTAAACACAATTACGTAATTACAAAAACAATACTTTTCGTCAACAACAGTTAAATAACACTATTAAGTAATATTTTAACGGTCAAAATTATTTTATTATATAATAAAACAAAAGTCCTTTTTACGTAATAATTTGTTCTAAGCTATGAAACCTAGAAATT
This sequence comes from Periphyllus acericola, assembly GCA_949715065.1. NCBI lineage: Eukaryota > Metazoa > Arthropoda > Insecta > Hemiptera > Aphididae > Periphyllus > Periphyllus acericola. The sequence goes on along the minus strand of OX454267.1, from coordinate 2,798,100 downwards.
GATTAGCAAAAACAATACCATTAGCTAAAAGTTTCATTAATATAGGTGACGAAAATCTTTTATCTTTTTCTTGCAAACAAGGAGTCATCTATATATTCTGACGATTGCTGGACAAAAGCTTGCGCACGGCGAGTGCAACTGGACAGCCATAAGCCAGTGAGTTTTGTTTAATGTCAATGATGATAAATTGATAATACTTTGAAACCCATAAATACCTATCATTTTTTTTAATTGGAATTTAAAATAAGTTTTTTTTTTATAAAATTTACTTAGTTAATTTATTATTATTGATTTTATTAATCTTCTCATAAATATTGTTTCCAAAAACACAGTTATAACTTATAAGTGTCATCATCCAGATGATTCCCACTTTCGACGAGTGCGATCTGCTTCTTATAAATTTAATTTTTTACAATATTATACACATTATATTTTCATTTTTCCAGTCATTGATTATCAATCGAAATAATTATCAAAGTATTATTTATCTTTACAAAAAAAGAAATATTGTTTCATAGGGTATATTATACGGTATGAGTAAAATCATTTTCAGCTGACCCCGAAAAATATTATATAATATGTTATAAGCTGACAAATTGTTCTGAAAACATATAAGTAACCTCGAATACTCCTACATAAAAAGTAATGTATTTACCTGATACCGGTATTTCATATAAGTACTAAGTAGTTTAACTCACACTTTGTGCACAAATATTAAATGTTTTAAAAGAGATTTCCTCTAAAAAAAACATTCGGAAGCATCAAATTTATTTTCTGTATTACTAATTGATGTACAATGAAAGTAACAGTTAATTAGTCTTAAAACTATTTGATAGTTTTCATTGAAAATTTCATCATTTTCAAAACATTATTTTTTTTTGCAAAAGTTAGAACATTAAAAGTTCAACCTACCTTAGATTGGAATGAGAAGTAATTTTTTTGTTCTTTTATTGACACGGAAATTAATGTGTTTCGATAATGTTATTATTTTGTAGTATGTTATTTTAAAGTGTTTGGTTTAAACTCTAAAGTACATAAGGTTACTCGTATAAAATTTTTTATTCTTTTTTTTTGTATTGGAGGGCTTCGCGGTAACTGACCCTTAGGCCATTAGATGTGGGTAATGGTATAGTAGGTATTTAGCGGGTTTTCATTTGGGTTGTATAGAACACGTTGAGTTGTTGGTTTGATTAGATGCGGGTTGATGGCGGTTTCTGCTCTCGGGACGGTCCTTCTACCCTAAAAGCTATAACCACCGATGGCCTGATTCGAACCAGCGACCGTTCATTTAGACTTATCCCGTTTGGCCAGCACCCTTTGTTAAATTTAAATTTGTGTTAAAGCATATCATAGGTTATGTTCTTATAATTGCATAATATTGTTATATAATAAATATAGAGTATAATATAAAATGTAACATTTACATATTTTGAGATTAAATGAGTATCATTATACCTGTATTATGGTGGCCCTAGTGCTTCATATTATATAGATTATCCGGCATTATATCAACAATGGCACATCTGGATTTTGTCGATTTGTGACTGTAGAAGTAATGAAATGTTTGATTGTAAGGGGTTCGTTTATAAGATTGTTTCGGTTCGGTCGATTCTGTTTTTCCCATAAGATGCGACCATGTGATAGTTAAATGTGGCTAATTCTTAGTCTCATTGATACGTCTTCAAATTTTCTGTGGGACGATTGACGTCTTGTCCCATGTTAAATAGTGTGTTTAATTTCCATTAATTTACTATTACATGCATTGTGGCATGCAGATTCCCATGGATTCAAACCATGTACTTTTACACGTATCCGTGAACCTTTCCGGAGGTGAAGTAAATAAAAGGGAGCAGCTCTGTACTTGAATAACACTGTTGGTACCTCGATAAAATGAATCATTACTCTATGTATTACAATAATGATCAAAATCAATCATCGTATAATTAATACATGTACAACATTTTAACCCGTAAAAACTTTTGCATATTAACATAATTTACATAAATCTTATTATTTTTTCGGATGTGGTTTTATTTTTTTATTTAAATGTTACACGTTCCTAGATCAATATTGTACCTGTACCGAATTTTGTATTTTAAGATTCAACGTTTGAGATTGAATAGCATAATATAGTATACCCATATAAAGTTATGTTTTTACGTGGTACATTTGAGTTCCAATTATATTAGATTAGATTTTCAATACCTGTGATTACACCGACCTTCATTATAACTTATAAGCATCGTTTTTCGAATGCGATGATATAGCATCGTTTTCAAATGTTTAATAGTAAGTACGAATTACGTAACGAAAGAATAGTTTACTATTGCTACGCATTAAGTTCAAATTTTAATTCATGGTTATACACTACATAAACCAGGTAGTAAGATATCCATTATATATTTTTACGTTATAACGATTAAGGAACACATACTATAATGACGTAGGAAGTCGACACTTGTAAAATGTGTAGGTACTACTATGTTTGAATTGTATTTGAATACCGTTGGACGTGGTGCATAGAAGGCGAAACAAAAATGATCTTTTTTCACGTTTTCCATTAGATGTACAGCTAATTTGTATTCATTCAAATTAAGAAAATCTGTTCATTCAATCGAATATATTCCAATACGAAAAGCACATATTTTATAATAATTATCCATGACAATAGTTTAGATGCATATAGATAATATATAGACATTATGGTGCAATAATATGATAATTTGAAATTTACCAATTAGTTAACGTAACGCAGAGCACGTTATTATTATGCAATAACTTTAATTTATGCGAGTTTTTTTTTTTTATTTAGAAAATTTACAATCTGTATTAACAAAAACACAATAGGTGAATATGATGCTATATGTACAACAAAGCAATACATATATATATAAATGACAGAATGGAGATTATCCTGTAATGACAGTATACTTCAGAACTAACAAATTAAACATAGTTTATTCATTGTTTTACTTACCATAGAAGATCTCGACCCCAGCACCTTTTGAGACTGTGTGTGGGGGGGGGGGGGTCAGGTAATGTGAGCGAGGACAAATGGTATGAAGGAGGACTTTTGTATCGCTATAATTTATTGCGAAATCCAATGTAATATTGTTCGGTTAGTTGTTCAACAGTCTTTAAGTATTTGTGGAGTGTGTTATTTGTGAAATACCATGGTGTGAATGCAAGTTAAATGTATTTGTCTATGTTTTTATAAACATCAACAATAGCTGACTTGTACGTGATACTGGTATATATAGACTAACTGCAATGTGATGTCTATTTTATATACTCGTGTAGGTGGCCACTATAGTTTTTTACCAGGAAGGGTAAAAAATGTGTATCCTTCTGTTGAGTACAATTAATGTTGTATAATGTTACATCGTATTAGTTAACTATCATAACGTTATAAAATGTTTGTGTTCTACGTACAATCACACCTAATGTACTAAAATAACAGGTTCGAAAGGTCATTTGTACATGGAATGCCGAATTTTCGCACACTGTAGGTAGGTACAGCATTTTGGTAATATATATATATATATATATATATTATATATGCGTGTACGTTGTGCATTAGCGAAATATTACTTATTTTAACTAATCACTGATCAGTGATCACTAATCAGTATAGTTACTAGTTAGTCTTATCTTTGATCAATCTAACAACGAAATTCTCATTCACACCTACAATATTATATAATAAGTAAAAAAAGGTCATAAAAATGTAATATTTACCACAAATCCTTGAGGGGTGAACAACTTGTATTCCTTGTGTACCCGCTCCGGGGCGTCCGCGTGTCCATATATTATGTACTATTGTAGAATGAATCAATGATCATGTTACATGACAAGATCGAGTCATGATCAAAATATTATAAAACGTATAATATTATGCTTCATTGCTCTTTAACTGTTACTCGCGTTCTCTGTAACTTACTACATACTTTCAATGTCACATCATATATATATATATATATATATTGTTTTTGTATAGCTGCTTGTAATTGTCATGGGCGACATTGAATTTTAAATATTGATCAAAATTTATTGTTCAGACCATTGAGAACAAGGCTGACAGGGGACGGTGAGCTTATTCTCTATTAAATATTCGTTAAACTATAAAGTACACAGACATAATATAGCTGATATGCGGTGACTGGGTGTTGCAGGGCACTGGCCTCACTTCGCTTACCCAAGCGCGATCCGTTATTTTATAAATTTGAAAGGCGTGTGATAGTTAATCTCGTTCTGAGCGGAGCACGATTTACAGCGTTTGCAGCGGTTTTTAGATTTTTAATATTTCTAGTGTTTAAAATTGTGATTTACGAGTAAATATTGTGTTAGACGTGACATTATATTTAAAATAATAATGACTTGTATGTGAACAACCTTGCATACAACAATTGTTTGTCTTCGTACTTAAAATATCACACAACACCTAAATAATTAACCTAAAACAATTTACTAATATTGCAGTAATTATTCGTTGAACTAATGTATTTAGGAGTTTAGAGTTATGTATATAAAATAAATTTAAACCTCAATGAATAAATTGTTGAATAAAATTATTGAAAATATGAATAAAATTGTAAACAATATATGTGCTTCTATTATTAAATTTGTAACATAAATAGTTTGTAAAATAAATATTAGAAATAAATCTCACAATCTTAAATTATTTTAAAAAACTAAAAGAAAAATGATTACGTATGTAAACATTTAATTTATGAATCTTTCTTTCTCCTTTCTAAACTTTAAGTAAGAAAAAACCTAATTCGAGCCATTAAAAAGCAATGTGTTCTATAGTTTAAATCCATAAATACGATTGAAGAATGACAAAAATAATCTTAAAGTATAAAGTTTTATTTACCAATATTTAATCAATTAGCATAGAATAAGATCACACATCCCACTTCAAAGTGAAAACAAATAAAACTAAAAGTCAAAAAATACTTCGGATACATTCCATATTACTCGTATATAATATATAGCTTCATTGAAATAATTGTATTATAATCGATTTTTATATAACAAAATGTCTTGTAAAATTCCAATTAAACGTGTGTAAAGTTCTGACGCATTAAGTCCTTCAACAAATTAATCGTGAATAGGTTCTCTTGTATTATAAAAGTACAAAAGACATTTTTTCGCTGTAATTACCGATAGAACACGTTTCACTTGTTCAATGATAAAACTATTACTTTTTAATGAAATATAACCTTAATTAGGTATGTACTACAACGCAATATTTTACGAGATCATCGAAGTATGTTAACAAGAACAATATTTTCCTTTTTTTTTATATTTCTTTTATAAAAAGAAAATGTATATTTTCCTTTTTTTCTTCAATTACTTGTATTTCATATTTAATATGTTTAGTTTAAAAACAATAGACTTATGGTACCAAATTAAAAAAAAAAATATATTATTCTTAGTGACTCAAGCAGAACCAAAAATTAATTTAGTAAAATTATTTCTTCCACTAATATGAAAATGCACGATTGAATATTAAGTATTTATTTTATAAGGGTAAAATAAGCTATCAGAACCCACCTCTACTGACCTGTGTGGTTAATTGTAAGCCACGATTTCTAACCGAAAAATAATGATTATCGAGATAAAAATAGCTCAGTTGGTGGTATCTCATAACATAAAAAAGTGGTTTTATTCCGAGATTTTTTGTGCTCGAAATGATATCTTTTTATTTAATCAAATATATGCATCTATGTAGCAAGTGCTCAATGTTAATTCTTCTTTTTTTTTATTTAGAGATACTGATTTCTGAACTAGTTTTGCATTATTTTGAACAATAACATTACGTACATCTAATTTTTGCTCTCATTCATTCATTATTTGTCAATTAGCATATAGAAAATCTGAAAATGATACCTTTGTATGAATCACTAAAGCATAACACAATTATGAAGAAGTATATTGCAAATTATTGCTGTCGACATTCGATAATTACAATTGATTGCAATTACACGAGAATATGATAGTTATATGTTTTGGATTACTGAAATGCGAGTCTACTTATCGAAGGATTAATCGCACCGAAAAATAGAACTGTAGGTATTTTATTATTTATTTTAACAGCCGTGATAAAACAGTGTAGATTTTGTGTATATTTTCACGAAATTTATTTTTACCTACAACTGTAACAATAACTAAAATAGTGAATGCTACGATGAATCAACGTGAATAAAATACTCGACTTATAAGCATAAACATGAATTATATCTTGGCACCAATGTCGCGGAGGATAATAAATTACTTAAAATCGAATTGTTGATAGAATTTCAGACGGATACTGCTCTCTCCAAAGGTTATTTATAATCGAGCCACTGTACTGAATCTATAACGATAATGTATAAATTATTGTGCAAACTATTCGTATCCTGTTATTCTTCGATTATTATAATTTCAGTCAGCAAGGACATACTCCCTTATACTAGCATTAAATAATAAACAATCAACATGCGAGATCATATGGAAAACTTAATTTCCTGGTCAGATTCTGGGTATACTTTTATAGCAACTGATAGAAAATGATTGCAATACTTGATAATTAAAACTTGATCTGACATCATATGTTATCATTTTTGCGAGGATTTCTAAGATTTTGAAGATTTCTATCACAGGTCTAATCTTTTTGATTTGAAACGATTTAAATCAGAAATAACTTGTATATTACATTTATGCGTCTAAAACAATTACCTATCGAAGGAATTTTACAAGATTTCAAATATCAATTAAAACCTGTTCGACTTATTTAAATTATATCCTGGTAATTAAATCCTGGTATGATACTTTTGTAAACAGAGTAAGGCACGCAATTCAAATTATGATTTATGAGATAATGTATTGTTGGTTGAATGGTCGAGCAAACAAATTACAATTACAAAATAAACAATAAAAATGATTAATAGAATATCGTAGAAGTTTTATGATTCATAGCCAAGAGCATTATAAATATAAAACAAGTAAATGTACTATGGTCGCATTAATATTATCTATGACCTGTGATTGTTTTACGAGTATATACATTACATTTTTTTTAAGTGCGTTTTTTAATTTTGATTTTTATATGTAACTGGGATATGGCTTATAGCCGAAAATAGTAGTTATTAATTTTATATTTATTTACTCTTGGCTATGAATTATAATAATTCAACAATATTAGATGTTTGATATTATGTAATACGATAATAAAATTACTTTTTAACTAACAAAAGTGTCACATTGAAAATGAACACGATCTCTATAATTATAATTCGTTCTATATTATACCTATTATTATTACTATTATTATTATTATTATTATTACTAAGCTGATAATTTATTTGGTGGGTTTTAAAATTATACAGACGTACATAATGATCGTCAGATTTCAAAGAAATATTGCGTATTGGCACGTATAATAAAGTGGAATACATTTGCGAAAAATATTCGAAGGAGCATTTCTTCGATTTTGTTACACCGTACTTGACATAAACGTATTATTCCGTGATAGAACAGGTCCACGAGTGTATGAATTGAAAAATTAAACAGTGCATAGTATGAGGTTTACACATTACACCGAACGTGCGTGTCGCAGTAGTATTGAATCGCCCTCGTTCGCGAAAAGCTATACAATGAAGTAGAAACCCACCCACTCAAAAGTTCTCCTAGGAAAATATCATCCCTTGACAACCTTCTAAAATATTTTCCGTGTACATAAGTCGAAAATATGTACGTCGGCTGCATCGCAAATGTAAAATGTATAACATTTTTATTTTTACCGTATAAAATAAAAACAGCGAAAATAATTTAAATCCATACTTATTCACACCCATCCACCCACCCACCCACATACGTACACGTGCGGTCGCGTATTATACATGGTAAAATTGCAGGGTGACTTCGGACATTATTTCGTTTTTTATAAAAATTATCAGTTTATATCAAACAAAAAATTCCAAAAATAATAATTTAACATCTGTTATGTACACCATTGACCACTAGGTAATATAAACGTTAAAATAAGTTGACTTCAATAAGGAGCTTTTTAAAAAGGGTAAAAGTTGTCCGAAGTCAACCTGTAAAATCGATACCCATATTCAATCGAAAATAGTGAAAATTAGCGGTATTTATAACATTTCTTGCTTCGCTCGGATTCTAAAATGAATACTGAATAAATTACTGAATATAAAATGTACGGTAAACATAATTATGTATTGTTTCTCCTGGTGTATTATATAATGCTTATTGATGAGACTTAACTATTAATTATTGTTCGTTGACTTGTTGTACTGTCTCGCGTCTGCTGTTGCGGGAAAAATTCTAGTTCGTTTTAAACTCCGTACGCACGAGCTCTCGGAATAGATGCGGATTATGATATTTAAAATAAAGAAAGTAGTTCGACTCGTTATAGAATGTGTTGATATATTATGATATTAGTTACGGACTTACGGTCTTATATGAAACACAATTATATCGTACTAATACTCCTAGTACACTTCTAAGTTCTAACAGTGTTTTGTTTTATTTTTAGTTACCTATATGGGTACTGAATTATATTTCTTAACACGCTTTTTAAATTATATTAATTATTATTTATGTTTTTCAACCACTGGAATGTTATATTATGATCCTTCAGAAGAAAAAATCTGATAAAACAGCTATAAAAAAGAATTTATTGTATAACAATTTACAAATCATGAAAAATGTTTGTTTAAAGTTATTTGTTTCGACACAGCATACGTGAATACACACGCTGCACACATACCCACGTAGGCCGTATAATGCATTTGTCAGAGTACGATTTTACAATAGGTATGCACCGTGTATTGCAACTATCGAGATGTCTGAGACTTGAGTTGTCCGCAAGTTTTAAATAGCAATAATAATAATATGAAAAGTGTAATTGTTATTTATTTCAAATTGATTTATAAATATATACCTTTTTGATGATTTAATTTACAATTACGCGATGACTTGAGTTATTTTAACTCTAACAATGTTTTGCTTACGCAATAAATAATAATCTTTACAATTTCATATAATTAAACGAAACAAAAATACCAATTATTTATATGAAACAATTGCTATTACATTGTTCATTAAAATAAAATACATTAGTCTTAGGTATATTGTATCCTAGTAATATTCAAATCTTAATTACAATTTTACTAGGTAGGTATATTTTTATTTTCAGAGCAATAATCAATTGCGGCTTAAGATTATTTTCTGTCGGTATATAACTCGTTTTATTGAAATTTTATTTTCTGTTATCCGCTTAACATCTTACGCTATTGATAGTTGCTTTAACTCTTAAACAATCGTCAATCACCGTATTCTTTTTACTCGAAAACATTGTTTCTTAATCATTTAAATAATGTGGACCTTTTAATAATAATTAATATTTATTAATTTACTCTGCCCAAGTGTATGATTCCAAGCTATAATCGTAAATAATATTCTGCCCTTTGAAATGAAGATATCTTACAATTATTGTTGTACCTTATTGTAATTATTGAAATTTGTGAAATAAATTTCATATACATGGTTATTTTCTTATTGCCGAATTGATAAAAGTAATAGGAAATAACATAAGGTGTATATTAAATATAGCGCATTTAAATGAAATGTGTACATAATATGTACTGTAGTATTATATGATTGAATAAGCTTACCACAACGATTAAAAATGAAATTATTTATTTGACAATGATAATGATTACTGGTAAAATTAAAACTAAAGCATAATAAATTATAAACTATTTTACTAATATTATAATAGCTGGTATCTTAGTGTGAATAAATTATATTTTATTCATAAATCTAAACCATAATCATTGTCTCTATGGTTAATTCTACATACATAATATATAATTAACTCCATTTAAACAGCAATCCATTTAACTACAAAGCGTATTTTCAGCATTTCATTTTTTCTATTAATTCGTATACCGCGTTTATGAGAATAACTATTCATTTAAAATTCAATATAGTGTGTGCTAATAGACAAAAGCAAAAATATAAGATTTATTTTCCATGTATAAGCCTATGAACATTTACTGAGGAGTTTTACTATCATTCTATAGAATATAGATACTGCACAACTTTTAAAGCGTTATAAACACACTTAAAAACAATTTCACAAAAAATTAATAAAAACCAATTTATAACTTAATTTTTGTACACAGTAAACACATATTTATGGAGTTACACTTCAAATCCTAGGGAATAATACAGATGCATGTTTTTTATATGTGCTTTGTAATACCTAACATATTACAAAGCGTGTCTCTCCAAGGATTACGTGTATCCGATACCCATTGCAATAACTCTTGAGATAATGAGGATATTCAAATTTTGTTTATTTGTTTTTATAAGACTCACAGTACTGAGCACTAAAAATATTTTATATTTCACTGAATTAAATGTTGTTCTAAAAAAGTTAAAAATTAATTTATTATTTTCGAAAGATTATGAAGATAACCATTTTATAGAATTTATTTTTATTTTGAATATGTTGACGAAATAACATTTTATTTTCATTGACTTCATGATTTTCAATAATTTTTTTAGTTTCCAGAAAATTTAAAAAAATTTTTAAAATAATGAAATAAAAATTTTCCTTTTTAAGTTTTTTTTACTAAAACAATACATTTAATTAAAGTATGAAATATTTTTCAATCTTGAACTTGACAGTCTTATGAAAATAACAGGATTTGAATATTTTCATTATCTCAGTGAATATATCACAATTCACAATAGATAAATCCTCGGTGGAACACCCTGTGACCTGTGTAGTGTATACTACCGTAATCAATTGACTACATAGATTTTTCTCGTGTACAAGAAACTAATTGAGTGAAACATTAGAGTTACTGCCCACAAAAACTTAATTTATCGAATAATCACTGTACGAAATTAACGAATAATATTAAGTAACTTTACACATAAAACTTTCTTGTTTTTCGTTTTTAAGTTATAAGTGCATTATAATGTTCAATTACATAGTATACATTATTATTAATGTTAAAAGGTCAAATGCTTGATAAATTGAAGTACTGAGCAAGTTAAAAATAAATAGATACTTCTAAAATATGAACGTAAAAAATGTTTATTATTTATAAAAAAATTTTAAATTTGTTTACATAAAAACATAATTAAAACTTTAAACCACCTACAATAATTTAACTTCCACTTATTTATAATTTTTAAAATAAAAATCACCAAATAACCATTTTGTAAAAAGAATGTGTGCTTAATATTTTCGTTCAATATACTTTTGTGAATATTAAACGTATTTAGAATCCCATGATTACAGCTGTAATACAAATGCATTTTAGTAACATATGTCATTGTAAGATTGGTGACGCTATAGAGACTATACATGTATACAGACGTTGGTTGATTGATTTTGTTTTGTAATGATATTTTACAAGTAAATTATAATTGTTAATCTACAATAACATTTTTATAAATCGAGTTCTTCAATAAAATTAAATGATAAATTTTATTGTTTTAGCCGACTGTATTTTTTTTCCATTAAAAAAAAACTAATTAACATTATACTCACTAGCCACCCAAGTCAACTAAAAATTGCCGTATTCGATGTGTTCTATTTCGGAATAAATTGTATAGAATTTAAAATGTTCGCCCCATACATAGCTATACAGCTATAGCTATTCTTAAAATATTCTATACCCGTTTTTCGTGCTAGTTAAGCACAGCTCTTCCTCAAAGCATTATATTATAAAGTAAAATCAAGGAATTAATTCATATTCAAACAATTAAGCCATGCACATACCGAATATTTTTTAATTTTATTGTATATCAAATGCAATAAAATTATAATTTAAAACTAAATATTCAAACGTGAATATGATGCAATTTTAAAAATAAATCTTATTATTAAACGTACATTTTAGGTATAGAGTAAAATAATTATTTTTTATATATATTTTTTTTATTGTGTTAGTATTATTGAATAGTATGGTGTGTTATACATTATCACTTCAAAGCCCATCTAATAATGAGTTTAAATACGAAATTCGTTTAAAAAACTAAACAATTTTGTGTTGTATTTGGAAGTACTAAAACTGTTCATAAATAATATTTAAAAATATAACTAAAGTAGATTTTGAGTTCTCAAACCTAGCACCTTCCTAGTTTTAACAGTAAACATTTTGAAAATACGGTATTTTTATACATTTATGTCAATATATCTCATGAACAGTAGACATAATTTATAGAAAATTTTGTTCTATTTAAAACATATTATATAAATGATTTCGATTTACTCAACGGTTTGTGAAATATTTTAAAAAATATAAAAAATTCTCATAAATATTCAAAAACCGAATTAATTCAAACTTTAGGTACAATTCGGCACGGGTTAACCTTGTTTGATTGCCTCAACATTTTTCGTAATTCATTTTTATATGTATACACACGTTTTTAGGGGGTGAGCCAAAAAAATATTTAAATTTGAAAATTAAGGAACACCCTAGTGTTAGTCCATCATCATTAGGCTCGTGATATCAATTGCTCCAATATGTTTCGACAAGAATAAGAAACTAAAAAACAATTCAATAATCAGGTGTAAATCTATTTCTAGATTTCTAGATCTGTAACAATAGAATATATCAGAAACATTTCTATCAAGACCCTTAGTTGCGGTCATTGGAGCTGACCAGGATACCGAGTGTCCTGGGTCGACGTCCCGGCGCATCGTGGGTATCGACAACGGGTGCACCCACCAAGTCCTTTCCGCAAAACCAGTAGTAATCGGGTATCGCTTCCACGGTTCCGGCCAAATACGCGAAGAACTTAAGCATACGTACGGCAAAGTAGTTGGCGGTGGTGGACGTGTCCTAGAGCAAGTGGTCGGCCGGGTAGTCGCGCACGTCGACGGGACACAACGGCTGCAGGGTGGTTGTTACATTAGGTGGTGCCCGTTGACGGAGTAGTGAATCGTCGTCGACGGTGGCTCCACCCGTAGATTCAGCTGGATTACACAATTTTAAATATTTTATATTTCCTTAAAATCATTTATGAAATGAAAACACAGTATTTTAGTATTTTATCAGTACGAAAAATTGCAATCACTAACAATGTACTTAAAAAACCATTATAATTAACGTAATACTTTATTTTATAATACATTAAGCGATCATTTTTAAGACATGGCATTTAAATTAACTTGTAAATTTATTTTTTCGAATGTTGTGCACAGTGGCGTAACTTCAAAATTTGAGCAAGGTAGCAAAATTTTCAACGGGCCCTCCTCGTGCAGGTACATGAATTAAGAAAATCGGATGGGGTGTTTTTTTTAAAATATTTGATATTTCCTTAAAATCATTTATGAAATGAAAACACAGTATTTTATTATTTTATCAGTACGAAAAATTGCAATCACTAACAATATACTTAAATAACCATTAAAATTAAACGTTTTACTTTATTTTATAATACATTAAGCAGTCATTTTTAAGACATGGCATTTAAATTAACTTGTACATTTATTTTTTCGAATGTTGAGCACAGTGGCGTAACTTCAAAATTTGAGCCCGGTAGCAAAATTTTCAACGGGCCCTCCTGTCCAGGTCCAGGTATATAAATTAAGAAAATTGGAGGACGTGTTTTTTAAAATATTATTGCTTTTATTATAATATTATCAAATACACATTTTATCATTTTATAATCATTTATTTAATAATAAATATTTATTATTAATTTAATACTTCGTATTATGTTCATACAAAAAAATTGGTTAGCTAGTAGTAAGACTACTACATAGCATAAGAATAGTGATGTAATGCACCTATACCTACCCAGAATAACATTAATCATAAAACAATATACTTAATAAATATTAATATTTATTTATATCAATAGTAGCACAAACAATGTCTACGCGTATACTCGTTAACCCGTTTGACCCATACACGCGCAGTATTATTTTTGCTTACTAAGAGACTCTAAAATTATAATAAATACTAACAATGCACACTTTTATATTAATATGCACCCTTTGCATATTAATATAAAACTAGATATTAAGACAATAACAAGTTAGAAGCAGGGTATATAACGATAGAATTATGTATACTAAATTAGACTAAATTAGTACTAGAGGTGTAAGAACAACTACGTGTTATACTTTGTCGGACCTTCGGTCCTTTATTTCATTTAATAAAGTATTTGTCAAGTTAATTTTACCAAGTTTATAATATTTCTTTTCACACCTTTAAAATCACTCTACTCAACGTCCGTCCTCGGAGATAGAATTATTCTATCTCTCTGTAAGTGCTATCCAAGGCATTACAGTGACAGTTTACCATAATTTTGAATTATAAAAAAAAATGTTTAGTTTAATACCTAGTTTATTATAATAGAAAAATATAGTTTTTATTAATAATTCATAGAAAAAAAATTATATTACTTCGGGCCCCTATGCGAACGGGTCTGGGTGCAGCTTCTGATCCTTTTTAGTTACGCCACTGGTTGGGCACTATATCCTTGCAAGCAACAAGTATGATTCACAACTTTAATTTGATAACAAATTTTTTTGGATTATAACCATTATTTAGCTTAAACTTAAACGACTTAAAATATATTATATTTTGTTTTCTTATCAACTTTTTATACAGTAACATAAAAATAATGTTTTTGCAGTGCTGGTTGTGCGTTTGTAGTCCAAGCTGATAATCATAATAATTGACAATAAATGCAGTTGAGTACAACAACACATTTTTTTTTCGTCTGTTGACAGCTACAATTGACTACAATATCGACTTGAAAAAATTTGGTAATTACAGTAGACATACAAAACAAAACCCAATTAAAAAATTTCAACAATGTATGTATTTATATTTTGTGATCTAAAGATCGACAAGTTTTTTGGAACATTGCGTTTACTAATTTTCAAGAAAGAACATGTGTTATCGATGTTTTCATTGGCAAAACTAGATTTTGTTTGGTTTTTAATGAATGCAATAAAATAAGCTCGATTACGGAATTTCAACTTGACATTAAAATATTGTAACAGATAAATAATCTTAATAAATTAGTGTCATTATATTTATCTAATGAACCTCTATGTATGTTTTTATAAGACATATAATAATATTTATATATTTATATATAGATGGTGTAACTAGTAAATATGTCAGGAAAACATCGATCAAAATTAAGTTGACAATTATAGCTGGTACAATGAAAGTTGTTTATTAGTAGTTATTATTTGATGTATCATATAATTATTAATCAATATGCAAATATATTAACATAACATTATGGACATATACCTTTCATTTACTGTAGGTATATTATTTATGCTATCATTGTAATATATGAATCTCGTGGCATTTACTTGCACAATAAACCCATTTAAGCGTTCATATTTCATCAATAATAATTCGATTTCATCTCTTAATTGTCCATATCAGTGATTTAGGGTTCATCTTTACTCCTACACTTTGAAAATACCTGTCGCAGGGCTCCCAAAACCCAATGCTTTATTAGTCGAGTTGCAAAGCCGTTTACATTTTCAAGTCTTCTGCAGGCATTAGCCGGATGAATACTTTTCCATAAACTGTTTTGCATAATTATTTTAAAATGTTTATTAATTGCTGTATTTCAAATGTTTTAAAAGCATATAGTTACTTCTTATTTGATTTGCCTAGGAAGTCCTTATTTTGTTATATAATCTTCGATTTACATATGCATATTAAATAAATACATGAAATATCATACATGTAACGCACGAACAACAGTAATTTCATTTTCAGAGTAAGTAGTAGGTTTATATCTTGAAATACCAACGCAAATATGATTTCAGACCGAATAAAATGTAACTCCTATTTATATTATTTAAATAAATGCGTGTACTTGAATGCGTTTATTTCAATCGCATATGTAATAAATAGATTATTTAATTTTAATGCGTTAATAATAAGGCAAGGGTCGGCAATTAATTTCTATAGCGGTCCAGATAATTTGAAAAAAAAAACGTTCGGGGGCTATAAAAAATGTATATTATACTAATAATTTCACAATTTTATTATTAAAACTTTAATGAGAAAAATTACATTTTTTTGTCTTGAGTCAATTTTTTAAAATTTGCTTCTCTTGTTGAATAACTTGGGGCTATTGCCTATTGCCGACCCCTGGTATAAGGCATCTATTAAGTTTGTTATAGTATCAGCAATATACCTGTAATATTTGACAAACATACAATGACTTTTAGAAAATTAATAGGATATGTGATTATTTATTAATTTGTCGACATTTTACAGTGAACCTAATTGAAATATCGGGATAGATTAAATTTCCAATAATAAATGAATATTTTACGCATTAAACATTAGGGTATGTACAATATGCATTATCAGTATATTAGTAAATCACTATTTATATATGTGTACGCGCACACGTTCCACATCTGGAAGCATACTTACTTACAACATTAATTAAGGAACTTTTTTCAAAAAAACTATGCATTTAAACAAATCCGGCCTTAGGAAAATATTTATGTAATATACATTTATTATATAATATCACCTATAGTGAAACGTTATGATTTCACATGCACTAAACTAATAAATAATAATATTCTCACCAATGCACGCGTATTAGTGCACCGATCATATACTTTAGGTCTCTCGAAATTCTAAGCATTTAACGATATATATTTTGTTGTATACAATATCCATATGTTTTAAATACATTATAACCTAATGTTTAATTTATTCTAAGTTTTAAGTGCCGAGGAAAATATTACAAGTTGGCATGATAATATTATACTATAACTCAACCGTATAAATATTATTTGTATTTATTAAAGTTTTTCCGTTGCATTGGTATGTCAATTGTTTTTCATAATAAAGAATTAATATTTACTTAGTCATACACGTGTAAGCTAAAAGGCCAAGTTCTAGTAAAAATGTATTCAAATTGCCCAACAATTCTAAGAAGACATCTAGTCTGTTGATTAAACGAAACGAGCTTAACCGTCAGCCGTACAGCATAATAGTAAAACGAAGTTTGCTTTATATCAGGGGTGGCCAACAGGTCGACTGGTCGATCGCGACATGCGTTTGAGTCGATCGCGACACCCATTCGGATTTTCTTGAATTTTTAAATTTTTCAGAAAACAAGCAAAAGGTTTTTTTTTTTTTCGTAAATTTGTGTATCTTATGTTGTCTATGTATCCACGTTATTAATACTTATATATCAGGAGTGGCCTAACGGTCGATCGCGTATGATTTAAAAGTCGATCTTTGGCATCTTATTAGAATTTGTACATGCGGATACACTGATTGCCTCTGGTGGTTTTTAGACTTTCAAATGATTGTTATCATTGTTCATCATTGACACTCTGGTCGGCGTTCTCTGCTCAAGTTGACCGTCTTAAGAAAAATGTTTTCTTAGTAGATCTCTACTTGAAATAGTCTGGCCACGCATTTACATTTTTGTTTATTGACTACCTTTTTTTTTGTCGATCGCGATAGCCTGAGCAAACTAAGAAGTAGATCTTAAGTCTATTAAAGTTGGCCGCCCCTGCTTTATATTATATGTATAACAAAGATTTATAATTTGCTATAATTTTAAATTTAAACATTATTCATCGATCTATCCCTTTTTAAAAACTATTGTTATCGAATAGCTATTGGATAACACAACAATGATTCATTTTTTTTCTAAAAACGTGCTCAGCGGTTTTCGATATTTTCGAATACTGCGAGGATCTTCGAAAATATAATTTAAATTTAAAACTAAAAATGATTTATTTTATTTATTAAATAATTAAACATTTAAGAAAAACTCTTGTTGTAAAACTAATAGCGCATTCACCCTAATTCCGCCGTGATCCAGATCTAATATAAATCGAGACAAAATAATTAAACGTAAATATTATATAATTTTAATGCACATACAATGTTGTACCATGGGCCATAGCATGCTAATACTTTGATGTGCATATTGCGAACGTGTGTAATTACGTTTGGAGAAATGAATAAGTGACATAAATCGATATTATGATATAATCCGTTTTGTTATTGTCGTTGCAGTAGTATCTAAAAATTAGTATTCGAACACCGTGCAGCTTAAATGTCCTTAAACTTGGCAATGACTAACATATAAATAAGTGTATTATAATTACATACAACACATAACCTATGTAATGTAATTATTTTGTATCTTCTGAAAGCGATTTGTTTATTGAAACAAGACGCGTAGTATTCTGGGATTTAAAAAAAATCTCCCACCCTTATTTTAAATGACTAAAGCTACCGAGTTACGATTTACGTATAGGAAAAGTGCATATTTTCCATATGAATAGGTAGCATGTACTTGTATGTTGTTATTATAACACAAACAAATTTTAATTATTCATTCTCACGAGTTTTTGTGTAGGACTCTAAGTCTCAACTATATGGTCGAATCTGTTCGATATGATACGAATTATTGTACTTTGTTCGGGCGAAAATGTTCTTGTATCGGAAAGTGCGGGTCAAGTATTCGTTAATGAAAAACATTATAGACATGGATATTTAGATAAATATTCTACATTGAAATGAACCCCGTTCAAATGATCGATGTTTCCTTCCTAAAAACTATACTATAGAATAAGGTTGAGAATATTTTTTTAGGGAACGTATGGGTATATAGGAGGTACATTTGGTCACAGGCACTCAAGCACGTTAATCTTAAACCAATTTTTATTTATATAAACCTTAACCACCAATTATTTGAAATATTACTCGAAGTACGCATAATAGGTATATCATAAATTGGTTTACGGAAATCAGATTTTTATGTTTACTGATAGATAAAACACGGCTGTCGTTCGGACCGCGTGTATTCAAATGTATACGGAAGTTTTCCGAAGTAAAAGAGCTCCTACAGAAGTCAGCGGGAGCTGCAGCATTAGCCCTGTAGGTAGCGCACGGCTTTCGGGAAGTTTACTATATTTTTTTGTTCTCGTGTCCCCGTCCCCGTTCCCATGTTGCAGCCGACTCGAAATGTCATTAGACCTTACCGACAAACACTAAAGATATACAATCTATTCCGGTCTACCGGCCTTGGGCGCGGTACGAGGAACTGGAGTCGCGTGTACAATCATTTTTTTACCTAAGCGTGGTCGCCCCCCGCCGCGGCGTTCAGCAGCCTTCTAGGGCCCCCCGACAGGGAGAAGCTCGTCGGGTGTTTTTATTCTCCTCCAGCACTTGTCCGTCTCTGTCTCTCTATCTATTCATGTATAAATCCATCTTTCTTCACCCGTCCAATTATCTCTGCCACTCTTTCACTGTGTGTATATTAGAAGCTTTCCGTTCCGCTTCGTCTGAGGGGAAAAAAATCATATGACAATAACTCTCAGTCATATAGGCATACACGCAAGAGACAGACGATAAGAATAATAATAATAATTATTAAAATAATTATAATAATTATAATAATAATAATAATAGTAATAATAACATTATAAATCATTTTAATAGTATAATAATAATGTGATTTTTTTTACCACTTTAATATAATACACATTCTTTAAAAAGGTATATTAGCATAATAGTAGCATATTATGGTATTTAAGACTTAAGAACATGGTAATATAAATTTTTTTGGGTTGAATATACATTTTTTTTCGAGGCCAATTTTCGTAACGCTTTCATTTTCATTACCAATGATTTATATTAATTAACATTTTATTACTTATTTAATATTTTATTTATCGTTATGTGTATTAAAGTAGATGTTTTATTGATATTCGACATTATGAGTTCTAATGCTAAACGTCAAACCAATTTTCGAAAAAAGAGATTCGATGAAAATAATCGACAAGAGTATGAGCAGTTTATAAGCGTTACGCCATCTAGTTCATCAATGAGTGATGCAAAAAAAACATGACACATTTCATGTGTAAAGGAAAAAAGTAAAGTTAGATGAACGTAAAGAAAAGCGTAACGAAGCAAATCGTGAGAGACGTAAAAAAAAACAAGCTCATAGAGAAGAACATAGTTTGCCAATGAACCACATCTGAAGGAAATCGCGTTATGTGTGACAGGGAATTTTCTACACGATTTTTTGAAAACCAATTTTAATCAATCCGATCGTTTCGACAACTAGAAAAAATTTAACTACAATGAGTTATATTTCATATTTTTCTCATCAAAGACCGCATTAAAGTATATATCTAATGTAAGTATTGCAAAAAAAAACTATTTAATTCAATAAAAATTATATTTTATTCGAATTTTTTTAAATTATTTGAAATTGGTTGAAGAAATTTACTCATAACGCCGTAGTTACTCGATATGTTTGCTTTACAAGAATATAATTCGAGTTCCTTGTTTTCCCCAAAAACGAATTTATGATTTTCAGATTTTTCTCGTAGAGGAAAACTATTAATCGTAACGTGCTACGTGTCATATATTTTTGATTAAGAAATCATTGATTATGAGTTACATTTGACGAGGAGTTCAAACACTAATAAGTAATAACAAACATGAGTTTCTCATAATGTTGTATGCAGTTTATGCCCATACGGCATGCGGAGAGCAACAGCGACGATGACGTGTGGTATCTATTATTATAATATATACATATATAGATTATACGTATGGTAAATAATGTGAGTACTGTTGCACATCCTGTTGCCCACCGTCCGGAGGACCTTCGACCGGGAGTGTCCGGGACGAGAACGACTTTCAGCGGGGCGGTGGCTAAGCGTACGTGTTGTGTCAGCATCCCTTGCACCGTAAAACATATTATACTTTCAGTAGTACTCGGGTAAAGGGGATAAGTGTGAAATCTCAACTTCTGGAAAAATTAATTCGAAGTTTTGAAAATGTACCAAGAAAATTGCTCTACATAGCCTAATTCATACGCGGGAGCAAAGCGTACTTTATTATTTCAGCATAAATCAATTACATAACATTAACTTAATTAAATTTGATTACATTATTGATAAGAGCTAATGATGCGTGTACCAATTGACCTAAACTCGTATCCGATGTACGGAAAACTATATACTTAATATTTCACTTATTTCAGACTATTTATATATGACATGAGTTGCTTATAATGTTGTAAGCGGTTTATGACCATGCGGCGAGAAACAGAGACTGTACGTTCGTGGTATCCATGTGATGGGAAAAATTCAGATTTGCCAAAGTTTGAATATCTGGATTTTCGGAATTCGAAATCGAATAGGTTCTTGATTCCAAATTTTTCTCTAGACCCGGATTTTGAAACCGTGAAATGGTATTCTTTTACTCATTAGTGCATTGCTTGTTAATAGGCACTATGACTTTTTTTTTTAATCGAATCACCAAAAAGTGTAATGTTCCGATTAGACGTGTTCAGCCCGAAATTTGGATTCCACGGTGCGAAAATAAGAAGTGTAGATGTTTGCGCGGACTTCCGGATTCACGTCACGTCACTGATGTTCAGTGGGTACGGTTGTACGGATTGTGCGCGCGCGTCCCCCGTCGCACATCCTGTTGTCCCGCGCGCGCAGGACCTTCGGCCGCCGGACGAGACGGACTGCACGCGTGTGCCCGCGTCCGCCGCCCACGCGCGTTTCGGCGGTGAACGGGGCCAAGTTCGCGTCGTAATAGGTGGTCTGGCGATCGTGTTTCGGCCGTCGTCGCGGGTTGCAGCGACTGCATTGCCGGTTCACGCGCGTCGCCCGGGCGGCCCCGCGCGTCCGTGAACGGCCAATGTCGCGGAGCACACGATTCCGCGGCGGCGGCGGCGACCTTGACACGCCTGGTTCAGGACTCAGATCACCGCCGCCGCCGTACGGTTTTTGCAGCAGGACGCGGACACGCCGCCGCACGATACCCCACCCCACCCCACCCCCCACCTCACCGCGTCAAAGGTCATTCACACGCGCTTTTACATTATAAAGGTACGAATGCACGACCATTCGTATTTGCCGGTCTCTCCTCCGCTCTCTCATTTTCTCTCTCTCTCTCACCCCCCCCCCCCCCCCACCCCCTATCAATAGCCATCTTTAGTTCACCGTCTTTTTAAAGATTCGTCTATTAGACTAGGAAATAATTAAACGCAACCGGTTGTCGAAAAACGTGCACACCGCGCGACGACCGTACGGAACAACGATTTTATTATACTCCGCGGCCGCCTCTATTGTTCCGACGGATTTCTATACGCCGTCGACAACAATCGCGTGCGCGCAACATAGTTGATCGCAGGGTTTTCGCGATCTCCGTCGACGGGCAGTTGCCGTATATTGTTTTTTTTCCTTTTCCTCGACCGCGGTTATTTCGGGCGGTTCATCGCTCCCGAGTCCTCCCGATATCGCGCACAATACGTATTTGGTTCAGTCTCGTCCGACTGCAGCCATCACGATTTCGATAGCACCTACGTGTACTTTGAAAGAGACGCTTTTCGCGTTTCGATGACAGCCGAGCACAAAAACAAACTCCTTTAGGACGAGTCGTTATTTCAATAGGTTTACTTACATTATTCGGAACAGATATAATTATACAGCACTAATCTGGAACCATCGTTATTTTTTTCCCCTTCAAGCTTATTGATATTATATACTTGTAAATAAGATGCCATTTTGTTAATATATTTTCATTTACTTCTAATTGTTTGCTATGTAAATCAAAAATAAATTCATCACAAATAAAAATAATTAGTTTTCAGTTCAGTTAGTTCAAGTGGAAGAGAAGTGTTGACATAATTTTCATCAATATTAAATTGATTTTCAAATAAGCGCAATGATATCCTGCGTTGTTTAACATCGAAAAATCGTTTGCAATTGTTTTAATATTTCTATAAATCGTTTTGCTTGACAGAATGATGGTGTTTGATTTTTATTTCTTTCACTAATTTTGACAGTTTTTAAAAATATGTCTAAGTCACTACCCTTAATCTTGTTTATAAATAATTGTGATAGTTCACATTTTCATTTTTGGTAGCCCGCTCAAAGATAATTGTTTACTAAAGTGGCGTGCTGAAGAAAAAAGTGGCGTAGATTCAAATTTGCTATGGGGGTTAATAAAATAATAAACTCGAAAATTACTGTTTTATAATAAACTCTTTTCCTAGCAATCTAACACTTTTTGATTGGACATTTGAAAAATGTCGAGGTAAAACGAAATATTAAAAATGTTTATTATTTTATAATTTTCTATACACAAATATAGATCGTTTTTTTACATAAAAAAATCAAACATAACTACATCAAGAAGTAAAATTCCTTAAGAGCACCAACATTAGTAATAAATGACCTATCAACCAAGAACTTCCAGGATACCCAAAATAAAATTTAGAAGTAAGCAAATAATAATAATATAACAATTAATGAATATTATATTGTTCACTACGCGAGTCGATTATCATCTATGTACTATTGTCATCTATATTACATTATTATCTATGTAGCCATGTAGGCAGTAGGCACTATAATATAGTGTTCATTTTACTTTTATAAAACAAACACGCTGCATGAGGAAGGACGAGTTATGATATCAATAGATTTTTTGTATGGAAATATAAATAATTAATGTCCAAGAAAGGTTGAATATCCCTATATTTTATTTTATTAATGTATGCAGCTCATGAAAAATTCGTGATCTAGTGAATATATGTTACGTACATGTAGACTTTACCAACATATTAGCATCACTCGTAATCAATAGCGTTTGATCTCGGTACACGTTTATATAATATATATATATATCGATGTATACTATTAGCTATGTATACATTATGTAGCTAATTCTCATTATAACATTATTAAAGGGTACTATTCACTTATTTACACACCACGATCTCTTATCGTTGCGTATAACTATTAGCATTGTGCCACGTTTGCGCTTAGGTGAGGTGTACAGTTTTCAGTTTTGTATATCATTTATGCGCCCATTTGTAATCTATACATATTTTCAACGGATCGACTACAGTTTTCTATGATGTTTGTATTTTTCACTCAAAGTTGACCAAAATATTTGTTCTAGATTTTGTTATTGTAGCAAACTACTCGTACATAATCAAAACAAACAAAATAGAAAAGGAAAATGTTAAACTATTCAAAAATAAATCGTGGTCTCAATAGTAAAAAAAGAGTTCCTTCCGATCCAATGATGAAAACAATATTATAATTATTATGGATTTAAGTATAACAACATGAGTTATACGTATTATTTAACTAATATTTTGGTTATAGACTGATTTTTAATGTAAAATTTACCCATTATCTTATGCAAATAAATTATAATTTAAGTACCGAACTGAAAAGCAAATTACTAGAATATAAATAGTAATTATTATTTTAAAAATATTTTTAACCTTCATACATACATCAATAGTTATTATTATTATTTATTCCAGAACAAATATGAAATTTAAATGTTTATTTGAAAAAAAAAAAAGGAGTAATGATAATATTTACACTGATAGTTTAACAATAGCTTACTTAATAATCATAAGTATTTTTATATTAAGATTTTGAACTCCTGAAATTTATTTTCCCTCGTCTAAGTATATTTTCTTGAAATATTTCATGTGTAACATAATATAATCTAATAAATTATAATAAAATGTAAAAATAACGAATTTGATCTGTATGACGTTATTATATTATTCCATAAATGCCTTAGAATTGAATCCTAACAAATTATAATATTATTAAAACAACTCGTCCTTATTGACTTAATACCATCTCGATTTCAAGTTCCTGCTTCTATTTTTGAGATACTTAATTACTGTTCTTAAAGGTTAGAAGCTAATAATTAGGTAAATAAACTTATCATTAACCTTGACCTAAATCAATCTGTCACGTGAATTTAAATCTAACTTTATTTCATAGAAGTGTGCAACATCAAGAGTATATTATGGTTGACGTTCGATGATATCGAAAAACATGAGTAAAATAGATAAACAAATGATTTATAAAGACTAAATTTTGATCCGTTTCCAAATTGTATCTGATAAATAACAATATAATATATTTATTTATATTATGTATGGTAATAAAATATTGTAATATGTTATATTGAGTTCCAAGCTGAAAGTTCCTTACTCAAATTGTTAATTAAATGAATATTTGAAATAATTGATATTTTTGAGAGATACATTTAAGTGTCCTTAGTGAAAATAAATTATTATAACGATAAGAAATTATATTCAACATGACAAAAAAAAATATAATACCAAAAGTAAAAAGTTATACAACTAATAATATATACATTTATTTTGAAATTAATATTTAATTATAAATGTGTTTCTAATAGAATAATTAACTAAACTGTAATTGCCATTAACATTAAATTTAAGTTTCACCAGAAAACCTTTTTAAAAGTGCCTAAATCAAAAAAATAATAATTTGAACGAAGTATAGACTTGTTTATATAGACTTTCGATGTGAAAATAATATCAATCAATTACTAAAATATGTATTTACTAATTCTTGATTTAGTTTTTGACACTTGTATAATACGATTGGTATGGTAATATAAAACTTAGTATACACAATAACTATACAGGAACTCATTCTATTTACCAAATCATAATATGTTATCAATAGGGAAAACAAAATGTAGTCTAAATTATAATCTTATGATCTAAATTTAAGTATCAAATATTACTGTTTATGTGTGTGTGGTTTGATTAACTATTACTTACAAATAATAATTATTTAAAATTTAAAATTTAAAATTATTCAATCTTAAATTGTTAATGAATATATATATATGTGTGTGTTTCTGTGTGTATGTGTGTATAAATTGTTACCATTTGCTCAGCTCAGGGCAATGCTTAAGCATTAATTTTTCTAATTTATAGTATTTTATGATTTTACCAACTATAAACCCCTACATAAATCGTAAATAGGACAATTAGTAAACCCATGATTTTATAAAAATAAAAAACCAGTTATAATAATTAATAATTATATACCTAAGCTAAAAGGTTAATGTGCGCTAATTATCTTAAAAAACGTATCGTTACTAGTTTTATTATTAGTACTAATATTATAATGATTAATCATGATTAATGATTATCAGATTGAGACTTTGGGAACATTCATTTCATCCAATGCAAGACCTTGGCCTTGCTCAACATACGCGGTTCGCCTTTAGCGATTATGAAAAATATAATAAACACACGGATATCCTTTATCCAAAATAATACGTTCTATCTGTATTACGTATTATAGATATATGCTTAATCATTAATGCACACGATTATTCGTAATAGGCCCATTCGTACACATTCAAGGTAAATCGTCACCATTCATTATTATAAAATAGACACAGATACGAGGTACGCAACATGTAGAAAAAACCGGTCACCAATCCCGGACTGTCAGCCTTTATAGAACCCAACAGTCGTGATGTAATGTACCTATTCCACTAGACAAATAAACTTATCGGAAAATGAATGTGTTTTTAAATATTTTTGTAGTATAAGCCACACCAACAAGTAACATTGCTGTATATTATTATTACTTATTAGGTATTATAACTTATAAGTGTTTTTTGGCTAATATTGTAATAGCATGTTAAACTATACATGTATGCAAAACATAAATGACCATATTAAATAACAAATTATGGTTTCCGCTGATAATATCAGAGGAAAATAAAATAACAAACAACATTTAGAAACTTGTATACTATTTAATAAGTTTACTTATAGGTGCAAATTAAGCATAATAGGGCGTTAGATACAATGGTAATCTATGCACCAAAGTAAAAAGGGCGTGCATGGTTCAGCAGTCGAAAGCTCCTGTACTATGGGCTATTATAAACAATCAATTATGTGGCCTAAAATAATTTATCGAAGAGTGTGAACGATTAGCACATGAAGTATAATTTAAACAAATTTTGATTGCCTGCTAATGGTTTATGGATTTAAAAATGTATCATTATATATGTTTTATTAATAATAATGGTTTTTGTTTTAATTTTAAATTACTGGTTAAATAATTATATGATGCATAACACGATAATTACCTACGTTTTTATTTGTCAAACGAAATTTTTTTTAAATTTTTGTTTTTTTTTCGTAATGTATAATACAACCTGGAAATCCCTTAAAAATATAACGTTTAACATTTATTGCTATTTATAAAAGCAATTAAATAATGTTTTTTCCTGGTTTCGAAATTAAATGCATATAATGTACCTACTGTAAACACGATTGAGAAAAAAATTAAATTCCACATTAAATCGATTTTATTTATAAACACATATCTATTTTAGTACAATATAATATGTACAGGTAAGTGTTTGAATTGTACACATCATGCTTATAAAGTCGATAGGTTATATTTTATATTGAATACCAATAATGATTCACGAGTGATAAAAAAAAAGAAACACTCCTTAAAAACGCACACCCTCCAACATCCCTTTCGAATTCGATACTATAAATATATTTTCTAATAAACAAAAAAACATCATATTAAATATATTATCTTTCTTTAACCATTCAGGCTTTTTAATCTAAATTTATTTTGTACTGTTCTAATGCATTTGTAACAATGTAACAATAATTGTATCCTTTAATTTGTAATTGTACTTTAATTGTAATTGTTGAGACTAATTGTATTTACAAAGTTTAAATAAAAAAAAAAAAAAAAACGTACACGGTTAGGTTATTCAATATTCATGAATAAATACGTGCATTATTACCACACACCTACCCGCTGCACAATGTTTTGATCGTATAATACGGTGCGGCACGTTTATATACTTTCTTATTTATTTTCCCAGAGCTGCGACCCATACACTGAAATAGAGCAAACTGTGACGTGAGTGCGTACTGGATATTTATATATTATACACACGTCCTTGCGACCACTTCGTACCACGCGATGTACATATTGTATGTATTATGATAATATTAAATAGGTACAGCTATGTATATTGTCGAGTGAACGGTGCGGCGACGCACGGTCCGCCGCGGTGTTGGAATCATTTTATTTTCCGCTTGTGCCCGACTTTATGGATTTTCCGAACGAATGCGTGTACCGGAGCTGCAATGAGTTTCACAAGTCTGGCGGATTTATTTATTTTTCATTCGTCCATCACATCCTGTTCGACCAGCTTGGTAATATCCACACACGTATACTAGATATTATATAGGTGCTGTGGCGCGTTATATATATATATATATATATATATATATATATATATATTTATTACTGTACATAACGTGGCGATTGTGAATATTGGTTGACGCCCCAGCCCGACCTTGGTTTTTAATTCAAATTCAGACATAAATTATTGGATATTTCATAAATGCACGAGAAATATATCGGGGCAGTTTTTAGTGACCTTGAATCCGGTCAGTGTATTTCTGATTTTAGCCGTCTGAAACGGATACCGCAGGAGTATATAAAATTAGACACCACCTATAATTTCACCCATCGTATGAGTTACGGGGGGGGGGGCGGGAATCGGCGATTACATCACTCTATAGAGAAGTGATGGGCAAACTTTTTTAATGGGGGGGGGGCACAAAGTTTAAGAAATTCTAGAGGAGGGCCAGAATTATAGAAAAAATGCATTTTGTGTTATAACTTTGAATCATAATATTATAAAAACATTACAGCATTACACACAAATGTTACAAATTACCTTTTACCTTAAATAATAGTTAATTTAAAAACTATAATTAAATTTATACACATAAGTACATCATACATATTATTATAAGAAAACTACGATAAGTATGCAGCAAACCGAGATCCGGGAAATATATTAATATGAACAAAAATAGGGCGGAACTCTTTTCGCCCAAAACTGACCTTTCTCTTTTTGCCCACGTCCTCTTTTCGCCTACAAATAAAAATAATAATTGTATTCTTTTTGCCCACGGTTTCAAGTTTTACATTTTGTAAACCACTGTCTGAAAATTTCTCGACTGACTATATATATACAATATTAATAACAATCAAAAACCCTTCGGTGCACTAGACCGGCCAGGCCGATAACAATATCTAGATTGCAAATATAATTGTTATAACATAATATATATATATATAATATAATTTAACAAATTTGATATCGAATATTATGACCAGCCAGGCCGATAACAATACCTAGATTGCAAATATAATTGATATAACATAATATATATATATAATATAATTTAACGAATTTGATATCGATACGTAACACTGGTAACAACTAACAGCATTTTGCCATTTTAGTATGTCGTTCACTTTTGTGCCGAACAGTGTGATTGTGTTTTTTCTCGTGATTATAGTGACTATATATACTATATATATAGTCAGTCGAGAAATTTTCAGACAGTGGTTTACAAAATGTAAAACTTGAAACCGTGGGCGAAAAGAATACAATTATTATTTTTATTTGTAGGCGAAAAGAGGAAACTATTTTTTCATTTTTGGTCGAAAAGAGGACGTGGGCAAAAAGAGGAAGGTCATTTTTGGGCGAAAGGAGTACCGCCCCAAAAATATAAGTTATATACCTATTATTATAGTATCTACTATCTACCTAAACCACGCTGTGAGGGTACGAGTGTACGACCGCGCACAATCCGCGCCAATCCATTTATATATTTAAAACTATTTTCTTCGATCATTTTCAGAATATTTCGGGAATTTTTTTATACTATACAGTCCATATACTATCCATGTCAATGGACCCTCGGCGGGCCGGATTAAATACTTTCCCGGAGTTGGCCCGCGGGCCGTACTTTGCCCATCACTGCTATAGAGCAAGGGTCGGCAATTAATTTCTATGGTGGTCCAGATAATTTGTAAAAAAAATGTTCGGGAGCTATAAAAAATTTAAAATAATACTAATAATTTCACAATTTTATTATTAAAAGTTTAATGAGAAAAATGACATTTTTTGTCTTGAGCCAGTTTTTTAAAATTTGCTACTCTTGGTGAAGAACTATATGCTGAGTGTTTTCAAGTCACAAACCAATTAATGTTGATCGATATTTATTTTTTAAAAACGTCATTTTGGAGAATGATAACATTGAAAAATATTTTTGGCGGTCCAGTTATTTTCGCTCCGCGGGCCGGACTTGGCCCGCGGGCCGCCTATTGCCGACCACTGCTATAGAGTATACCAGGGGCGGCCAACTTTAATAGACTTAAGATCGACTTCTTAGTTTGCTCAGGCTATCGCGATCGACAAAAAAAAAAGGTAGTCAATAAACAAAAATGTAAATGCGTGGCCAGACTATTTCAAGTAGAGATCGACTAAGAAAACATTTTTCTTAAGACGGTCAACTTGAGCAGAGAACGCCGACCAGAGTGTCAATGATGAACAATGATAACAATCATTTGAAAGTCTAAACCACCAGAGGCAATCAGTGTATCCGCATGTACAAATTCTAATAAGATGCCACAGATCGACTTTTAAATCATACGCGATCGACCGTTAGGTCACTTCTGATATATAAGTATTAATAACGTGGATACATAAGACAACATAAGATACACAAATTTACGAAAAAAAAAAAAACCTTTTGCTTGTTTTCTGAAAAATTTAAAAATTCAAGAAAATCCGAATGGGGGTCGCGATCGACCTGTTGGCCACCCCTGGAGTATACTACCGGCACTGTCCCGTCGGCGAGGAGCTCTGGTGTTGTAATATACATATGCTTACGCATAAACGTAAGCACTCGTAAGTCATAAGATCCATCATAAGAACAATTCTAATGAAATGCCTATGTATCTTAAAAAAATAATTTCTCTCGAATTACCTAATAAATAGAAATGATAGTATTAAACTTCAGTTTTAAACTCTTGATTTACTGTAGTGTAAATATTTTTTATGTACAATCATCCCCGAAGAACTTAAAAATGTTAGTTAAAAAAAAAATGAGAATATATGATTACTCGATTGTCCAATCACGAGCATTCGCTTGAAGGGATGATTCAATATTTGAATACGTTACCGTTTTTAAACTGTTCGTAACGTAATGTACTGTAATAACAAAAAAAAAAAGAATCGGACGCATCAATATTGTGTTTCCCATTGTGTACGGCTCCGGCGGTTAATACATGACTTATACTTATTTAGATCGCCAGATAATTAACGATTGGCGCGTGTAAACGGCTTAGCGTCCTTGCGCCCGCGGCGAGTGCTCGACAACGGCACGGTTTACTTTCTATCCGGAATTCTCTCCGCGAGCGTCGAATGCGATCGAATCCGCGCGGGCCTATTGTTGTCGTCCGAATCCGACGATCGTATTATTATACACTACGACGGGTAGTACGTCCGCGATGCGTCGATTTGCGTATGATCATCATTATAACGTAGTACTATGTCGACCGCACCGTACTCGCATGTGCGGTTGTTCTCGCGCGAACTCGTTATTGCCGTCTCCGCCGACGACGTGTCGGTAATAATGTTCGTCTTAAAATTTATTGAGTTATTATTTTTTTTTTTTTTTTTATCTACGCGGCCCATCGGAAAGCCTTGAGCTCTCCGGACCCCAATTATTGAACCGTAAATTCAAAAGTAATGGGTCCTTGGCTGTTTTACTGCTACTATACTGCATACTACTACCGACTGTCTACTACTACGTACTACTACTACTACTACTACTGCGTGGGTCGAAACGATGATTTCAATTTGTCACGTACGCACATTTTTAACAATAGTGCACCTCGTGTTATAGCATAATTAATAAACACGTATTATAATTTATTACTTGTATACACCATGAGCACACTTATTACCGTATACCTGTGGGTAATTATTGCAATATAATATTATGTAGGTACATATGACGTGTAAATATATGCATTTTATAATACGCGTGTCTATATTGTACCTATACATTTATACATTGACAAACCACCTATGTATGCACGTACGCTGCAGCTGTGTTATGCAAGACTTCGATCTATCGGACCGACTGCTCTTCAACACCGAGCAGACTAGATGTCGTATCGCGCCGTATGTTATTACTCGTAGTATACACCATCACACGAAAAATTAAATCGCACCATGTTATTAAGTCGGTGTGTTTGTCGTTGCACGGTTTAACAGTGTTGAAAACGATGTCGAAAAAGTACCTACGAGAACCGCGAAGAATTTTATGGTTTAGTTTTTTCGGGTTTTTCAAACTATCGGCACCGTGAGCATTATAAATGTTCCAATATTCCAGATATTGTGTTAATAATATACAGATGACTTAAATGTATTACAACATGTATAAACATGTGTTTTTATAAACTGTATAATGTTTAACATTTTCATTTTGACGTTTAAGGGAACACAATTTTATTGATTATCTCGAATTTATCATGGTCTATTGTTATCTAATGTTTACATGCAATCAATTATTGTTTCTACAAGCTTGAAAAAGTTTCCTCTCTGATATTATAATAATTAACAATTTATAACAAATATTGTACAAAATTTATTGAACATTTGTGGTAAAATTGTACGTATTAATAGTGTTTTGTCTAAATATGAATTGTTTTTAATACACAATACTTATACATGAATACCTAAAATGTATATTATGAGTACATCGGTCTAATCATAAAAAGCACTAATATTATAATTTAATATTTATGTATAGTAATTATATTAATATGATTTATAAGACAAAATATTTTATTAGACTTTGTTATTTGAAGGTAAGATATAATAATACTAGAGTAGATAATCGTTCATAAAATATGTAAGGCATTCAAATATACTGATTTACACATTAGTAACACTACGAATATTTCTCGCAGTATTGCAATATTGTATCGTTGTCAACTGGAAATGTATTAATTGTATTGCAAAGTATCACAAATAATAAAAATAAAAATATACGGATAAATTGTTTGTATATATTATAAAAATACAAACCACAGTAGTATATTTGTAGACATAGTAAACTATTGAATTAATAATCGCACACGCACTTTAATTGGAATTCGAATCGATCAATTTACAGAGAATTTACATAATACTAATGCATAAATCTATTAAAATTCTAAGTCATTTTAATGTGTCGGTCGTATGCATATAGGTAAACGTAATCTCTTGATTTATACGTTAGTTTTTTCCTGGACAATTTCTAGAGTTTAAGTGTACCTTGTGCGTCTAGAATCTATGGATAATAATTTTGTTTTCAATCACGAATATTGATAATTAGAGACTATGGGGAGATGAGTATTAGAAAAAAAAAATTATAATCACACTGAACCTTGGTTATACGAGTATGTGGGTTTGTTAACGTTTAAGCAAGATATTTTAAATTTTGCAAGGATTTTTTTAACACGAATTGTATTCTTTTAGACTCGAAAATTATTTCTGAGATATTATATTATAGACAAAGACATTATCATATAGGAACCATAATTGTATTTTTATTTTTGACGGACATAATATAAAATTAATAATATTATTACAATTTGCGTAATACGCATGGTACATTGTGAGCTGTGGTATAAATTAAAATATTACATTGAATTACAAATAACAAATAACATTATTTAAACTGTTAAAGTGAAAACAAGATAATACAAGATATTAAGAACAGGAATTTTCTGGGGTATACTATAAGATAAATATCGAAATTCGTGGTTTATTCAAATATTATTATTTATTAGTCACACTTACAAAAATAAAATGACATATACCAATAAATATTTAACGCATCTAAATCATTTTCATTATTCTACTGATTTAGTTGGTATCTACACACGAACGAACTATGATAAAGTTTGGGAGCATAACATATTGTTGCATTATTTTAAAATAATTAGTTTACATCATATTTTTTTATATGATATTTACACTTTTGTATAAAACCATTTTTATGTAGTCAAATGCACGAGTTGTAATTTTATTGTTAAAATATGAGTGTTTGTAATTTGTTAGTCTTGAAATATGTTATAAAATGTATTAAAAAGTACACCAAATATGCATGATATAGTACGTATGTATTCATAATACGAATAAGCGATTAATTGTCAATTATCATGTAAGTTCTATATATATATAAAAAAAGTACTTTAATTAATTTGGATTTTAAAGGGTTAGTTGTTGCTACTTAAAATAGTCCTTGAAAAAAATAAAACAATAAAATGTCCATCCAACTATATAAGGCTACAGGTGCAATAACCAGATAATTTAATTTTTCCTTCGAAAATCACACGAACTCCGTATATTATAAAATAATCGTCAAGCTGATGTAACAATGAATTAAAACCGATCATCCTTTTTGTTTTTAATAATTATACTTGTATATATTAATTATACCAGATGTATACATTTTTTTTATTGAAACGGTTTAATGGAAGTGCCTTAATAATTGTGTTATTAATCATTTGTTTCCCAGTTTGTTTTCCATTACCACCTGACCAGCAGCACGTACTCCATTGAGTGAATATACGATTATTGTTGAAGACCACACGGATTTTGCCTATGCATTTATTTATAATTTAAAAAGGGTTTTTTCTCGAAAATTGGAAATAGTCATAGTAAATCAGCTAACTTCTTTATGTATACCATCTACTTTATAATAACACGCACATAGATAATACACCACTCCAACGACGCGTTTAAAACGCGGTCGTCCTTAAGTTAATTTCTTACCTATTATTTGTTTTTATAATTTGTTTTAATTATTTTTTTTTTATTATTAGTTTAATTACTTAGATTCCTTTATTATACATTGTTGAAATATATAGATGTAGAATGTAGATAGCAATCTAGCTAGGAATGTCTTATTGTAAAATAATATAAGAGAAATTTAAAAGAAACATAATTTAAAACGTCTTACATATTATGTATGATACATACGAGTAGAATAATTATCTATTTAAAAAAGATTAAGTTTTTAATTTCAATATTAACCTCCTTCGTTACGGTTTATCTGATTCGTTAAATTTTTTTTGCCTTACTTGTACATATATATTTTCAAATATAAACGTTTGTTAAAATATGTTCTATATTACACGATTTGGTATGATGCAAGGTTAATCAAATCATATTACACTTAACTCAAGCTCTAAATTCATAATCATGTTTCGAACATTTTGATGATCTGTCATTACTTTCAAATATATAATAAATATAATAAAATACCCTTGGCTGAGATGATTGTGATGTAGTATACGATTGATCAACAACCAATGTGTTTGTAACCTGCCCTTACTTTTTAAAACACGCCCAGATTAAAAACACTTTTGTTGTATCGAAGAACAGAAAATATGAATGATATTTTTAAACGTGTGACATAATAGTATGATGTCTTGACATATAGTGGCTAGTTACGTTTGGATTCACTGTGATTCGGCGTTCAAAAATCTGTCAACCTAATAATGTTTTTATCTTCAAAAATCGTAATTGCGTTTACAATTTTTACTAAATAATCGTTTCTCTGTTGTTTTTTGTAAGATCATGTCATCCGTTAAACATAATAATAATAATAATTTATTGAAGATAAAAGTTGAAAATGTAATGACTTATTCAGTCGTATAGTACTTTAAACGCTTTGTGACGTGCGAGTGCATTAGTACATTTTCATAGGTATTAGTTGTTCGAGTAAAACAAAATCGATTTTTTTACTCGATTATCCATTTATACCTATCCATTGGATCACTATTTTATTCTCTGTAGTGGATTATTATCTCGTAACCGTGGATTCAAACTTGTTACTTTTAAATAGTTTGAATTTATTGTTAAATCAAAAATATTTTTATTAGGTATTTATAAACCCTTTGTCAACTTACAAAGACAGTGTCTCATATATATATATATATTATATATATATATGTATATTTAATTTTACACTGCATTTCAATAAAACAAACAAAATCACATGTTCAAGTAAACAAATGTACCTATTTAATTTTTTGTCATATTTAAAAATAATATTTTCATCCTTATATTCCCAAATTAATCTATAGAAAAAAATAGTCAACAAAACTGGTTTCAATATTTAATTGACAATGCGTGCATGACAAATTAGTCAAACGCGAATTTAAATTTAAAAATTAAGTGTCTAGATACAACCCCGGATAAAACGTACAAATGTTCGAGCAGAATTACATAACTTATGTACATAGTAGTAAAGCAACTAATGGATGCTTCCACCGTTTATCTATGTCCACTTAGTCGATCAAGCCAAAATGTAAACAAAAACCCGAGCGGGTACATTACAAGAGCGAATTATTATTTGTTATATATTCGTGCGGAGGTTGATAACCCTCGAAATGTATTGGCCTAACTAGTTATGCGTGTAAATAAAAAACAATGCGAGTTATTGCGCAAGACTGACAGTGCACGAGTAATACAGCCATGATAATTTGAGTTTATTCGAATCCCAAGATAATTTCACTTGAATTCACGATCGTCGTATTTTCACGGTCAAATAGACCAATTATTGTTTTCTGTTGTGACTGAAACAACACATGCGATTTAAATAATAATGGTAATAGTATCATTGTAGGTATACCCCTGAAAGATATTCACGAGTTTATGTTTCCATTCGGTCTGTGGTGGCATAAAATCTATGATTGTTTATGTAACGCATGTTCGCAAGAAAGACCTTGGCGGTAAAGAAAATCACGCTTTTTCCCCCGACATCATTCTATATACTTGTGATTTTTTTTTTTTTCACTTCATATAACAATATCAGTTGATAATCTTTCAGCCTCATTCTCGCATTTCAAAGTCGTTTGTTAGTTTTATAATGATATATATTACGGATACAATAAAAAACACGTGTAATTAGTAATAGCTTAGAGCTAATGGTCTTCGGAGAGCATTGGGGTTATGTAAATACATATTATACGTGCTGAATAAATACACGCCTTCCGGCGACCTTGAATTATTATTTTAGTCCAGATTTTCAAACTTTTTTTTATGATTTTTTTTCAAATACCTTTACGTAATACATTTAATTACGCAATACTTTAATTACTATAATTGGTCATAATTGCAGGGATATTATTCCATGCAGTATTGCCGAGTTAAAAAAACGCTCATGTTAAGGCTTATCAAATAAATGATCGTGGTATATACAAACATTGAATAAGTATCTACGAGAAACGTAGATAATCAACTCTATTTGTTATGCGTTTACAGTAAATACTCTGTACGGCATAATAAGGGCTTATCGTAGAGTATTATCGGTGTGATAATATTATTATATACATAAAAAAATGACTACGTATGTATATTGTCTATATATACATACACTCAATTTCGAAGTTGGTACTAAAATAGTTGATTTATGTACACGAATTAATTGATATTCGTGCGCACAGTGAGAAATTAAGTTGTTGGTCGTTTTATATAAAACAATAGTAACGTAGAACGTTTCGCGTAGACGGCCGCATAGATTTGTAATTGCAACTTTATAATTCAGCCGCAAAGTACACATGTTTGAGCGTGCTATAACGGGTACATTTTATTATTATAGCAATGTTAACAATAAAATATTGATATTGTTTACTGCAAAATAGAAAACTATAATTTTAAATAAAAATTCCCTCGACTCATTATAGTATCATTTCTTATGTTGTTTTTACGGAGAAAACATCATAAAAAAAAACTACTCGTCATAGCATTGTAACAAACATTAATGTAAACATAGGTGTAGAGGTATGCCCATTTTTAATGGCACGTATGTGAATTGCATAAATCATGTCAATTTTTTTGTATACAAACATAATTGCCTATTTCGTATTTTGATGTAATCTTATCTAATACCTTGATTTCAAGATTGAATATATACATACGTTTACAAGCAATTATAAAACACCTGTTCGAATTTGATACGATCAGTTCAACATCACTCCTGATATCATGTAAATTGCCCACCGGAGTATTAATTAATAAAAGTGATTGAACGGCAACAATCTAAAACACGGCTTTTTAATTCTAAAGATTCTCTAATTTAATTCTATGCTCGATTCTGCATGAAAATAATTTATACTGCGTGTATAAACATTTATTAAATTACGTCAATCCTAAAACGTATAAGGACTTGAAGTACAGACAATAGATTTTCTAATAGCAAAAATATTGTTTTTGACTAGTATCATTATTATACGGAATTCATGTACATTACAATGTCAAGTAGCCGTACATTTTAGTTTTATTATTCGCCTCGAGATTTATACAGATGAGATCAAGGATTTCTGGCAAAATACAACAGATAATAAAAAAATATAATGAAACTTTTATCTTCATCAGTTATACATTATATTAATATAACTGTATTCAAAAAAAAAAAACTACAAAAATTAAAGCGATTGAATAGCATTATATAATATTACATTTTCTCTATATATAGGTACTAAGTTTTGATTGACAGATACACATGCTCGGTAAAATTTAATTTTAGATATAAATGTTTTTTTTAAGTATAATTGTTAAATTCCGACCAATAATAATTAATAATATGCAGTTATATGCAAATAAATTATCTCAACTGAAAAAAAGCATCAACACTGTAATAAATATTGATATAGATTTATTTAAACAAAATGATTCAATATCGATTTTTCATTTCTAATTAAAGAAAAAACATAAATATAAATGTTTATTCAAATAATAATGTTTTACATGATATTTATGACATAATGCTATTAAAAATACTAAGTTAATATTAACGTATCTTAGACTTTCTAATAATGTTGTCACTAATTTTGTTGGTTATATAATTAATATAATCATATTTCACCGGTGATATTTTAACCTGCAGCTGATTATTCAAAAATAAATAGCATACTATTAGCAAAGAAATAAAATATTCCAAGTGTTGTATAATAAAAACCGTATCTCTAGATTTTCAACATAATATCATACAAACTATTGAAATACAATATTCTTCCATGTTATGACGGATCACATGTAGGTACGCTAGGGTGGTGCCTAATATATCCTTAAATATAACCTTGAATATCAGTATAATATTATGTATATAAGATATACAACATACATGTGTAATTCTATCAATCAATTTTAGCCAAATCAAAGTTTTCCAAAAATAACGTACACCCTGAGGGCTCTACATAGTATATACATTATACTACGTTTGAGTAAACCGGCTTTAATGTGTATAATTTTTAAAATATGAAAATAACCTAACAAACATGTATTTAAACAGCAATCTTATAAAATATTAAATTACATAATATTATAATATCAGTGTTAATTTTGATAATCATTTAAATAAAAAACTTAAGACATAATTGAAATCTTAGGTTGTAAATAATAACAAAAACGAATAATTCATCAAAATGGGTGTTTGCCATTTGGGCACTAGTCCCACTTTGTCCACTTCAGCTCAAACAAACCAGTGTTGTGGTATAATAATATTAATATAATCATTATACATTATTATGATAAGCATAATGCAAAATAGTACATTTTGAAAAAAATTGAATCGATTAAACGAA
This sequence comes from Periphyllus acericola, assembly GCA_949715065.1. Classification (NCBI taxonomy): domain Eukaryota; kingdom Metazoa; phylum Arthropoda; class Insecta; order Hemiptera; family Aphididae; genus Periphyllus; species Periphyllus acericola. Next base: position 2,758,709 of record OX454267.1, on the reverse strand, counting down.
AATAAACGAATACAATTATTTGAAATGTATTTAGTATTATATTATACAAGATACAATATTGATTTGAAAATGTGCATGTTACAACATTGAATATTGATACATAAATTAATTATAATATGAATTCCATTATCTTGTCTCAAAATCACACATAATATATCAAGGTGAGGAAAAAAATATTGTTAAAAAACTACCAATTGGCAATAATTACACCATATAAATCAATGTTTTAATAATTTAATAAGGGTTTAATTTATATTCCCTCACTATTGCCAATCTACTCGTATGTAAAAAATAAATTCAGCAAATTTGGTTGTTGCAAAAATATTTTTTTTTTCAGATTGTAAATATTCTTTTGGTAAAAAAATTAATAAAAATAAAAAATTTTATTAGTATCTATATTATTAAATATAATTTGTGCAAGTAGTCGTAGTTCAGAATATTGCATTAGTTGAGCTTAGTGCTTACCACATGCATCCAATATAAGCGATTTATATAATTATCTCAAATGTAGCAAGAGTTTAGTTTCATTTGAATAAATCTTGTTAGTATTACGCCATGTAGCAATGTTGTATTTCCTAGTGTTGCTACTTAACAAAAAACTATATTTTGTACGTATTTATTATTAATAATGCGCATATCCGAAATAATTGTACATGGTTTCGAAAAAAAGCAATACACCACAGCAGCATTCTTAGACCTAACACAAGCCTTTGATAAGGTCTGGCACAGCGGACTTGAACAAAAATTGAAAATATTAAAATTCCCTGAATACCTACTCAAAACGATCATATCCTTCATATCCAACAGATCTTTCAAAGTAAGAGTAGAAACAGACTTCTCACAACCACACCAAATCAAAGCTGGAGTCCCTCAAGGATCGGTCCTGGGTCCAACACTATTTAATATTTACTGCTACGACATGCCAATCCCTCTCAACTCTCAATTAGCAATGTTTGCGGACGACACGACAATTCTCACCCAAGACAGTTCCTTAGAGTTAGCAATTCAAAATCTACAATCCTCATTGAATGAAATAATCACCTGGTTCAAAAAATGGAAGTTGAATCTAAACCCAACTAAAAGTGAGGTTAAAATATTTACCCTAAAAAGATATACCAACGTCAAAAACATTCACATAAACAACCAGGTCATTCAATGGAATAATAAAGACGACGCAGTCAAATACCTAGGTGTCCACCTAGATGAAAAACTTACCTGGAACATACACATAAACAAAAAACTCGTACAGGGCTACACAAGGATGAGAATTCTTTACCCTCTAGTCAACTATAGATCAACACTACAACTAAAGTCATCACTCCTCCTATATACTTCAATTATCAGACCACTTTTAACGTATGCTTGCCCTGTTTGGGCAACAGCCTCGCCCACTAAAATTAAAAAAATCCAAACTCTCCAAAATAAATTCCTTAGAATTTGCCTTAAAGCACCTTGGTACATGAGGAATCGCCAAATACACAACGATACTGGAATATCTCTAATAAATATTTGGATTAAAACCCAACTTAAAAACTTTCACACCAAGCTGAAAGACTCGGAAGGAGCCCGTCATTACCAACTAGGAAAGAAAACCCAAAATAGGCGACTGCGACCCCGACTACCCCAAGACATTCTCACATCAGACACTGGAGAGCTCGCATCGGAAGATGAAGAATAACCAATAAATGATATCAAACCTAACTATGAACTATTAAACCATTGTAATCACTAACATAAATGTAAATTATAAATTTCAAATTGTAAACTTAATGGCATGTATCATACTTGTAATAGCACCTAATGTGCTGAAACATTTTAAAATAATAAATAAAAAAAAAAATATTATTAATAACGTCAAAGATTTTGGGAGCTACTGCCTTGTGTGTTTCGTATTTATAATACCAATTGATTTGAATTTTATATCTCAACGTGATGCCTTTTGCTAGTCAACATTTTTTTTTTCAAACATTATTAAATCATAAAGTTATTATTGAATTTTAATTTAAAATACTACATCTTTTGAGTTCAGATTGTTTTGGAGGAAGAGAGTTCCTATATAAAACTGTTTACAATTTTAAGTAAAATAATAACTATATATTTAAAAATATAGCAAAAATTGTTTAATTAAAGTGACTGCCACTTGATCTTAAACTACTGTTCAATAATTATACTAATGAACTGTATACTTAATAATTTGTTCATAGTTCTAAGGTCAATGAATTAGATAACCAGTTTTTTTTTGTAAACATAGTAGTGTTATACAGTGCAAATATTTCAACAGGATTTACATTGCATGTCAATCATATCATATAATTTTCGTGTTTTATACTTAAGTAAAATTAGATAAAAATCAATACAGCAACTTATTATACATACATTATACAGTTATAGTATATAGGATGGACCGTTGTATTTTACCAAATTTACATGCAAGTAAAATATGGTGATCCACAACACAGGCGGAATTAAACCCGAAAGGTGGTGCTAAATTTAAGAATAGCCATCCAATGTGACTCTCGGTATAAAATGATTCTAACATTTTCAATGTCTTATACATTTTTCAATCATACCACATCTTCAATTCATTATGCAATAAACAAACAACACGGTTATCTTGGTTATAGAAAGACCATATAGGTACTCAATCTTCGACCATATGCAGTGCGTGGTAATAAAATAGCTAGGTAGTTGCTGAATAGCAGTTGAAATTTAAAAAAGAACTAATTTAAACTTTTAGGACTGAGTTTTGAATTGTGGCCTTTAGGGGTGTTAAAGTCCCACTTACGATCACCCCATACACACTCTAACTCTACTCCCTCCATTTGAAAAAATGTTTGTGGATGTATCAGGTACCTAAAGGTATATACTAAAAAAAAATATAACAAATAAATTCCTCGTTGTAGACACCGACACAGACACTCACGCGCGCGCGCACACACACACGCACGCACACACACACACACACACACACGCACACACACACGTGTTTAAATGTTTAAAACCCGTTATTAGTATAATCGTTGCTGTTGCGGAGTTTGACGTAACTTCATTTCGGAAGTGTGTGAAAATTATCTATGCAAACAACCACGTGCATGTTGCAAATTGTATAAGGGTTTACTCTGTCCGCATTCCACATGACTACCGGAGTATTTACTGTGTGTGTTGGTTAATAGCGTGTGTAGAAACAGCAAAAAAAAAAATAAAGTGTATAAGATAAAAAAGTGTATCATAGTATATTATACTGTACGTATGTGCCTACCTATTCATATAAATACATTATAATATTTTTAGCCTTGTAATCATTTCTTGATGATGTGTTGTGTCTTGTATACATATTATATTTTATGATATTAAAACTGGTAGTATCGAATTTACTCAATCATTAGTCAATTACGAACAAGAGAAAAAATTGATCTCTTCCTGTAAATTGAATCAGTGGAGTGTTAAGTTTGTAGCGAAGACATGAAGGTCCCGCAGTGGTCAATCCATTTTAAAAATCGACTCGAAACCATTTCGTATGGTTCATTTGAAGTTAGGATTAGGAAAATGCAGTAACACCCACAAACCCGGAATCATTCATAGACTACGTGTCTACTACACAATGTTGAATAAAATGTTCATGGTTACGGTGCGGTCGTTTGCTGGCAAAACTTTATCACTGCAGTCTGGTGAGTCACTGCCCGTTTAAACCACAGCCGTGTGACACGCTTAAGTACACATTATGATTAATAAAATGAACAATAATAAATAATTTATACTTAAGTAATATTTCTCCGAGCAATTATCAGTAAAAAAGATATCATGGTAATTTATTCAGCAATGAATAGTAATAATAGTAATAATATTATAACGCAGTTATTTGGATACAACTCGTCAAGCAATAGTGTTTGTTTTACCATTACGTAACTGAAAAACCACGGTTAATAGGTGTACACGACTAAAATAACGATGTTTATGTCTATATCAAAAATTAGAAAGATGTTTGATTCCAACGAGTTTAAGATCGTGTTGAAACGTATTATAATCCTCGACTCGAACCGAAAAACGTAGGGGTTTTTGTGTTCGAGGTAATCGAGTATTACCTATAAGTGAGAAAAAAAATTCAAATTTCCTCATTCCACGCGCTTTATCCAGATCAACGTTATTTTACCAGTTGGTTTGGCATTGATATTATATTAATTAATATTCAAAAAGAATAAAAAACTCTACGGTCGATAAAATTTTAGTAGGTACATTTTTATAGTTTGATTTTTATAATATAATAACAATACCGCGAGTATAATGTTATTGGTGTTTTTGATTTTTAAACATCAGGCGCTGAATAAACACTGCCTCATTAAGTATTACAGCTACCGTGGTGTCGGTATGGCCAACACAGGGAAAACGATTGATCAGAAGACTCGGACGTATAAAGTGTTGTAATGCATTTCTTAGCATACAATGTATTACATTCCCATAGACAATTATTATTAGACTCTAGTGGTTTTATCAGTAATTTTATGACCCTAACACGCAAAAAATAATCAACTGAATGATTTATTGAAATTATCCTAAGACTTAAATTAACGTAAAGTTTAGAACCTAAAATTATAACCAAAAACGTATAAGAGCAGTGCATTCTCAGTGTCTCGAATCATTGAGTTTTCAATTTACCGAGTTACGAGTATTGAATATTTTGAGTTATGACCATTCCAAAGTAACGATTCTATTTCAAGCTGTCGAGAATCCACTGTAGGTACTAGGTATATATTGTTTCGAAACACACTACTCTTACACACTATATTATTTTATATACTTTTTCTTAAAAGAAGGCGTGTTGTTTTAATTCATTAATGGTTTTGAAATACTAAACTCTGTATAATTAATAAACGATAAACTTATCCATGCGTATTATAATATATATTCATTTATTATACACTTTTTATTGAATACTGATTTAGGTACCGTCACAAATTACAATTTGTTTTATTTATTATTTTATAAAAAATTTAAACATGTATTCAAGTATCAAGTGTGACAATTAATAATATACTCTATATAGATATAACAGAGTTTATAACTCTTAAATGTACCTACCTATTGGCTATTACATTATAGATTAATAAAAGGAAATATTTTAAAAATCGACGTCACTTACACTAAACGTTTTAAATGTTATGAAATTATTTGTGTTCAAATGATAATTATTATATATTGTGAAAATGATTACCTACTTATATTATTTTGTTATAAACTCTATAGAAACTACGTAGAACTACATAGGCACCTAATATATTATGTTGTACAAACGTATATTAATAAATTATATTTATTTGAAAATTCTATATTATTACATGGTGTGAATTATACATAAATACTCAATGTATGACGTTGTAGTGATAACAGCCTTGGATTTTCCTTTTCCACCTAATAGTTGTATTATTATTCGGATAGACAAATTGAAGAGAGCGTGCACCATGGATAATCTGTGTAATAATAATTGTGATAAGCTCATGAGAAACGGTAAATACTCAATATACATGTCGACCTTGTGGTAGTAGCATTTATAACAAATGTATTAGGCTAAAAATTTTTAATGAATATTTCCGCATAAAAAGCGAAACGAAAAAAATTAAAAAAATATTCGAGTACCTACACGATTTCAATTGAACGAGACTTATTTTAAGCAAAACGAATAATATAGCAATAGGTATCAAAAAATGTCATAGGTGATGTTTTAAGTCCAACTACATAATATATAAATATAATATATTTTATCCTTCCGTCACCTTAAAACGCTAGTGTGCCATTTAATAATTCGAATATGCCGAAAAAGGCACGCGTATCACAGGTTAGCCGCCCATGAAGTATGAACTAAATTAAATTTCCTTTTAGAAAAGTACCCGGGTTGTATACATCGGAGGAATCCTTCTAGAAATCGTGTGCACATGAATCAAAAAACACACACACACATCACAATAAAACCAATACATTCATCTCGTTTTGCTCAGACTCTGAACAAAATTACACTATAGTTAAAGTATTACACATAGATTAGATAATTAATAAAACTGTAATACTATAATTTAAATATTATTATTTAATGTTTACCATATAAATCATGTGCGTATATTTTACCATAATTTAACATTATAACATGGTGATCAATTATTTTAGTTAAAGTGCGTTTTCAATAATAAACAAACTGTATAATTTATTAATATTGTCTATGTACAACTGCTATCAAACAATAAAAATTTTAAAATTTACTTATTCCAAATACTTTAATGTAATTTAAATTCAAACAACAGCCATAAGCTAAAAGTTTTTCTTAAAACGTCCTAGGCTCACATACAATTGTTAATTTTTCGTGAAATATAGAAATATGCAGACGATTTTACTACCAACTGAGCTTTACTTTGTAAGTCACGTTATAGTGTCTATGCAGTGGCGTATTTACATGATAGGCCGACTAGGCCCGCGGCCACCCAATTTTTATTTAAATATTAGGTTATTTATCACAATTTACAAGGAAAATGTATTTTGTGCGATATGTTATTTATGTATATAGACATATATAATATATGTGTGTATATATATATATATATATATATATATATTATATATACACACATAATATATGTGTAGACCATGGTTGAGAATGGAAAATTACTGAAAAAATTTAGTCTGTCCGAATTTGGTATTAAAAACACCTGTCTCTCTTTAAAAAAAAATGCAAGTTATATTGCGCATGCGCATACTAAAATAAATATAAATTTGAAAACCATCAAAAAATGTGTATTTCTGTATTCCCTACCTTCTCCCGAAACCCCCGTATCAACTCGAGGTCTCTGGACTGAAATATTTCGTGTTACCTTTAAAGGGAAACACACTGTTTAAGGACATAGATTCTTAACAAGTTCATGAATGTTGACTTGTACGTCGTTTTTAGAACTAAGCATGACAGATAACCCGTCATAAATTTGACCAATGAACTTAGTTATGTCTAAGTTAATATTTTTCAAAAATTCACGAATACTTTTTGATAAACTATTAGCATCAAGATCTTGTATCAGAACAAATCCAAGAAAACATTATTTTATACTTGAACCCTAAATATATATTACACAGATGCTCATTTGTTCCTGTTTACTAATGTACCTACTTCAAAAGTCCGAGATGATTACTGATTACAAAATATGTGTGTCGTACACATATATATGTATAATGTATATATATATATCAATATCACGTATATAATATATATTATATATGTATATACATGTAATCTATATCTATCGTCGTACAGAACACATTTTACATACTTGTAAATTGTGATAAAAAATCTAATATCCAGTTAAAAATTTGGTAGGCCTGGGCCTAGTTGGCTTATTATATAAACACGCCACTGCTGTCTGTAGGGCGTAGGCTATAATTTAGAATTTTAGACCGATATAGTCTTAGCCTTTAGGCATGGAAATGTTTGACGTCTTAAATTTTCTAAACGACCATGTGGTTTGTGAAATCAATTTTGGGAAATGTTTGTGAACTTCAAAAAAAAATTATTATTATACGTATAGTGTTACATACTGAAAATAATTAATTTTTACGTAAACTTTAAAATAAATACAAATAAAATTACATATACTGAAAATGAACAAAACAGTATTGCATCAATTATTACAACAATGAAAATAATAAAATAATATTATATATTTATAAAGTGTGAACAAGTGTACCAACTGTACTAGCAGCTACTGAACAAAACAAAATGATGCATTATTTAAACCATCACTAGAGAGTTTGTACAGCCATTGAGCCAAATTATTGTAATTAAGTACACTTAATAGAGAGTAATCAATTATCCTTTAGGCGTATCTACTCTGCTTTCACTATCCATTTTAGTATGGAAAACACTTAAATATCATTCAAAGAATTATGCAGAAAATAATAATTTTTAAATTAAACTGTAGATGTAACTAATAAATGAATCAATCATTGACATTTATGATTTTTGAATTTACAAAAAAAGATTATTTAACTTAAAAAAAATATTCACAAATTCATGAAATAAATAAACGTTTTTAATATATTATATAATACGCATTAGTTGTTGCTAAAATCGATTATTATAAATAGTTAAAATATGCAAATGTTGCTGAATAATAAATTTACCATATTGATGATCGAATATTTAAATGTTCTTATTAAAAACTAAATGTATTTACATATCTATTGGATTCTTAAAATTATATATTTCTTAGATTAGATTTAAAAATATTGATTTGCACTTGTGAATGTATCAATGCAAGTGCATTATGATCATTAGATATTTGACTAATCGAGGCATGCCGATTGAGACCTCGACATTACCGTGAATCAAATGATAATATTATTATATATAAGTGTTATGATTTATTATAATATATATATATATACCTAAGTATTGTTCGGACAAACTCAATTTCAACTAATACAAACATTATTATATTTGGCCTTGTGTTCGTTATTTTTATAGAAACACGGTAGTGGTTTTTGTCTTTGATGTATAATAAAAGTAAACTAAATATAAGTGCTTATATAGGAAATACTACTTGGGTTATGTTTGTCTATATAATAAAACACCAAGTTAATTATTTTTATGAATGCCTATTATTACGCAACACTATCTCTACGATATTATAGAGTCTAGAACTCTAGACTCTAGACGGGCATTTGTGGCAGGGTTCCAACTCTTTCGTTTTGAATATTACAGAGTATCTACTATCTATATGGTGTTTTGTAATCTCATCGTCGACGCTTGCTCCTATTACGTCTTGATTCATAATATGACTATCCTCATTCCTCACTCTCAGTGCGTCATAATGTTCGTATACCGGCGATTTCAATAGTTCGAGAACAGTCTAATGTTAATGTACCTACAATGTATATTACAAATTAATGCACGGAGTTTTTACATAACTTCATACTTTACATTTATTAAAAACGTGAAAATACAAATTCCGAGCAGCACTCGTTTTGCTTCACTAGCCAGTAGTTATTTGGTTGCGATCAAGTGCTGTACTATTATATTACAGATTTGAAAGCGATTTTGAATTACCTATATAATATTTTAGACTTTGTGTAAAACAAGGAATATATTGGTTTTATCATGAAGTTTATTTATTTTTATTTTTTTTGTGTCTGTGTTCACGATTTCGACCAGAAGGATTGCTCCGATGTATATACAATCATAGTACTTTTCTGAAAATACATTTCGTCTAGTTGATATATTGGATTTTGGAGATTTTAATTTATCGACAGTTTTCCGATGAACTGAGAAAAAAAGAGCAAATAAGTGTAAAAGGCTTCTACCGAGATTGAGAATAAGACCCTGCTACGTCTTTTCATCACCACGCACTATCCGTTTGCAGTTTATTTTTCATGGATACAAGATATTTGGTTGTTATGCTATAAAAATTTATCGTAGCGACCCGAAACGTTCATATAATTACCTATATTAGCATTTAATAGAAATCTCATAATTTTCGAACTCTATTTTGATAACTTAATACTGCTTGAACTTAACACCAATATTGCTACCAAGGTATACGCGGAGTTACCAACCTCTCGCCCAATATGATAAGCCCCGTCGAGGGTATTCAGAGGCCCATAATTCCGGGAGCACAAACTCCGTGACCCATAATCTATATTGATATACCGAAATAGTACCAGGTAATAAATAATGATCAAAAATCATTGGTGGTAGAACCGAAGACGGACTCGATGTATGCCGGGTAAACATCGACGACCATACAGCACTTAATGAGTTTAGTAGGAGTAGACAAATACAGCACTCAACCCCCGACCGTGGAGTTTCACCCAACCTAGAAGTTTCACCTCAATTTAAATTAGAAGTTCTTGTAAAATAGCTAAAGACTTTCAAGTTGTAAAAAAAATAATAGTAATTTATTTGATAAACATTGTGTATATAACATATAACCTGAAGTCTTATTATCCCAAAGTAGATATTTTATTTAAAAAATAATTGGGCAAATAGCCTTTGAGATGAATTTTAATATTATTTATTAATTATAAATTAATTATAAAAATTAAATTATACAAGAATGTCAAGAATATCATTTTTATTAAGTTTGTTGGCCTTTTACATTGAAATTTTATATTTCGAAAGAAAAAACTGACAATATATTTATATGAACATAGGCAATATTACAAACAATATTAACAAAATAAATAATCGATGAATTGGTCTTTAAGCTTATAATATACCTATATAGATTATAGGTATATTGTTTCAAATTTTTTACAAAATGTATTCTACAAACTATACTCAAAAACTGCAGAGAAGTTTAAAAATTACATTTTCAATGTATCATTGGATCATTATATGTTATATATCAAATTAAAAAATTAATTTGGGTTCGCTTGTATTCTAGAATGTAAATAATAATAATAATAAAATATTAAAATCATATGTTTATGTAGTTTATGTCCAGCAGACCTTGATATACCTATAGAAGTATTCACTAAATTACATCGATGACTCGTCACTATTATTTCAGAAAATTACAGTAGTACATGTAATAAGTACATTATACCTATATTATATACATGATATTTACGTAATAAATTTAAAATTCAAATTCAATACATTTTATTACGATGCATTATAATTTATATATGTGTATGCGATTAATGAGTTCACGTTTATTATTAAGTCGAATTTCATAATAATTAGACTCTGTCGTGATATTATGCGATTAATTATTATTTATTATCATACCGATCGTCTGCAGGGTTTGCTTATCCATGCGATTCAATATTCGCATTGTATATCTGAGATTTTTCGTACACGACCGAGACCGTGAAAAGCGTTTACGATGCGTTTGTGTCTTAATACTATAATTCGTATACATTATATGTAAATATTCAAATGCGGCGTACGTTACGTCGTGACGTGCAATGCTAATATGTCGCTTGACCGTTTAACGGCAATGGTCGTGAATACGATAAACGGTTTCGTGCGAAGACGGGTTTGGCGCATAAGGTAATTACAATAATTACGTAGGTACTCGACACCCCGTAAACCGAGTTCGGTCAATGCATTACGCGACGTTTCGATTTCCGAAAGTTCGAAGACGTCGAATAACGCGTCCAAGTTGGACTGTGTTTATCAATGATTTTTGTCAAGATTTGATTTTGATCAAAAGTCAAATTTTTACGTCGAACTCTTAAACACGGCTCGACATAACCGCAAATTCATTCCAATAACAATAAAAAAAAAAATAGATGCTATCGACAGAGTAATACTCGAGCGCTTCAATTCGTCAAACATACAACTGCTATACATCATCAGCAATCGTTTTTAAATCAAAGATAGTCAATAAAGTTTTTATGACTAGTTTTGATTTTTAATTTATATATGTATACATATTTTTTTTTATTTAAAACACTTTAGCGTAATAAACTAATAGCAGAAAAATTAATAAGAAAAATTAATTTTTCACCTTGGTCTGAACAACTCCATATTTTTACACGAAAGCTTTTTGTGTTTCATGCTTTGATTTTCAAAATGTAAAAACAAAGTGCGCCGTGCGTGTAATAAAACAGTTATGGATTTAACAAATATCGAGAGAAAGAGAGAAGTGAACAAACAGAATACGGGGAGAAAATAAAAACGAAAGGGATCACCGGTAGAGTGTAAGTTTAATATCGAAAATCGACGCGACGTGACGAAACCGCGTGGAGTGTACACGTGAGCTGCGGAATTGCCGACGGTTAGCCGCACGACGGACGGACGGACGATGGCTGTGCGAGCGCGCGATGACGACGCGACGGCCGCTCGAGGAAGGCCGTTCGCGCGCGAACAGGTGCCCGCGAAAACGAACGTAATAATAATACACATTCGCCTGACGTATTAATAACATATTAATCGTTCTACGGTGTAACGCACTCGTATATTGTTAACATCGCACGACATCGAAAATAATAATAATAATAATATAATTACCATATTAAAATACATTATATTATATTTGTGTACAAGTATATTATTACGATTCGGCGATGGCTTAGCGCGGACGCGTGCGTAATATAAATAACACGTATGTACATACAAGTCCTCGTTATTTTTTTTTTCCATAAATAATTAATTGATAAAAGTATTAATAAACTCACGGTCGGAAAATAAAAATAAAAGAATAATAAAACTACATACCTACATAGCAATAGTATATAATTGTATGCATACATATTTATATATTCTCGAAAACGCGTATTATTCGGTGATAAACCGAAACGTGTATAATATTATATGAATATCATAAGGACGAAAAAGAAAAGTTATTCAGATGTGAAATAAAAGTTTACTCGACGTTTCGCGCGCGTACATTTCCGATTCGTAGAACAGTACTTCTCAAATACGGTTCGTTTGACGAGTGCATCGTAATGTAATCGTGCAGCAATGACAATAACGATCACGATAAGACGACGGGTCCGACTGCGTCGCGGCTTTGGTAGACCGTACATTGTCGTACGTTACGCGCGTGCACCGGAAAACGTAAGACCATGAATGCGCAACAAACCGAAATGACGAAAATACTGAAATGATAATATTACAGAATGAGAAGACAATAATTACGGTGCGTGCGTGACGAGTAAATAATATCACGAGTGTTATGATGATGTTGGCGCGCGCGGGTGTGCCGTCGTCGTGATGCAGCCAGCGAACGCGGCGGCAGCGGCTGCCTGTAAGGTTATCAGCATCAGGCGCAGGGTGTGGCGGCGGCGGCGGCGACGGTAGCGTCGTCGACGGGGCGGGAGGCGTAGGATGGAGCCGGTCGGAGGGGGCCCCGTGGAAATCGTCGCCGCGGGGGGAGGGGGGAACGGGCACCGTGGAAATCCCCGTCGGCGGCGGCGGCGGCGGCGCGGCCGGGGTGGCCGCGGGCTGCGAATACGCGCGTATACGCATATACACGCGCGCGCACACGCGCACACGAGCGCACGGAATACTAGCACACACCGACACGAAGCCGCCGTCGGAGGGCGGTGGAGGCGGCGGCGGCGGCGAAAGGGGGGACGCGCGCGCTCGCCGTGCGGCCGGCCGGCCGACGTCCCTTTATATAAAGAGCCGGAGCGCCGATACGGGGTTGTCTTTTCATACGCATCCGAGTGCACGTGTGACGCGCGTTCTCATCCGCCGGTCGACGTAAACATACTTGTAATTGTTTCGGGTTCTCCGCCGCACGCATAGCGACAAATAGAGGATTAACTTTTCCGACTCAACACGGTTTCAACTTCCCGATTTCCCGACAAAGTCCGAGAAGTCCTAAGCCGGACGTCCGATATACGCACAGTAGATTGATTGTATCGCCGTCCGCGCGTCTGTTGTCGATTTCGAGAGGAACACAGGCAGCATCGCATCGCATAGCACGTACTAGCTGCAGCTGCATTGTCACTCTCGCTCGTCGCCAGAGTATCAAAACCGTACAAACGAAACTAGACAAGTTGTCGACCCGCGAAACGCGAAAAACATTGCCGTTTTTTCGCATTCACTTCGACTCGCCGTAAACCCTTCCGTTTACGCCGACACCGCCACCGCCGCCCGCGTTCATTCCACGTAACTTTTTGCGCGCACCGCGACTCCCACACGAACACCGTCTAAACTGGAGTTTGGAGCTTACGGTCTTCTGCTACACACATTTGGAAGAGCCAACGTCGAAAAACCGCAAACCAAAACCCACGTCATGGCAGTCGCAGCAGCACAAAAGAGCCGAGAGATGTTCGCCATCAACAAGTCCTACAGCATCGAGGTAATAACCGCCGTCCCATGGCTTGTTTTTTGTCGTTTAGTTATTTATTTTCTTCTTCGTCTACTTCCTACCCCCGACCGGAACGCCGATCCAACAGGTTTCTGCATTTCCGTGTCAATATTATTATTCGTTACCTTGGTGCGTATTTAGCCTACGTGCTCCTGGTTTTTTTTTTACGCAAATGTGATTTTTAATAATCGTAAATTACCCTCGAAAAATTTCCCGTCTCGTCATTATTTCGTAGAATATGCCAAATCGACTATCGGTAAAAAATATAAACTCCGAGAGATTAAAGAATGCGACAATAAAACGAATACTACCGGTTTCGAGCCGTTTCATTAGTTTGTTTCGATACATTGGTCCTTGGTAAATAAAACTATAGGACAAAATCCGATGATCTTACAACACCGTAATTATCATAATACTACATGAAAGGCAAAAAAAATAAAGAATAAATTATTGGTAGACGGTTTGCTGAAAAAAAATAACTTAATATACCGAAATTTAATTATATAAATATTTTCGAAAAGATAAACATGCGATCTCGGTACAGCCAAATCATAAGACGGCGTTTTGTGTATGCAAACAATGTTCTTGTGACCGGACTAGCTCACTGTTCGACACATTGCGTTCCACCGTCCAAGTCACCGAGACGTTTATCCGAAAACGTTTATTACGTGATTAAAATAATTGTTCGGTTTGGTATTTATTTTTCTGAAGGTTTCAATAATAATTAGAATATAAAACGTTTTTATTGTTTCATAGAATCATATCGAGAATGTATACGAACATTCTCCGCGCGATAAAAACCTCTCCCTTTCAACCTTGTCGGCAAGATAGAGGACCTTGGATTTTTCCCATTTCCGGATAATACCATTTTGATCTACATCAATAAATTTTTACTTCTCAGGTGTATTTAATCGAAATTCGTTTTCATAAGTCAGCCACGGTGGTTGACTAATACACACTATTGTTACACATCCAGGCGTACGAATTATTATGATATATTATATAAACTTCACTTCTTATCGAGCGGCAAACACGGTGAAAAAAAAAATAAAGATATTGCGAGACGAAACCAACGATCGATTACCTACGCCATTTCGTAAAAGATTCGATTATCGGCGACCGGTAGACGTGACCAATAAACGCATCATGTGCAACGCTATTTTCACTTCCGCCGTTTATTTTGTATTACAGCCGTTACAGGCCGTGCAATATTTTACCGCGTAGCGCTTTCATTTTCAGCCCACACATAATTATTGTGTTTCATATTTTTCCAATTTTCCAACATCGAAATATATAGATTCAACGGACGTACCTTAGTCGCAAGTTTAAACAATTGGTCCGAGCTATATCCCGCTGCGGGTTCACAGGGGGAAACGCCACATAATAACATGGTATCAATGTCCTTCCGTACGATAACATCCAACCGGTAACGGGACGCCCTTGTTTCGCCTACGATAATAGTGCATCAGCTAGGTCAAGGCAAACCGGATAGATTTAACAATAATATTTGTAAATATATATATTATTTATAATCTCTCGGTAATCGACGATTTTAAAGACGGTGAAAAAATCAGAAACAATTAAAAGAAACAACCATGCATTTCGGCTAATTATATCGCGTCTATTCTTATTTCATGTTTTTTTTATATATTTATTTATTTTTTTTAACTTAATTTTATTTATAAAAATGATTTTTATTACAACGAAAAGTACCGCGTCATTGACCTAAAATCTTTTGTTTTTTCTCTTGTTTCTTCTCTAAAAAGACAAGGGCGTGTAATAGGTAAGTGAAAATCAAGATATTGCAGCGCACGGAGCACCGAGGCCGTGCAGTGGCCTTTTACGAGCTTAAACGTCAACTTTTACCCGCATAACTTGGTCCAGCTAATTTACAGCTATTATAGTAATACACATTCCACATAGGTTAACTCGCATAGGTTAATTCGATTTAGAAGAAATATCAAGTTTCAAATTCCAACAGAAAAAAAATACCACTATTACACAGCGAGAAAAGTCCTATAAGCCGTGTAAAATGACGTGTGTCAAGAATAACAATTTTTCCGGATTTACCCCTTACGGACTATTTTATATTTTCACTTCATGTGTTTTTTATACGCTCCATTATACGTGACCAAAAGGAATTGCGGACAGTAATATGCTTTTTTTTTATTTTCATTGCGCCAAATCAAAAAAAAAAATAAAATACTATTTACTTATTTTTATACACGACAATAGCGAAATAATAATACCAAACTTTTTTCAACCTCAGGCCAACATGGGTCGGCAAATACGTTTCTGTATATATACATATTTCTCCCTCTCTCCCTCCTACCCCCTCTCACACACTCTTTCTTTCTCTCTCTCTCTCTCTCTCTCTCTCTCTCTCTCTCTCTCTCTCTGTGTGTTCAGTGTTTTTGACACGGTTTTCGAATTAAAATCTGACACCGAGTAGGTAATTATTATTAATCCACGTCATCAAATATGTCAACTACACATCACGCCATGTGTGTTCATACTATTGTTATTGAGTTCTCGTACTCGATTATTTACGCGATTTTTTCCTATTTTTAGTTTTTTTTTCGTTTTTTTCTCTAACATATATTACAATTTACAACTAATATTTTGATAATAACTCTCCTCCTGGGAAGTTTTCAAGGCAAGTGCAATACAAAGCGTTCACGACGTAATATATTATGATAATTAACTAATATTATATTATTACGATATTTATACGAGAAAAAAAAAACAGTTAGTTGTGAAAAGTGAAAGAACATTGTACATTATTGTTTCCCCCGGAGTATTGACATACACCTAATCGATACATTAAATGACGCCATTCGCCGACGCCTCGACACGTTTTTATTAGGCACTCTCGATACACGCAACATAATGCTGGTTTTTTTCAGAACCGAATTTTAACCTATCGAATTCATGTATGATTTCAGAACGGATACCCAGCGAGGAGACGTTCTCTCGTGGACGACGCGAGATTCGAAACTATCGTCGTGAAACAAACCAAGCAATCGGTACTGGAGGAAGCCCGCCAATTAGCGAACGGTAAGTGGTAGTCCGTGCATAATATTATACGTCGTAGGGGGAGGACCGGAAATTTAAGGAAATAATGGTAATAAAAAAAAAAATCCAACAACACGTCATTGGGGTTTTGCCCTGTAAAAAAAAAAAAAAAAAAACAGTCTCGGTCTGCAATCACGTGTATTTCCGTTTTCCGATCGCCGGCGGAACAGGTTCCCCGATGGTGGTGGAGACATCCTTGACGGTCGTCCACACCGGTGTTTCCGATTTCCAAGACCATCGCCGTAATAACGATTAAAATCGGAGACGGCAATGGTTCGCAAACGGGCCGGTGCGCGCGGGGCCGATCACGCGACGTGCGACGGTACCCGTTTCCCCGTTTCCGAACCCTTGATGATGAAACCGTTCGCGTTCGTTACAAACGTACATACAATAATAATAATTAATGTGCGTGTCCAATGTTGACATTATTATTATCGACACGAAAATAAAACGCGCGCGCTCGCCGGGGTATACAATTAAAAACGAATTGTTGTTGACATTGTTAAAGGATCACCTCGAGACTGCGCGTAGTTGCTTCTTCTTGAAATCGGAAACGCACCAGCGGAACGGTTCCATTTCACCGTTGACATATGCGGTTCTACATAAGCCGGACACACACATCCGTCGGTCCGCGGTCCGCTCCGCTGCTCGTTTTTAAATAATATAATATTTTCGTCGATCGTTTATCTTACATACGCAATATTTGATTTATTTTTTATACTATTTTCTCACGTTTTTCTTCTTGTTTTCTTTCGACGCTCGTCTGTTATTTTATTATTTTCATTATTACACTGCGTTGTTCGCGTATTATTTCGCCATGTACGTATCGGACAACAAAATGACTACAATGTGCTGTTTGTGGCTCTTAGACGCTTCTTTAGCCACCGACGCAGCTGTAGTGCGTTTCGCGAACCAACTTCAGCGTCAGCATCAAACTCAAAGTAAGTGAACGTTTCGTTTCGCGTTTTGGTTTTTTTTTTAATTTTTTTTTTTTTGTTTACGTATTTTGGATTTTTTTTTTTAATTTCTATTTATTTTTTATTTTTACGTAAGCTCGTCATTAATCGGAGTTGAAAGGATGTTTTGACTATATCGATTGGGTATTTTAATATTTGTATTCGAATAAATTATAATATTCATAGTTTATAATAATAATTAACTAATTCTGTAGCCATTTTTCATTCCATCAAATCGTTATATAATTTTAGCCTCAGGTATAACAATTATTGACTGGTTATTTTGCAATAACATTGTAATGGGAAATGACAATAGATAAGTAACAATAACATAACCAGTTTAAAATATGTTTTCAGCAGTGACATATCTAGTTTACATTTTAATATAAAAGTTAGAATCAATAGTACAAATAAATTTGATTGTTTAAATGAAAATAACCGTTGCAATTGCAATGGGAAATAGCAATCAAACCCACGAGATCAGTGCACATTTTAAAAATATGGGTGACTATAACTTAATAGTATTGTACTTAATTGTACTGAATCGAAAACTTTTAATTTTAATTTTTGTGTTGTTGAGATCACTATTTGTTTGCATGGCATTTTGTTTATTTTTATTTTTTACTATTATTATTTTATTAGTTAACGATCAATACGACGATCAAGGTTTCGAATCTGAAGAAAAACCTAATGGACACGATCATGAAAACGGTAATTTACTGAATGGAATGCTTTTTATTTAAGTTTTATTTTTGCTATGATTTATTTATAATTTTTGTTTGGCTTATTTTGATTAGAAGTAGAATCATCCGAATCGTCTGAACCATCGTCGTCCGACAATGATGACTCAGGTAATAATAATGCTAATTATAATTATGGTTAATCTTATTAATTATTCTTTAGATCTGAAATATTATTCCTATTAAAAAATTTAATTAATTGAATTTTAAATTAATTATTTGAATACGTTTCTGTTTACAGTCTTGCGAAAATAAAGGTTTTATTTTTGTGTGAAACTATATATTATCCACACAAATTGTTTCTTTGATAATTCATAATAATATGATTCAATTATTGATTCAATTATTTTTATTATTTTTTTAAATTTTACTTCGATTCTATCTACTTTACCCCATTACATTTTCCATTACTATTCAGAATCGTTGGAAAACGTGGGACTTTTATCAATTTTTCTTTGACACGGCAAATCGTTTATATACCGATGAAATAAGTACCGATTACACAGTCGAGTGGGCAGCAAAAGAACCGGAACGCCACTTTGCCATTGAGGAAATTGCGCGGTCTGCCGCCCACTCGCCTACCCTTATGATTCCGGAGTTCTATTATCGCATTTCCGCCGTAGAGAGATTTTAATTACATTGCCATCGGGCGTTTGTGCTTACAGATGCCGGACTCACAGAGGAAGAGGTGCTGTTGGAGAAAGCGGCCAGCCAAGACAAAGATGCCGAGATGGCCGTTCAAAGGGCCACCTTGGTATTGCGTCTGCGCGAAGGTATTAATTCTCTCGCCCGAGTATTGAAAGTAATTGAGGTACGTTAAATAAGACACAATATTTTTAATTGATATTTAATAATACACATAACCTGACCGTCTTACTAACGACTGCATTGTATATCTATTGTACAGAATGGTAAAGGCAATGTAGTCCATTTGGAATCAAGACCGTCTAAGGAACAAGGTGTTCAATTCGACGTTTTGGCCAAAGTGGATATGACAAGGAAAGACCTTTTAGCTTTAATGAAGATTCTCAGACAAAGTTCTACATTGGCAAGCATTACGATTCTCGCCGAAGACAACATCAACGTTAAGAACCCGTGGTTCCCGAGACACGCCCGTGACTTGGACAACTGCAATCACCTGATGACCAAATACGAACCGGAATTGGACATGAACCACCCCGGATTCGCTGACAAAGTCTACCGTGCTCGCAGGAAGGATATCGCCAACATTGCTTTTGAATACAAATAGTATGTTATTGTTATTATTATTACTGTTATTGTTGCTTGTTATCCCTCCAAAACTTAACGTTATTATTTTTTTATCCTACAGCGGTGACTCAATCCCATACATTGATTACACTGCCGACGAAATTGGCACGTGGACCGCAGTTTTCAAGAACGTGTTGGACTTGATGCCCAAACATTTCTGCATGGAATACAGGAACGCTTTCAAGATGCTGGAAGACGAAAAAATCTTCACTGCAGATAAGATCCCGCAATTAACCGATATGTCAGATTTCTTGAAGAAGCACACCGGATTCACTCTACGACCAGCAGCTGGTTTGTTGACGGCTCGTGACTTCCTCGCCAGTCTTGCATTCCGAGTATTCCAAAGCACACAATACATTCGTCATAGTACTTCTCCATTCCACACACCAGAACCGTAAGTATTCCTGAATGTACTTTACCATCGATAAATTCTAACGACTTTAAAAACGAGTAATATCATGTATTTATGGGTATAGGCTTTGTTGTAAGTGTATTATACTTATATTATATACCTGTATGCATTTTATATTAAATTAAATTATCTTGGTTCATATTTTAGTGAACATTTAAATAATTTTATATCACTAACAATGGAATAAATTATGAAATTAAATCCATAATAATATTAAAGAAACGAACAATAACTCTATTGATAGCAACCGACAGGCAAGCTGTATAGACAATTTTAATACATGTATGTCTTGGGGCCGCTCGTGGTAAGCGTTAACATTCACTTGTTGTTAGGTTAATATAGAAATTCTAATCCATTATTTCATAAGAAGGCCATTTTCCACATATCAACCATTAGTCAAATAAAATACCATTTGAATACCTATTTCGAAGACGATTACAGCTGTTTAAACATAATTTTATTAATATTATATCAATATAATATCATACATTAGATTTTACAAAGACGTAATAGAGAATGTTTACTTATATTATAATGTTAAATCATTTTGGACATTATACGAGAAAATATCGATGTAAATGAATCTCGAAAAATAAAGGGAAATAAAATGCATAGAAAAAATCTACCTACCTTAATATATTTACTTACTGCAGTATCGAATTACGGATAAATTCTCTTTGAAACAAATTGAATAATAAAGTCGACAAGCCGATTACCGGTATAGAGACAATTTCCGTTAGCGCTACAATATTGCACTTATGTAGGGGAAAACTAAATCTTTTGTTCGAACATACTAAAATCCATTATATTGCGATGGTAAAGTGGCTTGTGATTGAATTAAGTAACTATTTCAAAATTGCTTTTATAGATCTAACGGCGGACGGTTATATGATATTTAAGTTCACTTTAATTCGGTTAGATGAAAGCACCTTTCTCGATAAAATTCTATAGTGTTGATAACCATTAAATTCTCTCATGTATACAAATTCTGTACAGCCTTACAAAAAATATCAATATCCAGTGAATTTCCAACAAAATTAATTAGAACTTAATGACGAAAATTTTAAAAACCTAGTTTCAACGATGTAAGTAAAAAATTAACTAAGCAAACTTTACCATTTTTACAGGGACTACATCCACGAAGTTCTTGGACACATGCCATTATTGGCTGACCCAGGTTTCGCTCAGTTCTCTCAAGAACTCGGCTTGGCATCTCTTGGGGCATCCGATGAAGAAATCGAAAAACTGTCTACTGTAAGTTCTACGATTAATTCAAATTTAATTATTCAATGTCCCGGATGGTTTACTCATATTACTTTTGTGCATTCAGGTGTACTGGTTCACAATCGAGTTCGGTCTCTGCAAGGAACAAGGTGAAGTGAAGGCTTACGGCGCTGGACTTTTATCCGCTTACGGTGAACTTTTGCACGCCGTTTCGGGCAAACCTGAACTCCGACCATTCGAGCCATCCATCACAGCAGTACAACCATACCAAGATCAAGAATACCAACCAATCTATTTCGTGGCCGAAAGTTTCGAAGACGCAAAGGACAAATTCAGGTAAAAAAATAATTGTAATAAATTAACTCGAAGTCAAATTATTTAGGAATATCGCGCTGACCGCAAACAATGAATTCTAGTATCCAATATGTTAATTTGAAATTACGTCCGGTTGATACTAAATGTGTTAACTCGATAAAATTATTAGTGTTCAGAAATGTATTTTTATTTTATATATATTTTGATTTTTATAGGAAATGGGTGTCAACAATGTCTCGACCATTCGAAGTCCGTTATAACCCACACACCCAAAGAGCAGAAATCTTAGACTCAGTTGAACAACTCAACAATCTCATGTCACAGTTAAATTTGGAAATGTTGCACCTAAACACTGCACTGAACAAGTTGAAGATGAGATCCGGTTAAAATGACTAAATTCTCCCGAACGCATGCAAAAATATTTACCATTTTATTATTACATTTTTTCTGCAAAAAAAAATGTAATACTTATCTATTACCTATATATTTATTTACTTATAATTTATATATACCTATATAGTTTATAATATTGTATGTCTTCGGCGTGTTTCTAGTCACCGGTGACGATGGGACAACTTATTGTTTTTTCTACCGGCAAGATCTCTCGGGAAATAAAATATTTGTTTATTTTTATTTATTACATTTGCTCATGCTTCATAAATTAAAATAGATGCCGCACTTCCATAATCCCTAGTTATGCGTGCGTGCGTAATATATCATATCTAAAGTATTCACAAATTGTAGTTGCATTTCAGAAATATTGTAAACTTTTAATCTTTACAGCAACATGATCTGGCAATTTGAAATCATCTCTTCCTAATAATGTTTATTTAGCAATAAACCAAACTTATTGTTTAAACTACTTTTTATAGTTTATGATATCTATAATTATGTATTTTCTTATTTATTTCTATTTAAAATATTATTAATATATATTTTGACACTCTTCGTGTCTTAGGCGTAGAATCGTAATTTTTTTTTTTGTTTAATATAGAACCAAGTTTATGTTTCTTCAATGTATTCTGTAGGTATTATAATATGTGCAAGATTATTTTATGTTAGTATAAGTTTTCAAGTATTTTCTTTTCTTTTTTTAGTTGAAATTATAAGACTATTGAGCTTCAAAAGCTTTTTAGTGTTATTGTAAAACTACAAAAAAATTAAGAAAATCTACTGTAATATCATTTCACTTATCTTCCAAGATGGGTATAAAACTGTTCATAAAAAAAATCAAATATTAAATAATATACGTATATTCAAACAAACCCATTGTGTTTATTAATTTATTTTTCATCCTTTACATTATACAGTACAAATAAAACAAAACTATTCGGATAATACGGGAGCAAGTGAGAAACGAATAGCATCGAACTTACATGAAATGTAATATGTTCGTGTATCCAGGTAAAATTACAACTGTGTATTAGCATAGTAAGAATTAATATAATAATGTGTATTAACATTGGTTGTAAATATCACTATTACAATCATTATTACAATCATTATTTATATTTAAATAAAAACATCTGACCTTTGAAAGTTTAAAACAACAATATTATTACATTTAGAAGCAGTTTTAATAATGAAAAATACAATTATTTTTTACTATCAAATTATAAATATACTTATCCATTTGAAGGTTATGTAAAATATTTTATTTGAACAATCGCCAGGTTATATTATATTTCATTGTTTTTACAGAAAGATAATTACACATAAACCACAGCTATAAATACAAAAGAAAATATTTCCTACCGTCTAAATGTAATTACACCAATACAGATTTTGTCGATTGTGATTCGTAATTGTAATCGCACGTTTGCTAAGACACGTTCCAACCAAATATGGATTCAAAGAAATTAAAATTATTGTCATTAAAACATTAAATAATAATGACGATGCACAACCTTACATTATGCTATTATTGACAACTGTATATTCGCCGTTAACTCAATTGAAAATTGAACAAACCAAGTTGAAAAATGCAAATTAATTAAATTTGATAGGTCGACCGTAATATCACCATAAAAATGATTACCAAATCAACAGGTACACTACAAGACCTTATTTTAATACGAATAATCATGGACTGCTATGATATTCGAGTCACACTTGAAAATCGATAATATTTAGCTATGTAACTGCAGTGCAGTAAACTGGAGACAATATGACTACTAGCGAAGGTAAAAAAAATTGTTTCTTCTAAGAAAACCAAGCAAATATAAAGTTACGATTCTTATGAATAATTGTACGCATAAATTAATAATCCATTGAGTTTTTTTTTTTGAAAAAAACATCCTGCAGGCATTTCAAAAAATGAATCTCACCATTAATACAGCTCCACTCATGGCGTTTAAATATGTATTTACGTACAGTATAACTTAACATGAACTTATAAAAGCATTCTCGTCATAATTTTACTCAGAATCGAAAATATTTTAACTACTTCAAGTACAATTTGTAACCAATACCACATTTAATTCACGGTTGCCAATTTTATAAGTATGTTTGAAATTAAATATTTAAACTGAAGTACGTGTAATGTGTATAGATTTATTATAAATAAAACGTTTCGTTTTAGTAATGAATACGAGCAAAGATTTTTTTGTATTATAAATTGTCAATTGATTATAATATATTATGAAATTGAAATAAAAAAATATTTTTGATGATCGTTCGTTTGAAATTATATATTTCCGAATATTATCTTACTCATAAGGCAATATATATATTTTAATTATTAAATCAATGCAATGTCTAAAAATTATAAATAATAATTAATATTGTAGGTGCGGTCACCTCTTCCTATTCATGTTTTCATGTCACTTATTTATTTTTCGATTTTAGCCATCAACATTTCTTATTATGTAATGCCACCACAGATTGTAATTTTCTTTTGAATAAATAATAAAAAAAAAAAATCAATGTGAATTTCATTTAAAAGATAATGGCAACGAAATAAACACCGACAAAATATTTTATTGTTATTGAAAGAAAAAATTATATTCGTATTGTGCTAGAAATTATTATTTTCGGTGACAAGTTGTGGTGTCTCATGTGAATTCTAATATTAATAACAACAATCGATGTAATAGTATTAGGTAATAAGTAATAACTAATAAGTACAATAACACAAACACAATATATATCTACTATTGTTCATTTTGAAGTGTACCATAAATGGAATGCATTAAAATCACATTATATATTTTTAAACAAAAGCTGCAATGTGTTATTTTTAAACTTGTTAAAAAATGCGCCTAAACGTCACATGAGAACGAACGTGAACTGACATCTCCTTCACCGTGGTGTGCCTACAATATACGTTTATACTATAATATAAATGTTTATAAAACCACAATGTGCGCGGTGACCCATTGACAGGGCTAGCCAGAAAAAATTGGACGGATCTAAGTATTTCTGAACTTATTCAATGCGGTATTCACGGCTAGAGTAGAAAAATTCTAGCATTTAGAAAAATATTGGTTTCGAATAACATGAATTGAAACCCTTTAATTGTATGTTATTTATAGTTTCCCTATTAAGGTCTGTTTTAATTTTGTGGCGTATTCGTTATTTTTACACATTTTAAAAACTATGTAATCCATAGTTGAAAGTATTGTTCTCTTTTAAAATCATAAAATCAAAGAAATAAAATGTTATACTTAAATTGTGTGAGTATAATTTATATAACTACAATAATATGTACAACAATATCATTGTAACGTCGTATGTCGAACTCGTATAAGTGTCATCAGCATAGCCAGGGAAGAACAATTGATCTTGGTAAATAACATGTATTATTATTTAAGACGAATGTATAATATTGATATTATGATTATTATGTAAATCTCGTAATATATACACTGTGAAAAAGACGAAAATATGAAATTGTGACATAACTTGTAATCTATAAATACGGGTTTAAGTAAACTTTTTCTATGTATGTACCTAGTATTCAGATAGATGACACACCCTCGGCAGGAGCGTATTCAGGAATTTTTTTTTTTGGGGGGGGGACTAATCAGTTACATTTAACAATATTATGATATTTGAAAAAATCCCATAAATATTTAAACCATTAGCTATGCGTGTAAATCAGATGTAGTATTTTATTTGAGATTATTTAGATAAATATTTTAGATTTCTTGAAATTTTGGGGAACTGAAGCCACATCCCCCCCCCTGGATACGCTACTGACCCTCGGTATACGGTGTACTGGTTTTTTGAAATACCGAACACGTAATATAATATGTACAAATGTCGATGTTGTTTGCACTTCAAACACCGCCAGCCCTGGACGTAGCGGACTCGTCGCGCACGTCCGCTCTGCGTACGTATGGTTATTCGTTCCCTCGAGGGACAGCGCGAAGGAAAAAGGGAAAAGAGGGAAACAAGTAAAACGCGACGCCGTCTAAAGCGCACGTATGTATAGCGCGTGTCGTAAGCGTGAAAAAATGTCCGTGCGCGACGCCGAGGGGGGGGGGAGGGGGGGGGGGGGGGCGTTTCACGAGATTACGGACCGGCGCGCGGTGCCTGCTGCAGCGGTTGAACCGGGAGAGTCGTGTCGGACGGAAGCCGGTGTACAGGCCCGGGGTGTGTGGGGGCAGGGGGGGTAGTCGTGTTTTTATTTTTAGAAATGGCGCGCTGCACGGTACGGTCGGCGGCGTTGGGCGCGCGCGCGGTCCGTTTCATATTGTACACTCCGTTGCGTTATTATACGCGTCGGATACCGCGGTCGTCGCCGCCGACGATTATTTTCGACCGCGTTCACGCGCGCGCGCCGGTTACCGGCACAGTTCGTGGCACGCAAAACAGTCGAACCGAGCTTTGCTGCGCGTGCACGTCGAACGACCGCTACCTACGCCGCTACGGAGGTGCGCGATTCCCGCAGTAGATTCCGACACCGGGAAAGGTCGCGCGGACCCTGCGGTACGGATGAACGGAACCGCGCGTGTCCGATTGTAACAATAATAATTCGTACACCACACCGCTGTTTATGCGGCGGCGGGACTGAAATCACGATAGGTCGTATCAAGTGCGCGCGCGCGCTCGTGTTTTATCCGCGTCATGTCGTCGAATCCGATCCGAGGGATCCGCAGGAAGAAATCGTCGCTGACCGAAGTCAAGATCGCCGTGCTGGGGGCTCCGGGCGTCGGCAAGAGCGGTGAGCGAACAATACGCGCTTTTATAACTCGTTATGATCACGATTCCCCGGCATGAGTATCGGGCACCAGTCGCGCAACAACCGAGGCGGGTGGCGATGTCAAACATCGGGGCCCTGGGATTCGAAGGGAGCCCCAACGCGGTCGTCCCCCGCATATGTCCAAAACTCCAAGGGCTTCCTACTGCGTAATGAGAATAATGAGTATTTTGTACGAAAAAATTATATAAGAAACTTGAAGCCAATGCTCTCTTAATAACGATTCTGAGTGACAGTGCTCGGTTGGACATGTTTATAATTCTAAAGTTTTTTATTTGTCATTGTTTTAAATATTTTTATATATAATTATAGGAAAATACTTTTTTAAATTATAGTAACCTTATTTTATTATTATACTTAACTATTATCTTATTTGTATTCTGGGCTAAATAAGTAACTCATAAAATATACTTCAATTGGAAAAGACAATTTTCCTTGGGTTATTATTATTGAATTGTCCCGCCCCCTCTTCCGATAAAAATATTTTTTGTGTCAGACAGTCTTTAAGTTTAGGGCCTCATTCACTTTTTTATCGGGGATCCAAAAATCAAAATCCTTATTGCGCCACTGTCGAGGGCCGATATAATATTGTCCGCGAAGTAATCGTCGTCGGTATACCTATTATAGACAGAATAAAAAGGAAACCGGGCCCATCTCCTACCCACATGGTCACATCACCATCTTCCCCACTCCATGTCTATACCTCGTAATTCGTATCGAATCCTTTCGATCTATGGCCATGACATCGAAGAGATTTACAATTTATTACAATACGGCTCGAGATGATGACCGAAAGTTATGGCGAGCGAATAGTTATCACACCGTTCATTTATACTATTAACTGTACTTTATACCTATACGCTAACTTAGTAGCGTGAAAATTGATTTTCGTGTACACGAAATGTGTCCAAATCCGCTCCGATGACGCAGTACCTAAAAGGCTTGCGCTGGGTTTCACCGTGTTGTTGATACGCACTCGCACGTTCATATACTGTGTTTTCGTCTGTGGACCACTCACATCCTCTAAAGTTGAACCACGCGGATAACCCTCTTTCTGAACGTCATAACCATCGTGGATACCGGAACTTATAAAATGTTAATTAACGTTTTGAAATCCAGTAATGCATCCAAACTGTATAAACGCGGTGACTGCGCATAATATGCAAATCATGTTAAGGTACCATATGAATATGGTGCGTGAACCCGTGAACGCCAAAACAACTGATGCGAAATGTAGATAGAAATAAGACTTCGTTAATCCCTTAGTAGAACAAATACTTGTATTAATTGTCGAAAATTTACAAATGTTCCAACAATTTTTTAATAAATAAGTTCTAACTCAAATACAACGGACGTGAAGATCTAATCCAGCGGTTACACACTTAAGGTTTTAATAGTTTTAATACTGATATTATTAGATTAGAAGTATGTACATTAGGTACATTATGTATTTATGTATATAAGTTCTGTAAGATTGTATTAATTTGTACAATCTTAAATAATATATTCTTAATTCGATCGATAACTTTAGATTCTTTTGAACCCTTTAAATTTACTTTTTTTTTTAATCAGTTCCAATACCTTCATCTGTTAACTGTTTCATCAGTATACTCGTATATAATCATTACTTTTAGCATTATAATACGTAGTCGTAAGAACTATCTCATTCTACGCGTGTATTATCAATTATTCTGTGTGCATATGTTTTTATAGTTAGCGTTCAAGGTCCGAAAAAATCGCAAAAGCACTCGTCGCACACACGGGATTAGTTGATGTGTTCGCAGGTTGCAACCCGAATACGTACAGTCGATGCAATATTATAATTTAAATGGTTATGAATCTCCACCAATTTACGATTACTTAGTGCTCTGTCAAAATAATTGCACGACTACGTGTCTGATGATGTAATAATATGAGTATTAATGTATTATAGCTCGTGTGACACGTGCTTATATTTGTTTTGGACGTCGCCTTTAAAATTGAAATTATATGTGTTTTCTTCACAAATGGCGCGTTTCCAAAATTTGCTCGAAAACTATTAAAATCGTTTCCGGGTTCAACGATATCGTGTATTGCGAATTTAAATAAGAGCAGAAAACAGGGCTCCTTAATTTCTTCACTCGACTCGTTATACTCAACCTCAGTATGGTTCAGTGATATTGGTCGGTGTATAATCGTTTGTTTTAACTTATAAGTTTTTTTTTTTTTATTAAAATAGAATATTTACAATCTGTAACATTTACAATAAGCAATAAGGATATTCATAGAGAAATATTTACAAGGTGATAACTGATAATATAGTATGAGGAGGGAGGCTGTCCAGTGACACAGCCCTCAACGGCATTATGATCAGGGATTAAGTAAATCCCTGCACCATCGTCTTTTTAAGCGTCGGGTGGGATTATTTGGTGAGTTGGCTCCGCCTTGGTTGGCTATAAGTGGGTTGGTGTGGGTGACTAGTTTAGAGTGGAATTGTTTGTAGTAGTTCGATGCAGCTGTGGTAATAGTTTCAATTTTAAGGTCATTGTGGAGCGAGTTGTTAAAAACATACCAGGGTGCAGAACCGTGGCGCAAATAGAGAGCCCAAAATCACTCAAAGCCCCCTCAAAAAAAATTATATGCATTAATACTCGTATTACATAATATTAACTATATGCCTTATTATTAAAATTGAAAAAAAAATTTCTTGGGCTTGAGCCCCCCCTCTAAACATTTTTCCTATTTACGACACTGGTGCAGAAGTTAGTAGACTTATAAGTTTAAACGCAATGATCATCACGTGAAAAAAAATTTGAGAAGTAAGTCTTGGTCATCCGAAAATGATATTTGTTCAAAAAACTGTAATTATTCTAAAGCATTTGTTCACAAAAGTTTTCATTTTTTTTTAAATTTTCTTGAAAACTTGGTAAATTCAAAAAGTAACACTTCTTCCACTTCTTATTTTGCAGGGTTTACCTTGAAATCAATATGAACATTGGGTAAACATGTTTAAAATTGTTTATCAACAAATAATAATACTAGATTTTGTTTTAAGTTTTTCTTAAAACAATAACTCTAGATCCCATATTTGTTTTTATCATTAAATATGAAATACTTTGGGATCATTTGTGAGATCCCATACACAATTTTTGGTTACCTACATTTCATGTTTTTTCTATTGAAAATTAGTAAATAGAAGAAGAATATTTTCTTTGCACTGTTTCAATATGGATGGTAAATTTCGAAATTTTAAATGGAGTAAAAATAATGATTTTTTTAACAGTGTTTAATACATTAATAACAAATATTTCAATTTATTTTTCAATGCATTAAATTAAGGTTTATATAATATAATATGCGTATAACAGAAATAAATTTGTTTTTTTTTAATGTTTTAGCATTGACCGTGCGGTTTTTGACAAAGAGATATATTGGTGAATATGACCACCAAGCTGGTAAGTCTTAATATGAAAACATAACATTAATGCAAAAATAGAATTACGGACCAGAAAACTCATGGTTAAATTTTACGGCGAAAAAACCTTTAATATTAATATTATTATTATACACGATTCACGTACTCGATTAAAATTAGATTATCTGAAACTTATACATTTTTTTTTTCATTTTCTTTTCTGTAATAAATGTATGAACATATTATACTTGCTATATACTGAAGCGCAACGAACGTTTTGTAAAAATGGATAAAGTTAAAAATAAATTCGAAGGCTAAATAATCGATGCGATACAATATATATAACACACCATGAACGACGAATCTTAATTGCAGGCCGTGTTAGCTTTAATGTTTCGTCTGGGAGCGCAATGTTTATGACTTAATAGTCTCGACGTTTGGTATAAACAACTAAATAGAAATTGTATTAAACAATATTTAGGTCAATATACCTATGCATATAATAATATATTATTTACTATGTTGAAACTTAACCAAGCACAAATCGACTTCCCAATTAGATAATATATTTAAATAGGTACTATTATAATTCACTAATTGTTTAAATTGTATGTACAGAAACGAGATATAAGCACGAAGTGATGGTCGACGGCGAACCAATTCTCTTCGAGGTACTGGACACCTGTCCAAAAGTACGTACATAGGTATAACTATTAACTATATCTATATATAATTATAAATCATACATATACTAATTTAATAGTTTAATAGTTATAATATATTATAAAACCATTATTTTATTGAATTTTACATTCGTATACAATAAGTTAATATCATGATTTAATGTATGTGGAAGTGAACTTGATAAGGGCTTAAGCAGGAGGTCACACAGCTACGAAATCCAAATTGGCTTGAGGGGTTGAATGTTGAAATTGAAACTATAGGTTTTTAAACCAGTTCGAAACTGACGGTATACCTACCCATTAAAATAGAGGAGATATTTATACATGTTGACACATTTATCCATTTATGTATATTTTAATTATTATCATTATTGTATATTACACTGATCGCCCTGCTCCCCTGCAGAAACATGCTCCGCAAATATAATGCATACAGAAAACATTATCCGAAAATGGAATACATTGTATTTTAATTCTTAAATTATATTTGAACTCTTATAAACGAAGCAGTAAAATCGTTCAAAATATTTGTGTAAAAATCATTAAATACTCCCTGGTCGTTTAAATAAAGATTCTAAAGCCGTTTAAAAAAAAATCATTAAATTGGCTGCTAAAATATTTTTAGAATAGGTCTTATAAAGGTCTTTACAGCCGCTTATATGATACAGACAGAAAAAAATCTTAACTTTCGGAATCTTTGGATGTAACACCATCCAAGAATCCCTACTCCCTATGCACTATAATCAAATCCATCATCTCAGCTGGCTTACTCAATAATATACTCCAACTCCATGTGGTTCTAGTACCTAAGTAATCAATTTAATATTCGTGCACCACTGTAAGTTTATTAATGAAATTTCTTCTATTATAATTTAATATGGAGAATACGAGTACCACCCAATGGCCATTGCTACTAAGGATTTATTTCAAATAAAAAGTAAGGAAGTTGTACATTTTGGGTTTATTCGTGTTCTGTTCGGTCGAAGTATATTAATTACTATGAACGAAATGAGAAAGATTCGGAACGCTTATGTACTTATACAATTACATAAAAATTAATATTTTAACTGGTAGGTAATGTTTATTATATTTTGTGACCTATGACAACATCACAAAAATATATTTTGGACATAAATCTTAAATTATATACGCTTACTTTGTTTTAGAATGACGAAGAGATGCCATTGAACGACGTTTACAATTGGGCAGACGCGCTCGTGCTGGTGTTCGCTATAACGGACAGACGTTCGTTTAATTATGTAAGACGTGTAAAACAAACCATGTTGGACACTTTCGAAATGCCAGTTGCACTGGTGGCTAACAAAGCTGATATGGTCCATCTTAGACAAGTCAGCACAGAAGAAGGTACTAGGTGGTTAGAAAACCACTGATAAAAACATGTAATCGTTTTTCAACATTGTTAAATAATAAATACGCACTATCTGAAAAAATATACATGATCTAAAAATTAAAGATAGTAAATACTACATTAAACTTTTAAATTGTTTAAAACTTGTATCATTCTCTCTCTCTCCCTCTAAATATAAATATTAGGTACTTATGAAGTATTTTTACTAATAAAAAGTCTATATTACTTACCAACTTCTAATAATAATAAAATTAATAACATACTTGGTACAGCCATAGATTTAGTATATTTAATCTATGGTACAGCTTACCGTCATTCATAAGCGCATTCTTTTATACGAAAATCAATTATTAAACAATATTGAATCATAGATTAACTTAATCTATGGTTGAATGTTGTATCACTTTTTGTATTTATCAACGTACAAATTGTACATTAAGACTCATCCAAATATTTCACTTTTATTATTTGTGAAATCGGTAAAAAATACATAAAATTCGAACGGACAACTGCAGTCGTTTCAAGAGAGAAAATTAAATTGATTTGCAAAACAATAATCGTTAAAGCGTTACATATTAATGTAAGTACCTATATTATTGCAGGTGAAATACTAGCAAAAGATTTCGAGTGTTGTTTTACGGAAGTAGCGGCTGCGGAACAAGTGGGACAGGTTGCCGAGGTGTTCCTGGAAGTTTGCAGAGAAGTATTAAGCGTCCGTCGAAAGAACAAACAATCGCTGCTGGACAGGATGTTGGGTGGCAAGACGGCCGCGGTCAAAGCGTACGCTCGCGGTAAAAGCGACAGCGCGTTGCCGAAGGAATGACAGTCAACGGTCTAGGACCGTCCGCGGCTCCGAGTCCGATTATATAATTATATATGCGTACCTATACAGTTGCATGTGTGTATAAAAAAAAAAAAAATGAGTGCACTCAGCTCCGTCGTGTGATTTTGTATACCCGCTCAAAGCCGTACGTGTAACAAGAGTTATACGCAATCGACTGCGGCGAGGTGCACGCAGGTACGATTTTATACATGCATAATATAATATATACTATGTACTGTACTACGCATATTATATTGTATTATATTCCACAGAAATACTGAACAACATAATTCTTCACTCGTGTATTCGTCAGTAATGCACATTATCTATTACGTTATATTATATGCGTGTCGTGTGTGTCTGTCAACCTGTATAATATGTATCTCCGTGTCTACGTTCGTTTGTCGCCAACACTACATTCTTGAGCTGAGTTTCATGTTCATTTGCTCGTCGACTTTTGAACCTCTAATTTCAAACCATATTTGGATTTTATTTAATCGTACCGATATCTAACGATTCTAACGCTAGTATTGAGAACGAAGCGTATTACTCCTTTTCATCGCCTGACACGTGAAGAAGAAATATAATTTAAATTCCAGTTTCTTTCTGCAAATGGGCACATGATGCATTATTATTAATTTAAAACTCATAAAAAATGAACACCTTATTCGATCATTTCTATCGAGAAACATACAAAATAAAGGAACATTGAATATTTCATATTGCGACTGTAGTAGATACCATCCACACAATTTTATTAAGACTATCAATCAATATAACTGGCTAAATATACAACATACTATTATGCTATAATCATCAACTTTTTTTTAAGTTACCGTTTTGCATTCATGAGGAATTGTGAATTGGCCAACTACAGCTAATACTTACGTCGATTATTGGTAATTTGTAATACTATTTCTGTATTAGTTGTTACTATAGTTGCTCATAAATTGTATTTATTACAATAAATTAATTAATATATTTAAAATGTATAACCATTATTATATAGTAATTCTTTAGCTGTATATGATTTATTGTAGTATATAAGAAATTCGTACTAAATTATTTTTGTATAAGTAGGTACTATACACTTTGTATGTACTTATATCATAATATGTATAAATATTAAATACAGGAAATTATTTGTATGTAAATGATATAGCCAAAGGTATTAATTATTATTTATTACACTATATTTTATAAGTAATTGCTACACTATCCGCATTATATATTGGGATCAACATAACACAAAAATACCGGATCAAACTTAAATTAAAATGCATACAATTAATTATTTACTGTAACCTGTACGGTCAATGAAAGTTAATCTGACATTTTTTTCAAGCTTAATGGAAAATATTTAATTCTTCGGTGTTGTCAACATTTGTCGTAGAACTATCTTTTAAAAGAACGTAAGAACGTAAGATTACTGTCCTGACAGTAAAATCTCTCTTAAGACCCATGTGGGCTTATGCCATTCAAATTTGGGGTTGCGCAAAACCTTCGCAAGTCCGCACCATACAGGCTTTTCAATCAATAGCACTTCGACTCGTCACCTCTGCACCCTGGTACATATCCAACGATACATTGCATAACGATCTAAATATTGAAACAGTCAGCCAGTTAGCTTCAAAACACTATTCTAGATTCCACTCCAAATTATCTACACATTCAAACTCTACACGTCGGTTGAAACGAATCCAATAAAATAATTCACGTTGGGTTCTATCAATGGATGGCCTCCCTCCTCATATTAATCATCTCACCCGTAAATATCATCACATTTACTTATTGTGCTTCATAGCGCATAGATTGTTTATTTTCAAATAAAAAAAAAAAATAGAACGTAAGGTTTAACTTTTCTTTTTTTTTAAATGTTTTACGAGCTAAATTATTTTTAAGAAACTACACGCAGCGATAAAATATCTATATTTTTAAATTTTCTCTTCGCTGGGAAACGTATAATTTAATTTTGTTTCGAACATTATTTTTAATCAACGCACAAAAATTTTACCCAAGCGAGTTAGTTATATTTATTTTTTCTTCATTTTTCCTACAGACGTATTATTATATCATTTGTATTATATCACGATGGGTTATGGTATTATCATTATTATTATTATATTTGCGATGGATACATACGTCAAACACTGGGCTAATGTACAGTTGTCATTTCGAACCCGGTCATTGGTGGTTTCAAACTCCGGACGGGATGACCGTCTAGAAAAAAGGGACCACCAACAACTCCTAATTTAACGTGATATCCTACAAGCGAAAGGATCGAAAGCAAACCAAAAAATATACCGTATTACCGTAATTAAAAAGAAAATCTACCATCTAAAGGCCTGAGATTCTGTGAACGCATGTACGTGGTAAAAAACAAATACAATTAGGAAACAAAAATTATTTATTTTAATAAATACACAATAAACACGTGGTTTGTGTCACCCTACTGGTCCAAAAATTTGTTGACACGATCGATATAAGAACTGTACGACAATAAGCTATTGTCAGTCAGGCGTGGAGTCTTTTGAATACCAAGTGACGCTATAAGAAAGATAAAAAACGAAAAATATTAGCTATCATAGGTGATACCGTTTTAGAGGTATACTCTCATATGTACACCGAAAATTCTCAACTCACATTGCGTATTCAAATTTACCACTCTGGTCGTTTGTACCGGAGCCCCGAGTGCGTGGGTGTCGTTCTAAAAACAAAAGCATATTATCGGCGTAAGACGATCGTTATTACTCTTTAAACGTTTAAAAAAAACCAAGTTATTG
Source organism: Periphyllus acericola (assembly GCA_949715065.1). NCBI lineage: Eukaryota > Metazoa > Arthropoda > Insecta > Hemiptera > Aphididae > Periphyllus > Periphyllus acericola. The sequence goes on along the minus strand of OX454267.1, from coordinate 2,722,664 downwards.
GTACGAAAAATAATTCGTAACATTACTGCTGCACGTGTTGGGTAGTAATGCGTGAGCGAGGTATTTTACGTTTTATACCGAAAACAACGTGGAGAATGAATCGCATTTCAACGACGTACTAGAGTGACTAATATTTTAAGCGATTACGATATTATAATGTGTAATACTTACTCTGCTTCAATAGAGGTTCATACAATTGGGTCTTCGGTCGATTACTACGGACTCGAATTGAATCTGACCGAAGCCCTCAGAAGATACCATCTTCAGACACTGTAATGCACGGAAAAATAAAACAAAAATTATTAATGACGTGCATACCGCTGATGAAGGAAGTGTACTGGAAACTGTAGGAATCTGTATCACTGACAATGCGTAACATACAACGAAGTGTTTAAATACATTTAAATGGTATTGGGTTTTTTTTCCCAAAGTATGACTTTTTCGTCTTCTTTGGTGCCGACATCGTACATTGTACGATGTACGTGAATATTTTCATAGCATTAGGTTATTTTAATGTTAAGATATCGTGCAACACGTACCTGTGACCGATCGATATTTTTGGGTACGTGCAGCACCACCGTTGGCGCTACTGCACGGGCCAAACGCAGAATAGCGGCCATCCCTCCGCACTCCCGACCACCAAGATCTGCGGGGTCGAATCCTCCAGCTCGCCACTGGTATCCGAGACCGCCCCACGGTGGCGAAGTGACCACTGGGTCCACCCTGAGATCAGCAGCCACTCGGTACGAGTCGCCGACCCTGAAATCTATGCGGTCAACGACTCCGTAGATTTTGGCATTTTTCTCGGCAAGTGAGATTTTTTTTGGATCCAAGTCGATGGCAATGACTGTACGCGTAACAAAATGTGTGTATTGCAATTAATGGGTGAAATTATAACACAACACCGCGGTAAGAAGGTGTCGGATTGCGGCATGGACTATGGACGTGTATTGAATGGCTTACCGCGGGCACAAGTAAAGGCAGGCTGTATGGCGTTGCCACCGGCCCGCGGCCCCGCAAAACGGGTCGAGTGCCGTGCCGAACACGCATCTCCTTGCCATGTATTGCGCCAAAATCTCCGGGCATACCGAGTATAGGCTGACTGTGTAATCGCGTCGAATAAAAAATAATAAAAATACGTTATTAGCGATTAAACATGAGTATCTTATACGATTTACCCTCGTCGAGCATGATCCCGCGGTCGAATTTGGAAAACAGTGAATAGCGCATTTTCCAATACTTCAGCGTCTTGGATAACGTTGATTCCTGAGTGATAAAAAAACGGTTTTATACATTACACAACGTGGACGGAAACGAGCAATGTATAGGCAATATTCGTTGCTTTCAATCGATTTTTTTTACGCGCGTTTCACGTTTTTTGTTAATTTTTCATTTCATATCAGTACTTATCGTTTGCGAGCAAATAGTGAAAAAAAGAGTTTGATATTGTTATGATTAGGGAACGGACATTAATGCCATAATAAATAAGAAATGTCCTTAACAAATACGACTTAATGCCTTATAAAAATGCTTAAATATAAATTAAATGCCCTAAAAAACATTAAAAATGTATTTAAAATTTATAAAAACACAATTTTGAATTTAAAACACATTATTATTATTATTGTTATTATTATTATTTTTGAAAAAACACATTATTATGAAAAATTTATCTTATAAAAAATATTTAAGTACAATAAAACCAACTCTCAATTATTTTTTTGTGGATTAAACAAAACTAAACTAAATAAATCTTCGAAAATAACTCGAAAACGTTAACGACATGGCTATTCGCGATACTAAACGATAAAGCAAACTCAACTAAACAGTGCAATACAAAATTACAATTCAGATAAATAGATTATGGCGGGTCGCGGGTAATAATATGTTGTAAATTGTATGTATATACGTGTCAACTATAATTTCGTAATTTTGTAACATAATAAATATTTATTTTTTTTTTTAAGAATGAATGTTCATACATTTTTTTTTATTCGTATTATTAGCATTAAAAAGTACTGCGAACAATGAAAAAGATTTTTAAATTTAGGTGGGGCGTTATTGCGTTAAGGCAGCGTTTCCCAAACTTTTTCTCTGCCAGACCCCTTCGAGATATTAAAAATGATCGCGGACCCCTTAATAAAAATTAAAATTTAAAACAATAATATATAATAATACATTAATACTTAATTTATTGCTTTATTTTATGAACTAAATGCACATATATTTATGATAAAAAATTGAATTAATAAAAAAAATGTATAAATAGAGATATATTTCGTATAATAAATAATTAATTCAATGTGATGGATGGTGTTGTTTTTTGATAGTAAATCTTGTATTTTAGGATCTATATTAGAAAGTTGAATGCGTAAATCTGTTAATCGATTTCTATATTTATTTTTAGTATACACATACATAAGTATAAAATCCTTTTTCACAGAGATAAGTTGTTGAAAAAAGTATCAATGGTTTTATTGCTGCTTCCGATATTTCTGGATAGTCTTGTCTTAAACTCAACCAAAAGGAAGACAAAGAAGATTCCTTGAAAATCCTTCTTAAACTAGAATTGCTGGATATATCGATTAATTGATTTTCTTGTGTTGTTGTTAAACCAGTAATTTCGAGTACATCTGCATTAAAAGGGTCTACTACCCAATTTTTATTTTTGTCAGGAACTGGAAAATATTTTCGAAATGAGCATTTAAAAATTTGAAGGTGTTCAATAATTATATCTTTTACGTTCTGAGGGAAAACTTCATCTGATGATTCTAAAAATGCATAATGATTTGGAAAGTGGTTATAATTGTTTTGAAGTGAACGTTTTCTCCATAACTCAATTTTTTTTAACATGGCTTCAATGTTATCCTCCGCGCGGAAAATATTATCCTCTTTCCCTTGTAAATTCATATTTAACGAGTTCAAAGAATTCAAAATATCAGCTAAATATGCCACTGTACAAAGCCATTTAAAATTATTGAAATTAGTAACATATTTAGTAGCTCCCGTAGAGTTATTGAAAAAAAACATTCTAATTTCGATAACTATCTCGACAATGTATTTATTATAACAGAATTTTCCACGTTATACGAATATCAACATCAGTATTTTCATTTTTATAGTACTAACTTTACTTACTACACTTTGTGTATTTTTAATTATTTACGTTCGCGGACCCCCTCTGGTATACGTGCGGACCCCTAGGGGTCCGCGGACCACAATTTGGGAAACGCTGCGTTAAGGTAATACTATTTCATACTTACAATATAAGGAGGTTACATGACAGAAGGATTATTTATTTCAGGAGGGGGGAAGCCAGGAGGGGTGTTAAACTCCTAAAATCCCTTCTGTAAGAGTACAGTGACTGGATACTTACAATTATAACTAAGGACCGGATTTATATGCAAATGCATATATGTATTGGAATAAGCTTTGTGAAATCTGATGAGAATTGTGCCCGATTTAGATCATTCTTATTAAAATAACGCTAATTGTATTTTGCATATTTTGCATATTTCAACGTTTTTACCTGTTAAATGCATATTTAATGCATATTTGTAGTTTTATAGCACATATTATATTTATTTTTCGTGGTTTTCCTAACCTAACACATTAAGCAACTTCTGATAATCCAGTGCAATAAGGTAAAATATGAATTCAATTTTTGTTTTCACTTTTTATTAATGTGGGCTAATATTTTATAGATTGAAGATAAAGATTGTTAAATGGCGAACTTAGTGAAGACGACAAAATACTTTTTTATATATTTAAAACCTTTTTATACCTTTTTTAGTACTTAATTAGTTAATACTTGTTTTTAAATAATTTTAAATAAAACGTTTTCAATTCAATTTTAAGTGCATATTTAAAAATAAATGCATATTTTGTAGCATACTCGTATTACAGCATTTTTAGAAGCATATTTTGAGGATTTTTTGTGCATATAAATCCGGTCCCTAATTATAACGTTACAACTGTATTACATAATGCTTAATTGTATACAATATTAGTGCCTAATGTTGGGAATCATAGGATTTTCAATTTTTTCTAGTCCGTGGAGTTTTACGGTCCGTGGAATTACGTTAAGGACATTTTATTTTCCGGACAATTACGGCCTCCTAAATGCTCCTTCACTGCCAAAATGTGTGGGTACGCCGGTTCGTGTTTGCGCGCGCGTATTAGCGTAGCCGTGATTTGTAACGTCATTGGATGTACACCAGCGGCTTGTATCATAACTGATAATGCAGAGATAAGTCAGGGTTTTCCGAATGATAATCACAAGATATTCAAATTTAAAATTTTAAATTTTAATGATTTTGTTCGATTACCTACAGTACTGTTGTTGTTCCGGTTGTTTTGACCGCAGTAAAACCCTGTTCCCGCTGTGACCCGTTCTTAAATAACTGACGATTTGATCATAAATTATTAGGTATTCCGTCTTATATGTATTGCATTCAATAAAATACTCGTATGAGGCTTCATTCATCATCGATGCCTAATGAAAAAACAAACAGAAATTATTGACAAAACATTTGCACATAATCTGCCGTTGACCGTGCAATGAATTATTTTACTTGACATACACAACGGACAACACTAAGATGGACGATAACGATCAAGTGATTTTCTATCCGAACCAAGGTGTTGATCCACATAATCGATGCTGCAGAGGTTCTATGTGGTGCATTCAAGTATTTAAATAATAATTTTGTTCCATTTGACCATCTGTATTTACACGATTCATTTTTATAGGACATATGTGGCATTATATGTGCAATATTTACATGGTTATTGATATTGTATGCAGAGTTTGTCGTCACTTTTGTCACCCTTCTGCCTTGTCCGTATCCAATATTTCAATTTGTTAACATGGTGATATTTCAAATTTTAGCTTTTCTTGCAATGGCTTCTCATCTACGAACTATGTTTACAGACCCAGTATGTTTACATTAAATTATTATTATTATTTACCTACAATAAAACATAAGCAATTTTTTTTATGAATATTATAATTGTAAAATGGATTTAAAAAAAAATTATTGACATATTTGAGAAAGTAGAAAGATTCCTTTAAAAAATAATAATAATTGTATTATCCAAGTACATGTAATATTTAGGTTTTGTTTAACAGCTATGAATTATAATCTAGATAATAAAACTGGAGATCAATTATATTTAGTAGGTCATTGAATCTTAGCAAAATGCATGGTCATCAAGTTTTTCATGATCATTAAAATCAGTTCTTATGATATGTGTTAATACTTAATGAATAGGATATTTAGAGTAAACCTTATACAACAAACCACCTACATAGTTTTTCTTTTAAATTTGAATGCTAATAGTAATTATTAATACACAAAATTAATTTTTCAGATAATATGTTTACTTTCAAACTCAAAGTATCTTCTATACATACTATATTATATCAAAATGAGACTTGTTACACTTTATTATTAATAGTGAATTAAAATTCTATCAAAGCATTTAAATGTTCAGGGTGCAGTGCCAAAGGGAAATGCCACAAAAGAAATGATACAAAATTTAGGTTTACGTGAGGGTCAAGTAATTTACAAATGTCCCAAATGCTGTTGTATTAAACCTTCAAGAGCACATCACTGCTCTGTATGCCAAAGGTGTGTACAAATAGTTTTGATAAGACCCATATGTAGAGTATAAACAACTCTATATGCAATTTTATTTTCAGATGTATTAGAAAAATGGACCATCATTGTCCGTGGGTCAACAATTGTGTTGGAGAGAAAAACCAAAAGTTTTTTGTATTATTCACGGTATATTGTATATTTAACATATTCAAACAATATTTTAAGCATTTAAAAATTGTTTTTTTTAGCTTTATATTGCTGCTATGTCAATACATGCATTATACTTGTGTGTCAGCCAATTTGTTTGGTGTTTACATTCCGAATGGAAGCAATGTTCTTGGTATACACCTCCTGCAACGGTCGTGTTTTTAATATTTTTAGGATTTGAAGCATTGTTATTTGCAATATTTACTATGGTAATGTTTGCTACTCAACTACAAGCCATTTGTTCTGATGAAACGGTAATTTGTTGCAATTATAATTAAACTTTTATTTATTGAACAAATAAATATTTTGTTTTCATTATTAAACGAAAACTACTACATTTTCTTACCATACGTATCAGAAAAATATTAGACATATTACATTTTTTTAATAAAATATTTTAACCATCTGCATTGATTAAGTATATTTTGCTGGTTGATTGATTTGTATTATATTCAATTTTAATTTAAAAATAATCCATTGTTGAAAAACTCTAAAATTTCAAAGTTATAGCAGTTCTTTTTTTTTTGTAAAAGGTCAACACTGACATTTTTTGCCATTTTACAAGTAATACCTATCAGTTACTCAAAACACTTCAAATTCTGTAATTTATTTCCTTGATAAATCAGTCTAGTTTTATTTTTGAACAATAAATATTGTAGACTTATAAAATCAAAATGTATTTATTGTTTTTGTCAGGGGATTGAACAATTAAAAAAAGAGGAAGCTCGGTGGATGAAAAAGTCAAAGTGGAAGAGTTTGCAAGCAGTATTCGGCAGAATATCAATAACTTGGCTATCACCTTTTTCGCGACCAGCTCCAAAGATCAAAGTAGATAATTATCTACAGGTCTAGTGATATGAACAGTATTTACATAATTTAAAAATAAACCTCTCGTATCTAATATTAAAATTTCTATATTATAATGATAATGTTACTTTTAATTTTTTTTAAATTTTTTCTATGTTTCAGTATTATTAAATACTCTTACAAGTTTAGATAATTTACTTTTAAATTAATAAATAGAATTCAATTTTTTTAATAAATTAACTGTATCAGAGTATAAGACCATGGTTTTGTTTTAAGTACTGGATCTGATTATTAATAGAATTCTCATTTTATAGATCATATACAATATACATGCTTTATTTAACAAATAAATGACTATTGTTAAACCATAACTATAAAATATAAGTCAGTCAATGGTTAATTTGTATATGTATATATTTTTATTTTGCTAATTTTTAATTTTGTTTTCTTACTATATTTTGATTATTATAATTATTATTGGTGAACAATAAAACTAATATTAGTTTTAAACAATTATTTGTGTGTCTTTAATTTAATCGTAATTGAAACGTCTTTTCCCATCAAATCTGTATCCATAGGCTGGTGAATTTTTTATGTCTATAAGTGCTGGGTTTCTATGGTTGTAGAATGATCCATGGCCATAGGGTGATCTAGACGCGCCATTGATTACTCCATATGCTTCTCGTGGATAAAAAGCTTCAAATTTTGCAGCTAGTACAGAGTATATGGACCATAAAGCTATACACAAAAGAACCTGCAACTAAAACAAATGTAAAAATTATGTAAATGTTGTTTAACATTGAATAACGTAAGTCATCATTTTAGATTAATTGATAAACAAAAATGTGTTTTACCTTCATGTTTTTGACTAATTAAAAATGTTTTTATATTTTATTTACCGTGCACAGTTGCAAAATAACAAAAGTAATTGGTTAAATTGTGTTATTAGAATTGTTTCTTGGTAGGTATATCAGCCTACACATTATAATCACACATACATTGTGTGTCATAACATCTTTAGGTTACCAACTTTCTCTTGGCCATGAACAGCAGTGATAGTGGGATGGCTATAATACAGTCCTAAGTTTATTTAATATTATATCATATATACCAAAATACCAAATAATAAGACAAAGCAAACATAAACAATGTTTTTAGAGTAAAATAATAATCATTTATTAATTTATAAGAAAATAATTTAAATTGTATTTCTTCATTAATTTATTATAAATTAGCTAAGTTTCTAAGAAACTCGGCCTCAACTCTCAAGATTTTGATAAAAAAAAGTTTTTGAAGCACTGAAAATATGTTCATCAAATTGATTGTAAACAGCTGGTTAAATCTGAAAAAAACATTTTCATAAATTTAAAATGGGCTTATTTTCTAACCAATTACAATAATTACAGAGAACTTTCCAATCTAAGTCATAACAAAAATGATTGGCAAACAATCATAAATAAAATAAAATGGCTGATATTACACAAAAAATGATGAGCTAAATAACGGGTTAGGGTTATTTTAATGACTTAATTTGAGATTAGCAACAGGCATTTAATACCCATTGACTGTAAAATATACACAAATAATATTATTACACCCACTATCATTTTAGCCATAAAATATAATAGATCAAATTGTGTAATGGCCTTTATTTTATTTTAGCAAGACAAATTATTTTATACTGTAAAAATTTACTTTCTACGATGCGCTTAACAGCCAAGACAGTAGGTGATCCAGCATGTTTTTGAACAAAATTGATACCTTCATCGCAACATCTTCCTAATGATGGATCCAACGGGACTGATCCAAGGAATGGAACTCCCATTTCTAATGCCATTTGAGCAGCACCACCAGTGTTTTTTGGAAATATTTCAGATGTTACTTTACATTTAGGACAAACAAAAGAAGCCATGTTTTCTACTACACCCAATACGGGTAATCCAACTTTTCTAGCAAAATCTAATTCTTTGCGAACATCTAACAAAGACACTTCTTGGGGAGTGGTAACAACAACTGCCGAAAAATTATGGGTTGATTTCAGGAATTGGACTAATGAAAGGTGTTCATCTGACGTTCCCGGTGGAGTGTCAACAATCAAATAATCCAATGTGTCACCCCAATCAACTTCAGTCAAAAATTGTTTTATCATTGCTAGAAAAAAATATTATCAATGTACTTAAAATCTAGGATAAATACGTTTCTTAGTTGTTCAAAAACTAATACCATTTTTCTTAGGCCCTCTCCAAATGACTGCATCGTCTTTACTTTCTAACAAAAATCCAACAGACATAATTGATAGATTTTCTTCAACAAACTATAATAATCACAAAAGATAAAAAACATTTTACAAAATAAAAATGTCTATTATCTTCACAACTTCACACATTATATGAATACTAATATTTATGGAATTTAAATTTTCAATTTTTCGATACTGTTTTTACACATATTTAATAATAATAATATTCAAATTAAAAAAATTAATTCTATGCTGACAATAAAAACTTATGAAAACTAGCATAAAATAAAATTATCAGCAGTAAATATAGTTTAACATGTTCATTATGTTAAATGATACTTAAATTTATATAAATGTGCTCGTTCTTACCACAGGAGACCATCCAGATCCACTTTGATGAATCTAAACAATGATAAAATCAGTTAAATAATTCCAAATTTATCTAATATACAGTGAAACTTCCATTTAACAAAATATTTTTGAGTACCATGACCTTCATTATTAATCATGAGTTAATTTATTTCCATATAACAAATCAGGTGTTTCTATAAAACGAAAAAACTATTCAATAACAAACCTGTTTTTGTATATTGCACTAATGTAGCTACTGTTAAATATTGTTTTAAAATTTTACAATGTTTATCAGATAAACTATTTTGGTTAAAATTAAATGTTTGATTAAGGTTGAAAAATAAATAAAAAAAGTTGAAAAAATATATATATCTAATGTGTAGGTATATAATACTTACTTATGTCTTTTTTTTTAAATATATTATAAATGTGATTAATTAAATAAATAAAAATTGAAGAATTATGTAATTCTATTTAACAAATTTCTCTATAGTTATTTTTTTTCTTTTTTTGTAGCCCTAGAGACTTTGTTATGTGGAGGTTTCACTGTCATATGTATTATATTATATATTATTACATTTTCATCTTGAACCCCAAATACAAGTGGAAGTGAAGGTCCACAAATATCAACATCTAACACACCAATCTAAAAAAGTCATAACAAATACATCATCAATAACAATATCAATTAACCATGAGTATGATCAAATTTATTTTACATTTTTTTGTTCGTTTTCACTAGCCAACACTCGAGCTAACAATGATGTGAATGTGCTTTTACCTACTCCACCTTTACCAGAGAGTACTAATATCTTATATTTTACAGTAGATAGTCGATGCTTCAATACTTCCAGAGCTAAAGAATAAAATTATGCAAGATTACTTTAGAAATGGTAATAAGATAAATATTTATACTTGCCTGGGTCAGGAAGCTGAGTTTCACCAGACGCACAAATGTTCTGATTTGGACATCCTTGACATGCAGATTCCTTACCAGCAGACGAACTATCTGTACCCGGGCAATCTAATGTTTAAACAAAACAAATGTCAAGTAGATCATAAGTTTATGTTTTTAATAAAACAGACAAGTCAATTGAATTAAAGTAAATTTTTTTAGTAGTGTGATCACTAAGGTATTAAAATTGTACAATTATTTTAAATATGGACTTACGATTCGGAATTTTGGGATCCATTTGTAACAGACAATTAAAATAAATTACTACCAGACAATAAATCCGGGTACCCGAAAAAATATTTTACAGAAGCTATATATACATCTGATGCAAATTATAATGCTAATTCGTCATCGAAATTTTTTTAATTTAATTTATTTATTACAGATTATAATTTATAACATGAAACAAGTAACGAAAAGAAAACAAAGTTGCTGTTCAAGTTTTTACGAATTTACAATGATAAATGTTATCAAGTTATTGATATCACATATTAGATACAATTTTTATCTAACCTGTGGTTCGGTGCGTTGTACCACTGAACAGAATAAATGTCGTTTAATTGTACGTGTCAGAATTCAGAATATTATCTGTTTCAAACAAGAGCTTTCTACTCCTATAGGTCAGAATATGTCCTGTTACGGTTTAAGTCACGGAAAAATAAATATTAAATAGTACTATATTTATTCGTGGTTTAAATCATGCCTTAGCTCTATGCTTTTTCGCTTTGCCTCGCTTATTTGTATGGCCTTTTCCCTCAATCGGGCATTCTGACGTACATTTTATGGTAGGGAACAAACGCACAGTTTAGTTCCCGTGTTCGAATTTAGAATTTTATTTTTCAAAATTTGTGTTGTAACGCACTGAGTTCGAAAGTTTTGGAAAAAATTCTTGCATTTTTAAACTCGACGTATATTTTCTTGTTTGAACCGAGGATCGGACGAGAACAGTTTATCACAATACTTTCACCCGTACGCAACATATCAGGCCCAGTTCAATCTCGTTTCTACGGACGCAGCGATACCGTGAACTGTCGTACTGACACTGATATTTCTGGAAAATTACGAAAACATTCCGTGCTTTTATCACGGTTCTAACTGTGGCTGTTAACAAAATATTATCACGATATCACCAATCGTAATTACATCATGATTTATATATAGCCATATAAGTACATATCGTTGACAAAATAATGTTGTACATCAATTCAATTTCCTACAGTTGGGCAGTACTTCTTCATTCGTCGATCATCGTATGATAATTATACGACAAGACTCATTATAGTAATTTGCGACAATGGAATGAAATAATGAATCCTTAAGTTGTCTACGTCATAATGGCTGCGAGAGTTTCTGCTTCGATAAAGGTGTGTAACTTTTTTTCATTCATTTCCTTTTTGATTTGAAATGTTCAACATAATACTTCCAATTTTAATGTTAAATAAATTATATGATTTTCTACCATCACGATATCTCAACAATTTTCGAATCTTCTAACTGAACAACCAATGTCTTGTCCGACCGAACCGGGAAGGCTGGTTAATAATTATTGTATGTCAGTTTTTCTAATTCATTTTGTGATTACAGTGTGAAATCTGTGAGGCGTACATTGATAATATAAATGCTGATTCAAAAATTACGAAATGCGAAAAATGTTCAAACATTAGTACAAAAGTCAATAGAATTTATACTCGCATTAATAAATTGAAAGTAAATACCGGTGAGTGCAATTAATTTTTATAATATGTTTTTATTTTTTGAACTAAACTTGGATTTATTATTTTAGAGTCTATAATACCAAAAACCCAAAATAAAATAAAAACACACAATCAAAAGAATAATTTTTTACTGAGGAACAAAGAATGGATCTGTGCAATCATTATTGGTCTGTTGTTCGGTTCTGTTATAAATTATTTCGTATGGAATTTTTCAGCTACTTTTTATGACAATAGTAATAATCCAGCTATTACTGTTACTACATTAAAGTCAACTCTTGAGAAACTAAGTTATCAATTTCCATCCTTAAAAAAGAGCTTCTTAAAAAAAGTTAATGGTGCTTTTTTACGACTTAAAATGCCAGGTGAACCTTTTATTTTTCTGCTTCTGCATGATGATTCAAACAAAAAGACTACTGACTGTTTAGCATCTTACACAAGTTATATAGTAAAAAAAAATATATTTACCAAAACTGTGAAAAGTTTGTGGATGAATGCGTCTGAATGGATTCAATATTCAAATCCTAGTGATATAGACTTGCTGCATAATAAGGTAATTGGTTTTTCTGTTAACTTTAAAATTTGATTACATTTATTAAATGTTTGTTTGACCATCTAACAATCCAGTGAACTTATATTATCATACATTTTGCTTTAAAAATCAAATATTTGAAACATTTTAAGTCCCTAGAGATATTTATTTCATAATTGCATCAAATTAATAAAAATTTATTTCTATAAAGTAAACAATTTTATTTCTTCATGATAATTGTTTTAAGCTCTGATTATATTATAATTAAAATTATTAGTTATTTGATGTTAGTAATACAATTTTAATACTTTCATCAAATATTAATTTTTAATACCACATAAAGATTTAAGTATTTTATTTTATTTTTACTAAACACTTACGTGTTATACATTTTTTTGTATCAGCAGTGGGAAATGGGAATTAAAATAGATCCAACCTAAATCTGGTCTAGTAAAAAAAAAAATTATTTAAATTCTAATATCCTTTTATTGCCTTTACTCATTATATTGGTTATAATAACTACCTACATTATTTATTTTAACTATGTGGTTAGTGTGTAATTAAATTACTGGTTTCATTTATAATATCTAGCCACTTTTAGAGACGATTTTGGGTTATTTGGATTATTCAAATTAAATTTAAAATATAGGTTACTTATTAATATGGCTCGTAAGTTGTAGCACTAAAAATGTTACTTTTTAGCTCTTAAATATGCAGTCAAAATCACCAAAATATGTGCTAGAAACAGCACGAAAAATTAAAAAATATGCATTTAACTTGAAAAAATTACTATTATAAATTTATTATAAGAAAAATGATAAGTTATTAATAATTACATTTACTAATTACTAATAATACAATTTGATAAAATGTTTAGGCTCATTAACAGCTCAGGGACTAGCTGGATTGGTTGAATTATAAATACTTTACAAACATGAAATATTATTCGCTAATATAACACCAGGTCACCTCCTTCATACTTTAACAGCTATCATCAGCAACTCCCTATTGATTTTTATAAAAAGTATTGTTTATAGATTGTGTACTAAAAATATTAATAACGTAAAAAAAAAGATTTTGATAGTTCTTTGTATTTGTACTTACTAATCAATTTTTAAAACTTAAGTTTATGTACAAATAGTTTTATTAAAAGTTATTGAAATTAACCTAACTTTACTCTGCTTTTATACAGCTAACTTAATACTAATACATGTTTCAGCTAGTCGAACCACTCGAGGAAAACCAAGTGCTGGTATTGGAAAACCTGCAAGACCTGCCGTGGATGTTAGCTACATCTTTCCACCATCTGTGCGACACGATAAATCCCCAATTCGCCAAGGCCATGTACTTACTGGAGTTAAAAGTGGATGTAGATAGACTCGAAGAGTTAAGTGATGCCGAAAAAATGGTCGTAGCCGAACAGGCTATGGACTTGGCGTGGATGGACGCGCCTAACTCGTTCAGGGCAGCGCTTATTGCACGACTGACGTCATACGTTGATGCGGTATTGTTGAAATCCGACGAGGAATGTCCGAACAGTGAGGTCCAGCCACTGCAGTTAGATAGAACTTTCATCAAAATTTCGCCCTGAAACTATGTATGGCACTACGGTGTGGATATTTATGTATTAAAACCACACTCTACTTGTTGGTAAATTATTATTAATTTAACATATAACCTATACATTTTAAGTGTTTATACATGTACTATCATAAGAACTTTGAATTTAATTTTTAATTTTCTATTTTTTATGTAACTAATAAATGTTTCGTATATTGATGTATATTATTACAAGTTATCAGTTTATTACACTCAAAATGAGCAACAGTTAATACCAGTAAAATGCAATGAGAATATCAATCATCCAATGTATTATTGTCGTATACTAATTGGAGAATCGTGGAAGGAATGTGTGATAATTGGCGTCGGTTTCATTTAAATGATCCATAATAATGTAATTTAAAGAACCTACGGGTACGATGGGGTCGACTTACACGAAAACTCGTTTTCACTGGTACCTAATCTTATTCAGAACGTCACTGTGTGCGGACAAAACTGTAATGCCTTTTATATAAAAAAGCGGATCCGACGGTACAAGCTTGTGCTCAGGATGAAGTTTTGCTATATTATTATTGTGGATGTTTGCGGTCGAACTTAATGAGCTGCAATTGGTATCGTCTGAAGCGAGAACGAAGAATCGGTTTGGCGAGGTAAAAGTTTTGGACTATGTATTTGCCTTCGTGACTTGGCGAAACTGAAGAATTTGACGACATTCGCTTTGAAGACGTTGGCTAGCGATGTGAATCATTACCGGGTTGTTGTACATGATTATTTAAATTAACCGACGGGACCGGCACTCTTGCCGTTTGCAGCCCATAATCACGTATCGGAACGTTGAAGATAATAACACCGAATCGTCTTCGTTTAAATCGTATTATTCGCCAGGGCACGTAATCTCAACGTCTCATGCTGTTGTAAAATCGAACGTTCAGTCGTAATTGTACAAATGATGTTCAACGAAAAACAAGAATCGAAGTGTACTGCTACGGTTGTTTAATTGCAAGCCCCGCAACGTTTCTCCGTTTTTGGCCAAATCGGCTTACATACCTATCGATTACGATTTAGAATTTTTACGGCAAGGGGACATCTGATAACGGCATCAACGGTCAATCATCGTGCTCGCATTACCAATCAACGTTTTATTACCGTTTTGGGATTTTTTAACTATTTGAAATACGTCCGTGCGCGTCATCTCTGAGTGTAATTTGGACTACCATTGGCCAACGCTCGGGCTCAAATGCCAAGTGTGTAATCATTTAATTACTCAGATTTGTCAGAGCTGACACTGCGAGGGTCGTGAAACATAAAACTGCCCGTGAGAAAAACTTGTGGTTCCTGCGACCTGCTATTCTGAAGGTTTGACCTTGCGTTTTATTAATCATTGAAGGAATGGCTAGATGAGGTATAGGTTACACTGTGTGTGTAAAAAGACAAAAGATAAATATAAGTATACCGTAAATACGCAATACTCACCATTTTTAAATCGTAACTATATATGTTTATCTTGTGGATAGTTTTTATTTCACATATTACGAGATGTAATACTTCGATTCAATCAAAACGTCATACGTAATAAAATTATTGTGGATTTAAGAGGTTTATTTGAAAATATTCGTGTAGGTACTATAAACCTCGTATATTATTTTTTTGGAATGACAAAGTAATAATAATGTCTTATCTTGTTGACTATACATGTGTTAAAAGCCTTTGTGAATTCGCAGTTTTTTCAAATCTATCATAATTAGCTCTTCTCTTATTGCAGTTTATAGGGTTCCTCGTAAAAAGCCAAGCTTTCGTTTTCTCCCCGTACAACAGTACCAATATTCTACGTTTCTTTAATCATCAGATATCACTGAAAGACTTTTAACTATAACCTACATGGCTACATCCTACACTATCTAATGCTACTTGAGTTATCTACTCTAATACCTTGTTGCGAGCCAGTGGTGTCATTTGTGGCCTTGTGGGGAAGGGACAACGCATGCATTTGCCACTGTCCAGAGTTTAGCTATCCCGAAGACAGCACATCATCGAAATATAAATAGTTATTTTCTAAGACCATAGACATTATATTGTAAAACAGAAAAGTTCACAGTTTTAAAAATTGTACTCAGCGTATGACAGTTTACGTAAAACTAACATTGTGTCGGCAGGTCAACTTCATGTCCGTGCCGACTGCTCTACTCTAGAAAGAACTGAAATGACACCCCAGTTGCGAGCGAAGTTTTGTCAAAATTATTTGAAATAATTTTTATTTATTTCTGAATTGGTGCATCTGGTCTCAAGCAGCTAAATAATCTAAACCTAAAAAGTTAGAATCTAATCCATGTTCCATTACTGGAGAAATAGTGGATAAATATGTAAATATTTTCGGGATTGCTAGATCACATACTTTTTAAGGACAATTTTGATTTCCAAGACAAAAAACAAAAAAAATCAAGGTACAGTTACCATGGAAATCACTTATAGAGAGTTGTTCGAAGTCCATTTGATTATTTGAATATTACTTTATTGAATTGCTAAAATAGTTAATGAAACTGTTTTTATACATTTAATCGTATGTGTTTATTTGAATTCAAATAAAATCCATTAAATTTCTATCTCACGCAATCAGCCGGGCGAAAGTGCACGAATTCGCTGAGGTTAAATCAGGATTCGAATAGATTGATATTGGCTCAATATTTTTGCAATATTTTTTCTCTACTATTCTCAATTATTTGGAAAACAGTAGAGAAATTAAAAAAAAAATCCCACTAAAGTACCGACTAGACAAAATTTCCTGTCAGAAAAGTACCAGGTTTATACCTATATTTTCGGAGCAACCCTTCTTGCCGAATTCGGTTTTGTTTGATGCGTCAGCACTCGTATAATGGTAAATAAAATATAATCAAAACAACTGTAAATATCTTTGTTTCATATTATACTATAATAATATTTATAATAATAATGATATAAATTATTAAGTTACAAGCTTATATTATTTTTGTAGGAGGGCAAGTGTCACGTATTCTTCTCCTCCCCCAATGGACGTCAATGTGAGGCTTTACCGTATTTTGATTTTACCAAATGTACTATTGACGTTTTTTTTATTATTATTTTATAAGTATAATTTATATTTATAATTTCAATTACATTGTTTGTACTCTTTATTATTTTCATTGTGCACTGTCATAATAAAATCAATTTATTGAACGACAAAGATTATTGCGTATAACGGCGTGTGCATAGGCAATTGACATCCATGCGTGTCGATTAGCTATC
The DNA here is from genome assembly GCA_949715065.1 of Periphyllus acericola. Classification (NCBI taxonomy): domain Eukaryota; kingdom Metazoa; phylum Arthropoda; class Insecta; order Hemiptera; family Aphididae; genus Periphyllus; species Periphyllus acericola. The sequence goes on along the minus strand of OX454267.1, from coordinate 2,705,437 downwards.
AAAACAAGCCTAACCGGAACTGTACGTCATACTGTAATAATAATTTACAATATAATTTATACAAATATATATTTTAATCTATGATAAAATAGACAATATATTATTTACCTATAGTTACAAGCCGAAAAATGAGTGCTGAACATTTTCAAATAGATTTAAAATGCACAAAGCAAGCCTGACTTGAAACATTGAAATGTTACCTCACGTAATTTATGTAATAGTAATAATTCGCAAGACAAACATACAGTTAAAATTTAAAATCGTACCAAACTTCTTCATTTCTACTTAAAATAAATGAGCACCCATATTGTAGTATATATCCTATTACGGGTTATGCATAACCGGGTTTCATAAATTGATAAATGTGTAAGTTTCCTCACCACCTTACCTATAACATTCTTCTTCTTCAGTTTTTACGATCCTTGAAGGACTTTCGCTGCCTCTACCACGCTCCTCCATCTAATTCTGTCAGCGCTGTCCGCTATTGTCACTCCCTGGGTGCACTTGTTGAGATCAGCGTTGACCCTGTCCGTCCAGCGCTGCCTAGGGCGACCCCTTGGTCTTTTCCCATTTATCTATCCTTCCAGAGCTTTCTTAAAGATTCCATTTGACCTCCATACATGCCCTGCCCACTCGATTCGTTTACTCATGAGGTAAGCATTAACACCGGGTTTTGGTAAATTTGTTGTACTTCTCTATTAGTTCTTCTTCTATACTCTTAATTTTCTAAAATAGGCCCATATATCTTTCTAAGTACTTTTCTTTCAAAACAGGCCATTTTTTCCTCATCATCTTTGGTAGTTGACCATGTTTCACATGCGTATGTTCATACTGGTCGTAGAAAACTTAAGTACAGGCGTTCCTTTGATCGTCTAGAGAGGAGTTTGGACTTAAACAATTTCTCTAAAGCATAGTAACCCTTGTTAGTGGCAGATATCCTTATTTTAATTTCGTTATGCATATTATTGTGTTGATTTATGTTGACCCCAAGATATTTGAAATCACTCACTTGTTGAAAGGTATAGTTTTCAACTAGTAAGTCTGAGTTATCTCTTGTTCCCCTAGTCATGACTAAATATTTTGTTTTGCCCTGGTTTACTTCCAGGCCCATTGGCTTCGCGGCTTTGATTAAATCATTTGTTCTTGTCGCTACTTCTTGTCGCGTATTGCCTATAATTACTATATCATCTGCATAGGCAAGGAGCGTACAATTGGACAAAATGTCCATGCCTCGACGCATTGGCATCGACCTATAACATAAGACACCAAATAATGTCGTCTAACTAAATAGGATGAGGTATTACACGTGGTGCGTTTTTTTTATAGTGGTTTCCCTTTGCAAGCCTATTCCACTAAAAATTGGCTCTCAGAGTGTATACTCGTATATTAAGCAAAAACTTTTGACAATACTAAACGAATTTTTTTAGATTTTTTTTAGGAGAAAATATTTAATCTGTATATTAGACACAAGCAGTATATGTGATTGGAGAGAAAAAAAATATGAACACGAATAAAGTCAGTTTAAGGAAAGAAGCCACCCAGTGATGATATTGTATATTGTGTAATTTTATTTTTATTTTTTTATATTTAATTGCTTCTCGCAATAAATGTTTGCACAAAACTAACGAAAAAGTCAAGATTGATATATATAAATATATAGTCTGTTTTACCGGACAAATGGTGACACTTGATGGATGACGATCTCATTGGTTCTCACGTGAAACCAAACATAATACAAGTCTGATTGTTTCGTTTGCATTATGAATCGGAATACCTTACTATAGGTTTTCGAATGAATAAAACCGTATTTACAACCCATTAAATGAAGGCATTTTATAAATAGTAAGCATGATACTACGTGGTATTTTATAGTATTACCATGACGTGCCTTCGTCGTCCGCATTCCCAGTTAAACATAATTTTTTTGGTGTGCATATACGATAGATACGAGAGGAACTACTCCGATGATCACATTTTTTTTTTCTGACACGTACATTTTGACAATTTTTGGGAGGTAATTTTTTGAATTGATCAACCGTTTTCCGGCCTATTTGGATAAAACAGATAATTTTATATACGGACATGGTGAAAAGTGGAATATATAAAAAATATGTTTATTGAAAAACCTATCGTTCCAAAAACCACCACGAGGGGCTAATGGCTTATGCCTTCCAGTTTCCGGACTTTCATTAAGATAAAATAAAATATATTTATACATATTGAACAGAAGAAAACATCATACGCGCATTGTATACTGTATTATAAGTACAATAATGTGTTATAATAATATATGAAATGATCATCGGATTGCAATAGTGCATCGGTATTTTGTGGTGACCAACCCTGACGCGTGCATATCGTTTTGTCGGCGATACCGATCTCGTGTACTCGTGTTCGCGTACCGCTCACACTTTCCACCGTTCACAACACGTTACTTCGTCGATCCACCGGTTACGGGTACGCGATGATAAAACTCGTATATTTTACTCGGTCCAAATCCTTCGGAGCCGTTTTCACCGTACCCGCACGGAATACCCGTGTGCGGAAAACGTGCGTACGCTACAGACGCTTGACCACCGCGCACTGGGCGTTAACTAATTAGATCAATAGCGATTGACGGTTATAACAACACGCATTTACGTCGGTATCGCGTCTATTATGCTGATACGTATCATCTTCGGTCGGCGGTCTGTCCGTATTATATGGTGTGCGCGTGCATACGGTTATGATCGCTTGTATAATGATCACCGCAGCAGCCGTATATTATACTTGGAGAATACGTGAAATCGCTTTTTCAAATTTTTTTCCACAGTATTACAGTCAGGGCTGGGCAAGATACCTCAAAAAAAGTATCTAAATACAAGATACAAGATACATTTATAACTAGTATCTAAATACAAGATACAAGATACTATAATATTTTTAAAGATACTAGATACAAGATACATGTATCTGAGATACGTTTAAGATACAAGATACTTAATTATTTATTTATTTTTATTAATTTCTTCATTTACTTTGGATACAATTTTATCATACATAATTTATATTATATTATAGCTTATAAGTGTTAATAATGCGGTATGTATTGATAAATATAATTTCAAATAACATTAGATACGCATAAAATAATAATACTAATAATAGACAATCGAAATAATGGGTAAAAAGATTTACAGTCTGTAAAAAAATTACGTACACAATAAGAAAACGTTTAAAAAAATATATATATATTTGTAAATTAGCAATGTTTACTTATTATTTATTAAATGTTTAAATGTAGGTGATTTATATAAATATTTAATTATATTATTTATATCCCATGTTTTGAAATAAATTCTTGGTTGCCTTTTAAAGAGACTAATTTTTTGAAAGTATCATCTGACAATACTAGATCTACATGGGGAATGAATAAGCCCAGCAAAAGAAAAAAGTCGTTCAACAGCTGCTGATGAGGTTAGGCTTGTATTATATTTTATAAATAATTTTTTTATTTTTGGATAGTTTTCTAAACAACTTAGTGATTTATTTTTATCATTTAAAAAACTTATAAATTCAAGTTCGTTACTTGACTGTTGTTTGAACTGGTCTGGTTCAGAAGAAAAAATAATAAAAAATTCTTACACACCGCACATATGCATAATACGCACGAGACAGACAGAGAATGTGAACCGACAGGCGACAGTCGTCAGTCGGCGACCGGTGATCAACGAAGTCTTATCGCTGATATAATATTATCGAAAACCAAAATTACTTTAATCTAATCTTAAAACATATTGTTACTTATTGGGAAATAAGGAATTTAAAAATAATTAAATAGGAATGTTTTGAATGTATCTAGTATCTTAATCATAAAAAGATACAAGTCAATAAAGTATTTAAATACTCGATACAAGATACATTCAAATTATGTATCTAGATACAAGATACAAGATACAATTGTATCTAAGATACGTATCTTAATTACTAGTATCTAAGATACTGCCCAGCCCTGATTACAGTGTACTTAGTTATTTTTCAAACGTTTGCGCGTACCAGTGGAAGACGGGAAATCCGAAATATTACCAAAAAAACGCCTGCGGGTATGCCGAAAGAACGAGTTGTCCGCCGGAGCTGTGGTGAGTTTTGAAATGGTGAGTACGTACGGTAACTACGAGGTGTGACAGGAAAGTAACGAGATTTTTTTAATAAAATTATATATTTCTAAAATTTTATAATTTAATGATTATTACCTTCAAAGTACCTTCCCTCAGCATCTACACATTGTTGCATACGTCGCTGCCATTCTTGAAAACAGTGTTGCCAATCGTTTTCAGTCAACCCTTTCAGGAGTTCTGCAGTTTTCATTTTTACATCATCAACCGTTTGAAAATGGGTTCCTTTTAATAAACTTTTAATTTTCGGAAATAGGAAGAAGTCACAAGGAGCCAGGTCGGGCGAGTACGGTGGATGTTGAAGTATAAAAATGTTTTTTTCTGTCAAAAAACGTTGAATTGAAAATGCACTGTGAGCTGGAGAATTGTCTTGGTGAAGTTTTTTGGGACCATTTTGGCACACACTTTTTTCATGTTCAAATTTTCAACTAAAATTCTACGAACACTTTCTCTATCAATATTTACCATCTCTGCTACAGCTCTGACACTTAATCGACGATCTTGTCGAATAATTTTATCGATTTTTTCAACATTTTCTTCGGTCGAAGACGTGGTAGGACGTCCAGGACGATAATTGTCTTCAACGTCCTCTCTTCCACTACAAAACCGTTTGTGCCATTCAAAAACACGAGCTCTTGATAAGCATTCTCCGCCATAAACTTCACTTAACATTCGAAACGATTCCGCGGCAGTTTTTTTTAATTTAACAAGAAATTTAATATTAACACGTTGTTCGATTTTCAAATCTAACATTTTTCGGCAGTATAGTCGAACTTGCACTAATACCAAGGCTAATAACGTATAATAAAATGAACCGATTTTATCAATACTTATAGTCCTATTAGAAAAGTGTTCCCTCATCGTATTTCAATAATGGTTTTATAGATATCGTTAATAGTTTAGGTTATATTCAGAAAGTCTCGTTACTTTCCTGCCACACCTCGTATACCTGAATAATAATAGTGTTGAAGTCGCCCGCTCATCATTGTTAGGCGTAGACACTATACACATCGTTCGTTTCGCAAACGAATGTGATATTTTGTCACCGAACCAGTTCAATATTACGTTTAAGAAGTATGACTTTATTAATATTTACAGACAATCGTAGGCACTATATAAAACATATTATTATAACAGACGAGTATAAAAAAAAAGTATAAAAAATAAAAAACCTATTAGGCATCATATAGGTATAGTAGTTGATGGGTACGTTTCCGCGCTAGACATGCCGTCGTCGCGTTCAAAACGAATGACCGCCAAAGTCCGGCACGGAACTATAGGGTTGTTGCGGTTGCTGCTGTTTATGATGATGGCCGTACACCACCGACTCGTCGCCGTACTGCTGCTGCGGCTGGTAGTGATGTCCGCCGAAACCTACGACCGCGTCTTGTTGCGTGAACTTCTCGGGCACCTCGTACTGCTGCTGCTCGGGCTTGTACTGCTGCTGCTCGTGCCTGTACTGCTGCTGCTCGGGCTTGTACTGCTGCAGCTCGGGCTTGTACTGCTGCAGCTCGGGCTTGTACTGCTGCTGCTCGGGCTTGTACTGCTGCTGCTGCTCGTGCTTGTGATGGTGGTGTTCGTACCTGAAGGGTACGTGGACGGGCACGTGTACGGGCACGCGGACCGGGTACGGCACCTGTTTCTCGACCGGGTACGGCACGGGCTTCTCGTACGGCACCGGCACGTTCTTGTAGACGTTGTACGGCACCGGCCTGTCGTACGGCACCTTGACGGGCACGGGCACGGGCCTGTCCACCGGGAACGGGATGTTCTTGACGTAGGGCACGTGGACGGGCACCGGCCTGTCGTACGGCACCTTGACGGGCACGCGCACTTGCTTGTACACGGGGTACCGGACCACCTTCTCCTTGTACACCGGGTACGGTTTGTCAACGTGCACCGGCACCGGACGGTCGTACGGCACGTTGTACGGCACCGGCACCTTCTTCTCCACCGGGTACGGCTGCGGCTCGTACACCTTGACCGGGTACGGCACGTTCTTCTCCACCTTGACCGGGTACGGTTTGGGTATGTGCACGGCGCGCGGCTTGTCCACCGGCACCTGCACCACGTAACGCACCGGTTTCTCCACCTCGACGCGCACCGGCACCGGGACTTTTTTCTCGATCACCGACACCTTTGGCTCGTCGTGATGACGGTACTGCTGCTGCTGCTGCGGGTAGTACTGCTGCTGCAGTTGCTGTTCGCCGCCGTCGTATCCGGACTGCTGCTGCTGCTGCGGGTAATGCTGATCGCCGCCGAAACCGGACGGCAGCTGCAGCTGACTGTGCTGCTTGTCGCCGCCGCCGAAACCGGACGGTAGCTGCAGGTGATGCTGATCGCCGTCGCTGTACTCGGACGACTGGTACGATTGCAGCTGCTGGCCGCCGTACTGGAACCCGTGGCCGAACGAGTGTTCGCCGCGCTTGTGCGGCCGCGAGTGTTCGTCCGCCGCCGCCGCCGCCGCCGACCGGTGCACGCAACAGTCCGCGAACAGCAACAGGAGCAGCGACAGCGACAGCCGACGCGCGCACGGTAACGCGACCATCGCGGTATGTGCGCGTACGTGTTTCTATATGACGTGGTCTGCACCGGTCCTCTACGCGATGCGACTGGTGTCGTACAGATGTCGGCGGCAACCGGGGGGGGGGACGATCGTATTGTATTCGAAAATTGAAGACGTTGTATCGCGGACGGAACGGAAGCCGCGTGTGCCGTGTACTTTTGCACTTGGACCGCTTATATACGGTGCACGCGCCCGCGGCGGGAAACCCGTGCTCGGCCGCAGCCGTCTGTATGGTGAGGGGGGGGGAGGCTTTCACTTTTTATCCCATCGCGCTTTTCACGCGCCACGTGCAACGGCGATAGTTGGATTGTGCGCCGCCGCCGTCGTAGAAATGCCCTCCTCGGACAACATTACGGCACAGCACACCGTGTATATGCGCCAGCGTTGCGCAACGGCGGCGGCGGCGGCGGGTCCGCTTAATTGCGCGTCGCGGGCACGTCGGTCGGACGCTTCCTGTTGCACTCGGACGGTGATGCGCGGCCGCCGCCGAACTTGCGCACCGAAACGATCGGCGGTCGCGATCGCACACGGCGAATGGGACGTAACGGTACGCGAGTCCCGAGTACAAGATACGATGATGATATCACGTCCGTGGTATTCATCGTATTATTTTCGTTTACTTTATACGTACGATGTACCCGTTGAATATGGTCGGTACGATGACCGAAATATACCGTTGAAAGTAGAGATTTTGTTGAAAGTAAACAAATGCGAGGAAAAACGGTATTGCACGGTCACGAAAAGACGGGACACACCGTGCGTCCCGTGAAACTTTTGTCGGCACAACGTGACGGCGACACAAAGTATTGAGGTACGGGACGTCTCGAAAAGTTTTAGTTACGTTGTAGATGTCAAGTTTAATTTTTGTGTCGAAAGACCTTTCTATAATATTTATCATAAAACCCTAAAGTCTAAGGTCTACGTATAGTTCGGATGCGACACCTTAGCAGCGGCGTATTAAGAAATGTAACTTTTTTCCGTTCAAGATCATACGTCGAACATATTTAGAACGAAATACAGGTAATACATCGGACGCCGTACGCGTATTTTACTAGCGGAGCGCGGCAATCGCTTTGTTTCGCTAAACATAGTAGTACCGTATATATATTATGACTTAATGAGATACCAAAGAGCCATCGTTCGCACATCGCAGGCCCTAGAGATCCACGTGTATAGTCGACTGTGTCGCAATGGTCAAAAGATGTACGAGCGAGAGGTAATAAAACACTACATTTCACATCGGCTCTGACGTGATATTGTCCCCGTTTTTCCGGCTAAACAACATATCGTTTAACATACGGCGATTATTTTCTACCTACGTCCTACACACAGACACATAGAAACTAGCAGTTTTATTCTTTTACTATGTAATCGAATTGATCTGTTGAACGAGTAATACGCATTTCGTGATAACTAACGATTTGCTGCACTAGGTGTGCGCCGAAATCGAAATAAATCGCGATCAAATAAAGTAACAACATGAAGTTATACATATTATTAGTGCATTATACGACAGAAAATATGTCAGAAAATATGAAGCTTTAATTAGGTAATATATAAGGTATCATTATTAGGTATAGTCAAATATCAGGTGTTTAGGTGTTATATCAGCTACACACTATGTATAACACAATAAACTTGTTTAAATTATAGACCGGCCTGATAAAACATTATATTTCATCGTGATTACAGTAAGATTATTGTGGTGTACATACTATTTTACACTATAAAAAAAAGAATAGTAAAAACAGTCACCAATTTAATCTCTCGTGAGAAATGTTTATTCGTGGTAAATATATTTATGTACGTACAGTTATTAACGCTCGATTTCCTTAGAAATACGAAAGAGAGACGACTTCCGTTGATTATGATATAATATCGCGTTATATAGCTACAATTATAATAATATATAGTAAATACAACGTTATATGTACGTCATATGCATAGGAAGTCTTGAACAGTTTAATTTGGTAGGTATGAAATTATATACATGTTATAAAAAAAAAAATACACTGTTTTCTACAAATAAAAATATACAAATTTGGTATTATTAGGTAATAAAGATGTATAACAAACAAAAATAACCCCACGTACAATAATCATCTTTAACGCAATATACAAAAAATTAAAAATGTAAATGGTTATAATATTTTTCATAATTTACCACATATTATACCAAACAGGCCGCGAATGCAAATACAATTTACGTAGAACATAGAAAATACCTCAACATTCGCAACACAATATGTATATGAAAAAGATGCAGAGGGAAAAATAATAAACATTAACAATTTTAAGTACATAGATTAAAGATATGCCCTATACTACTATCTCCGTATTAGATTATAATAACTTAACGTGTTAATGACTAAAGCGCAGTAGAGCAAGAAAAAAAAAGCATACAATTTAGATGATTGCAGTCATAATTCTGTAAGACTAAAGATAAATAAATGTATATTTATAAAGGGTGTAATAAATTATATATTTATATCTATTGGCTGATACCAAAGAATATCTGTCTTTTAATTACCTTACTGCATTTTAGTTTTTAAAATTTAAAAAAAAACAAAAATTATTTAACAGTACCTATTACGAAATATATAATACCACTTAATGGCATTCCAAACGGTGTAGCATAAATTATTGAGTCTACTGTCTGCACATCATAATAGTTAAAGTAATAAAGTTACAAATTATAACTTTTTTTCAAGTTAAATAATATTTAACAGTTTTTTTATGTATCATTTTAAATATCCGTTCCTAATGAAAAATTACACTTTCGTGTAAATCGTGGGATTAGGTTGTTCTATACAAAATACTCAAATGTTCAGAAAACTATAAAATTAATATCAATTTAAGTCGAGGTAGATTTCTTAAAAAAAATATTTTTATTTTTATAAAATAAAATGCTATAGCTTTCAAAATAATTTTTGATAATAATAATAATAAAAATGATCATTTTTTGAATGATCATAATGAAAATAATATGTCTACAAATGAATTTGTACAAGTATGTGAATGAGGAATACCTACTATAGAATTAACTACACTTATGTTTAAACGCCTGCGGTAATTTAACACCGCACGCATGTAATTTGAACACACGAACGTATTTTGCAATTAAATAAGCTCTCAATCAATTGACGCCGCGACGCTGCATGCTTTAATTATGCACTCTGAAAAAACATAAGAATACTATTATATTGAACTTTAAAAAGTTATGGACTTATGTAGCTTATTAATTAACTGCAATCGAGTATTCTAGTCTCGTTCATTGGAATGTCGATAACTCGTGTTTTTATCTTGGACATCTTCGAACGTATTTCTTCAGGTTTTATAATTTTTAGTGGCTCTCCAGGTCATTTTCATTACGAACGTATCTCTTACGTTTATTTTGATGTATACAGATGTTACGTAGGTTAAAATTACGATTTTGAAACCTTACAATATGTGTTTTAACTGTTTATGCACACTGCATGCGCGTGGATACATACTGGCATTTTGTAGAAGTAAATTGGTCACGTTCTGTAAATTTGAAATATTTTTGGATTTTATTAATTTAAAGCTGTAACAAAACTGCAAGTTACAATTTTAATCATGATTATTAATGTACCATTTTTTTGCAAGGCAGCACTTTACATAAAGTTATTATTTTCATATCCTATACGAGTACCTAAATAAAAATACATGATAACACTATTATATAAAGTTATATATGTACTTACATAGAATTTTTATTTTGTAATGTATAGCTATCGATTTACGTTTTAATACTTATTAGTTATTAGTGATATGTTATATTTCAAACTTATTTTTTGGGACTTTAACGAACTATGGATAATCATGCAGACGTCCGTAATTTTGTAATGAATTGCATAAGTATATCTACACCTCGGACCTCTACGTATATATTTATATATGTGTATACATCAGCTACATATACACTCAACTAATGCACAGAGAAGTGTGTATATTTTTAAATTAGAAATCGTTACAGTTTTCCTTTGATTATTGCACAGTTGCACACCCAAACCGAGCGCGGTCAGTACCCTTGCGCTTTGCTTGGTGCAAAAATTAGACGAAATCGCATTCCTCGCGTGTTGCTATTGTAAATTGATGGTTGCATATTATTTATATTGTTGCCGTTTCCACTTAGTAATTATATCTACCTACCAACGGCTTAATCACTGCAATCGAATATTCGTATGTGTACTGAATAAATAATATATCGTGTACACTTTAACTTAATGAACTCAAAGCAATCGTTTCCGCGTGTGTATATCATCACACAAAAGTGAACACGTATGGATCCACCCACTGCCGTGGAAATTTCTAACTCTCGAATTTTAGACCGTTAGACCATTTCCGTATACAAATCATAAGCATTGTGATGGGGAAATCTCCTACCCCTGCCCCAAATTTTATTGGCGAAAGTTCGAGAAGTTTATACGTTTTTCTGCAATATCGATAAGTAACTACTCAACGAACATTTTTCCTTTGTTAACTGTATAGTCGAAGCCCGAAGGAGTGATTACCCTGTATTCTTCATATTATTACATATTATTTTATATTATAAACTTATAATTTAAACGTATAAAATCACCGCAAGCAAGAAATACTTGGAATATAAATAGTATCCCTATGTATATATTATTATATCAAGAGAAAAGTGAAAATCCAATAGTAATTATATCAATTTCTTATAATGTCTGGAATTTTTAGGCAAACCAATAATAGTAATTTAAATATTACTAGGCTTTTTAATTAAATAATCTTAATTTTTATATAGATATACCTATATTATTTGTAGCAATATTTATATGAAATTACGTCAACAATAGACCACTTTCTACATTTATATACCTGAGCCGTAACCATTTCATATTTTTCAAAGTAATTTATCTAAATCGAAAGTGAGCGACGAAAACATAACATTGAAGAGGAACGTGCACGGAACTTATCAAATTTGAATAGTTGAAATATGTTTACATAATTATGAAACGAGGAAATTCAAGTGCAAGTTGGACGATTGTTATACTTTGCAATAGTTATAATTGCAGTGATAGTTACTAGTAATAAAACAAAATAATCCAAAACTATTCGAGCTTAAATTCATTGTTTTAACATGCAACTTCTAATAGTCTTACAAAATCATACGTGTATACAATATATTATACAAAGAGTATTGTGAAAATTGATGCGAGTAGATATGAGGTTCTCATGAAAATAAATGGAATTTTTTTTTTTTAATCTACGGTGTTAAATATTAATTATTTTTTACGATTTTTTTTTTTCTATACGATAATTGGACTTACGTAAATTCATTGTTCAATCAATCTAAGCTAAGTTGGTTAATAATTATCAAGAAGTTAATTCGTTATTATATTATCAAAAAAATCTGTAAATATTATACCATGATATAAGTACCTACTTACTACTTACAAGTAAAAAATGTACATATATAAAAAACGTACAGATGTATTTTGTCTCAATCGATGATGACAGGGATGTAGGAAAAAAAATGTTGGTCAATACCCTAAAATATAACACTATTCCCATCAGTTTGTACTTTGTAGTACCTACTCACAGTTATTTAAGATTAATTTCTTATCCATGAATTAGGCATAGTATGTCGTATGTGTCATAATATAACATATTGATATGAGCGTATACAAATGAAATGTACGATTTTTGCACAAGCTTATATTTTTTGTCAATTTAGTTGAGTGTACCTATACACTATTTTTTCATGTAAAACATCCGCACCAGTATATACTTGTAAACTGTATGGTTATTCTATATGGCTTTTAATATTAATAATACTGTAACTATCAGTTTAAATAGTTTCATTATTCATTAAATTTTTAAATTAATACATATGCCCATATAAACTATTAATATATTTTGTATCGAAACAATACAATATATGTATTAAACAAACACATTAGGAAATTGCAGTTAATAGTCATGCATAGTTGCAAAATAATGACGATTGAGAAAAAATGTTTGAAATTAACAAGCTACTAATTAATAATTACTGTACAAAACTGAAAGTTAGATGCAAACAGATGAATGCATTTAATGTGTGGATTAAAAAAAAACAAGGTACCTGTTTTAATTACCCGAAAATAATGTTATTTCCTCTCTACTGAGTTTCTGTTCTTCACAATTTGTTCTAATTAGTGATAAATACAGAGAAATTTATGTTTCAACTTTTTATTTCCGATTGAATTATCACATAAAATATGTGATATTTTAATTTGCGCTCAAAGTTTTAATTATTTCTAAAAATCAAAATTATAGTTAAATAATGAAATATTTTCATGAGCAAATTGAAGTTAGTAAACTATTAATTGATAAATTAAGTATTAGTTAAATAAAATAATATTAAAATCCGATTACAGAACGAGGGCCATTTATGGGTGAAGAATGAAAACTAAATAAATATAACAGAAACTAGTGAATTTCAACTTATATTTTTAAAATTGTTAACAGAACAGTATACTATTGATCGTTATCAAAACACTATAATATTCGTTTGTTAATTTACAATCTTAGTAAATTTATTTAGTTAGTGTATTAATTTTGGCTTAACTTATTTTTTCGGTTAGGTTTATTTAATTTTTAATTCATTACTAAGTTTCTTAGATTTTATGTATCTTTCAAGGTATTATTATCTATTAGTTATAACTTATAAATATTATACTGGTTAACAGTAATAAGTAATATTATTTATTTATTGATATATAAACTGGTCAAAATATGTTACAACTTACATTAATTGCTGAACGAAAATTCGAATAAATTAAAATTAATTTTTTAAAAATGACAATCAATTATACCAACACTTAAATTCAACGATGGTAATAATAATGAAGACACCAAATGAAATTAGGTACTCATTTTCCAGCTTCACCAGTACAGTACAACTGCAATGATAATAAAACAGTAATACTATGTATTTATAATAAATATTGATGGTGCGGTAATCATTGAGCGACAAATAAGTCGAAATAACAATCAATGTTTGCTTTTTAAATTAATTATTTGTTTTGGTCGGTTTGAAATTATGGTATTCACATGTGAGGACTATATAGTATATACTATCAATGTGTTTAAAGACCGCGTCCAATGTGTGACGCTTTACTACGTTGATCGATTTGTGATCATATAATATATTATTAATTATGCGGAGTCTTCCACTTCCACTGTTCTAGACGCCTTGACAGTTGACTGACAAAACCCGATTTTATTTTCATTTTTCAGAGAAAGTATATAATTAGTTTATTAATATTATGCAAAAATAATAATAACAACTATAGTATATACTATGTATGATCTTATTATTGTTAGTGACTTATTGGAATGGTAGTATGGTACAGCAAGTAATAAGTATACAGCATACAACATAGGTACGTTTATACGTATATGTATATATACGTAAACATTAAAATAAGGAATTTTACTAAAGTTCATGGCACTAACAAATGGGATGTTTCAGAAATTGTTATTGAACGATTAAAACAATTCTAAAATTGTTTTTATCTAAATATCTTATACAGCTGTTTGTTTTAAACTACGTATACGTAATGGGAAAAAATGAAACGCGTTAATTGAACATATCTTTCAGTCAATTTTCTGAAAGATAGAATCTTGCAGTTTCATTATTTTATATAAGTTGACTAGTCATATAAAGTCGGTATAAGTCATATAAAATATGACACTAAATTGTATGCAGTGGAATTGGTTATACTTGATTTTATTATTACACGATATGTTATATAGTATACCTGTTGAAAATATGAGATTTTGATGAAAAATGAATGGTTTGAAATGTATTGGTCAAGGATTCAAGTACTCATATATATTATATTACCTTACTAATAAACCAACTAGAAAGTTATGAAACCCTCGGCTTGTACTGTCTGTAGGGGGGATCATCATGATTCATGACATGCAGCAATTAAAGATCAATTTAATGTACTATATACCTACTTTTTGTAGAGTTGTGCATTTTATATCAGTATTTATACATTACATATATGTTACAGTATATCGTGCATACCTGTACAACATTATTAAATGTTAATGGTATATATTGTCATCATTTGTCATTATCATCCTCAATCCTCATCAATCACACCACTACAATTGTATGCTTTACAAGCTTTCTAAGCGCCTTACAGTCGTCAACAAATGATTAAAACTTTTATTTCATCGTATGCATTTAATATACTAAGTTATACGTATACTAAAAAAAATTCACCTCGTTATAATCTTAGAGCAG
Organism: Periphyllus acericola; assembly: GCA_949715065.1. NCBI lineage: Eukaryota > Metazoa > Arthropoda > Insecta > Hemiptera > Aphididae > Periphyllus > Periphyllus acericola. Next base: position 2,690,430 of record OX454267.1, on the reverse strand, counting down.
ATAAAGGCAAGTAAAATAAATGTATTGTCTTAGTATTTTTAATAAATTATTAGTGATATAGGTATTGCGTAAATGCAAATGAAATAATATTTTAATACTATTTTCACATTTTCACTTCAAAATGTAGGCCGTCATCACTTTTATAAATGTTTTGACATAGACATGAACTAATATTGGTATTTAAGTATAGGTACTATCAAATATTTATTCGTTTATACTTACCGTAATTTATTTTACTTTGCGCAATAATATTGTACTCCCGCCAGCGGTATTATTTCTGAGGAGCGAAGCGATGAAGGACAAACATTCGGTTTTAGTATATTACCAGTTTTTTCTTCAAATATAATTTAAATTGTAAAAATAAATATAAATTTATTTTCACATAATCATACAGAAATACTATTTCAAACCATTATTAGAGGCGTATAGAAAATATTATCCTTTATTAGTTATTACTTATTAGTTATTAGTATTAACATAATAGGTAATAGTTGTCAATTGAACTACTTATATCAAGTTGACAAGCTATTAGACAAGTAAACATGGCACATGCAGATTCCAAATTAAATATTTGGCGCCTCGGTTTCTCCGTTACCATTGAATAATACTCAACTACTACTAATTATAAACGAAATTAAAAAATGCCGTATTGTCGTGTAACTTTAATGTCATACACGCATGTTTTGTCTCCGTCTTACAAACGCATTCAGTATAACAAATTTGCGTTCAGTAGTTCAAATATAGTGTCGTTAGCTTCAATATCAGAGTAAACTTATCTATTAACAAACTTAAAGGGAAGAACACTATCTGTGTTTTGTTGGTTGGTTCTTTCCAATATTTTAATTTTTCAGCGTGTTATGAGTTTTTTCAATTGTAATATTTCACATACTCATAACTCAATTAAAAATTGAAATATCGGAAAGAACATATAAACAACACTACATTTGAACTATACTTCATACAAATGTTCTATGCTGTAAGATTGTAAGAAGGAAACAACTCATGCAGGTGTATTCATATGCGTCCTTTTAACAAAGAGTTTACAACACTTTTTTCAGAAAAAAAGAATATTAGTGCCCATAGCCGATGTCACACACTGACATCTCACACAGACAATCTTAATAAATCTACACCGTAATCGTCCGAAAATATAATTTTGCTGTTGTTGGTAAAATCACTTTTCAATATTACACACCGTTTATGTAGATTATTTCTATCGTTTAACTGGTTGTGGTATTTTTTTAAATTTTAATTAATATTCAATTAATTAAAATTATTATGATATGACTTATGATTACTGAAAGTTTTTTTTTAAGCTGAAGTTTTAAGAAATTATTTATTTTTTAAATGACAAATTAATATAGTATATATATTATTATATTAATTTATAGGTACTTATATTGATCATCGTATAGTCGTATAAACAATATAATGAAATAACATTAGTTCATGCCTCATACCACCCGGGCAGAATTGAAGTAGATCAGCCCTCCAAGATGTACAATAAGATGCGGCTCTTATTAAATTCACTGGCCCACATTTATAATTTATAATATACAAATTATTATACCTTTTGTTTATTCACTTATCTCTGCACCACCACGTAAAAAAACAGAAACATCCACAAACTAATCTTTTTGCTTTATCTTGAGCAATAACTAATTAAAATAAACAGCATAAATTAATAATTATGCTGCATATAATATTACCCATGCGATGACACTAAAAATATACATTTTTCCGATAGAAGATACATGTTTTTTTTAAAAATTATAATTGTGGTCATGGATCTATATTGAAAATTTAAATAATACCTATAAATATTTAAGACTATTCGTAATCCTTAAAACATTTTTGTAGTAAAAATTAATAAATGACAAACTTTATGATTGTGCAGTTTCCACATTTTAGATGAGTAAAAACATATATTATTATTTATTATACTATACCCATTCAGTAAAAATTTAAAAATTATAGTTTAAAGTAGATTATACTTGTACATAATAGTATTCATAACTAACCTTTGTTTTCATTCAAAATTTAAATTAATACTTACATTTATTTTATTTATAAGAAAAAAATTACATTTTAATTGCAATTAAACGCTTATGATTATAAATCAACTATCTAATTCAATAATTAATTTATATTTTTAAGGAATCGGATATAAAAGGACTTTTTTCAAATACAATATATCAATTACTGTTTTATTATTGATACGTACTAGAATATCTTTTTAATCAGGCATCAATAAGAATGTTTCTAATTTTTGTACCACTGCGATGATATGTATATACTTTATGTGTGCTCCTAGAATTAATGTATTTTTGAAGCCTAAGTTGCACTCAATGTTCCGATATACTTCTTATTTGCATTGTTTAAGTCGTTTAATATTCTGGCAGGAATGTTTAGAGCCTGTTTGGTAACCTAAATTATGTATTATATACCCTATAATGCCTACCATACAAATACGAGTGAATAAATCTTTGTCTCACTTATATCTATCCTTCGATGGTTGTTATCATACATATTTAACGATTTACGCCGTATTATTATTTTAATACAATTGGTATTAATCTTAAGCCCAAGGCCAAGATAAAATTATATAGGACGTGTTTTTTTATTTCTCAAATTTGTGTAGTCGAGCCAGTTCTGCGCAAAGAGAACAAATGCCCAAAATTATGTAATTTCAACGTTACACGAAAAAACCTCCACCGGGTGTCTGGGCTTGTATGGATAATAAAAGTTAAATAATAATATACAATATAGTTGCTCGAATGTTTAATTTATATTCTATATATACACATATAAAAATAATGTATTAAATACTTGGTGAGGAATATTTTAAATTGCATGGTTAGGCAATTATTTTATTTTACCTGTTAAAATGTTCAATAACAAAAACTGCCGAGGACCTCTAGCATAATATCCGTAGATATGTATAATTAGTGAAAATCGCTGAGAGGGGGGACTATAATCCCAATAACATTTTGAGCGTTTCATGTATGTACCTATCCATACAATTACTAATTATAAATACAGTTAGTTATTGTTTTGAAAAGTTTCTCAGAACTATTAGTTACAGTCGACCGCCGACAAAAGACGTAATACTTGATAATATTTGAATAATCCAATTTTTTTTTTTAATGTACCTACTACCTACTGTAAGTGTACCTACAACCAATTAGAAAATGTGTTTAACGTGGGCGCGATTATGTTGACCAAAAATTAAGCGTTCCAGTGAACTGACGTTAAAGAGGACGCTTTTTTAGCGCTGTGGGGGTGGGGAGGTAAGGGTACTCGTCACTTAAGCCCCATGACTTTACATTTTTGTTTTAATGGTTAAATATTAATACAACTTTGGTTGAAAAATCATCTAGGTATACTGTACCCACACGGTAATCAATTCCTTATAAAATATATGGATCACAACCTTTTGGTCGGAACGTCCGAGCGTATAATGCCGTAACGTATAGTAGTCCAATATGTACGCAGATATCATACGGTTTGTGGTACAATTTGAAATACGTCTGTTTACGCATCGTAAAATCGTGCAAGTGTAGCCGCGAATGTCACAAGCTCGCGTACCCCTGGGGTAGACATGTGGGAACGTGTGTATAATATATGCATCGCTGTTCGAACATCACCGTAAAAGTGTATTGCGCGGACCAAGGACGACGAGAAAATACCGAAACAATTATAACATCGACGATATTGGTGCGCGGACCGTTAAAGGAGAATAATTGTGAGAAAAGTTACCATTTGTTCGGTTGCCGGCCACTTGGCTTCATTGCGTTCGAAATAAAAAAAACATGACGGCCAGATTCGTAGTGACGTGTTTGTTTTTGACGTGCTACGTCGGGAAAAACGTCGAATCCGCTAAACTACAAGCTTTACCATTACGTAAGTGCCAATATTTTACTTGTACATTGAAATAAAAAATACAACTGGATTAACCACAATGATTACCTATACCAAGTGCCATTAGATACCTACCCCTACGCGTATTGATAACAAAATTATATAACTATAAAAGATGATATTTTATTTAGTATAAGATAATTACCATGCCTATACCTATTCAACATAATATTACAAGCAAGAATTTATTTTATACATTTACACTTTTTTCATAATAAGCTCTATTTATAAATTAAGTTATAATTTAATGTATTTTTATTTTGAAAATTTTAAACTAACAATAATTACTGTATAAATACTAGTAAATATTACCGTCATAGCGACATGAAACAGCAATGGTGCACTGGTATACAAACATTACAAACGCAATTTGAAAGCCAAGATCATAATAAATGTATTTTTTCTGATAAAAATTACTGAATACATATATTATGAATATAGGTATAACCAATATAGTTTTCGAGTATATATATAATATATATACTGAATACTCGTATATATTTAATATATTTACAAATTTTGTCAATTATATCATGATAAGTTACACCACGTATGTTTAAAACTGATATATTAAATATCTGTACTTGAGCCTACCAGTCATTAATTCAAATCAATAAAATAAAAAATACAGATTAAAAATAAATCAAAAATGTATGATGTGCTTATAACGCGAAGATCTGACATTTATTTGTGTGTACAACTGTAGTTTCTATACCTGTTACATCCTCTGACTTGCTTAGGGATATAACATGTACACGATAAAAAAAACAACTTCTTTGAACTTGACATAAATAAATATTTCCATGCGCTTAGAAATTTTAAAACATAAAAATATTGAATGAATGCAAATGGATAGTTCAAAACTTGATCTAATTTAGCTTAATTAACATACCATTGGCAATACTAATATTTATTTTTTTAGTACCTATACGAACTCTTAGTAATTGATTATTACAACTTTGAACGGATAATATAATGTGTTGTGAAAATATTCGTGTAGATGTTGTAAGCGTTTTATTTCAAAACAAGTGGATATCATTTTGAACGTAAACGAACATAATTTATTATTTGTTTGTAGAAATTATTATTTTAGAATCATTATTTTCAAATGTCTGCTTTTATTTCAGTTCGCAGCACCAATATAGATTGTACACAACCATATATGTACATATAGTATACTGTGTAGCCGTATAGGTACACAGCGGTTATTATATAAACTGAACTCATCGCTATACGCCTATAATTAGTAATTAGAGTTCATTTGGACATTTTATGAAATTTTTGAAACAATATTATATATGTATATATTATATTGTGATAACGAAATTAAACTCGTGTGAAAATAATTATAGTATTGTGTATCCCCCCAGCTATAAGATAGAATAATTATACAACGCCACATGCACCGCAATGCTCTGTCGTTCGGTACATATTACGTATTATGAACCATGCATTTTTTTTGTTATTCTTTCACGACTATTTTAACGCCTACTGGACGCTGTTATATAGGTGACGTGTTATTGTTTTAATATTATGTTATGTTTTTATTGGTGTATTCTAAATTTATAACATCAACTTACATTCTTACAAATATATAATATATTATATATGCTATTCGAATAACTTTTTCTGAAGAAAAGTCCAATCTACAAAATATTCGTACCTACACATTATATGTAAATGTAATTTATTCAATTTATGTATTGATCAGTAATTACTTAATACATATTTAATCATGTATAAAGTTATCCTAGTATGGAATTATGAAATTTTAAATTGGGTATGCCAATGGGGTTAAGAAAATTAACTCGAAATGTCCTTCATATACGAATAAATATCGCTGCGGTGCACAATATTGCATAGGAATTAATTTTAAAAAAGTCAAGTTACAATTAATTTCAAATGAATATACATTTAGCTTTTAATCCAAAAATAATAAATATTATTGACATTGACACATATTGACATATATTTATGACTTGTACTCGGTTCAAGGAGGTTAGGTTATTTGTTAATATTATTACCCAACATCATAAGCAATCTGTTGTTATTTGTATTAAATTGTATAGGTGATAGGTAGTTATATCTACTATCTAGTAGGTACATATTTCAATGCTTATCTATATTTTACGGAAGAATAAACAGAATGTATCATTTCGTTATTTTATTTTTATCGACTCCGATATTTATCCCTTAATACATATATTTTGTGGCTTGCAGCGTCTTACATAGGAAAAGGCTGTCTCAGAGATGACCCTAACTTAAATGAATGCGTCGTGCGTAAAGGAGCTCCGGTAATCGACAGATTAGTTAAAGGCGACCCAAAGTATAGGATACCAAAGTTGGACCCTCTGGTCATACCAGAGTTGACGATTCAACAAGGCACGAAACAAGTGGGATTGAAGATGACCTGCAAAAATTGCGAGTTGCACGGACTGAAAGAAACACGATTTGTTAAAGCCAGGTACATAAATTGATGATTTTTCGTTACGTATCAGATAAATATTCTCTTGCTTTATAAATTAATTTATCTTCTACAATGGTATATATTATATATAAGGAAATGTAATAATATCTAGCGGTATCCGGCCTTTTCAGCAAAACTTATTTGGCGAAAGGAAATTTTACCGAATAGATATTTTGACGAAAGGGAATTTTGGCAAATGGATTTAATACGTTAATGAGAAAATATTGTCGTGGTAAAATTAAAAAAAAACCACATTTTTGAAGTGAAATAGTAATTTGTTTGGGATTAATTTTAACAATTAACATTGCGATAATAAAGTCAAAAAATAAGGTGGGGCTTTGCAATAATTGCCAATAATTAGCAATTTGTATCGTCGTACCGATACAAATGATCTGGTTTTAGAAAACAATCATAAAGCAACGGTCATTAATTTTTAATTTACTATGAATGTTTTTTTTCACCAAAATATGCTTTTGATTTAATGTTCTAGAATCGTACATGCCTCTTGGAGACATGTTTACATTTTTTTTACACCGAGATACGTATTGCGATGTTACAATGAACTACTTTTCAGTGGTACTCCAAAAATGCAATTTCTTCACTAATTTTATAATAGTAAAATTAATATATTTATTAATTATTAATGATGACTTACATTTCCAATGTTTCTATATTATATCCTTATTTTCGTATTATATTTTATAAAAAATATGCATGCTACTAGTTACTAGTTATAAAAATACTGTTACACAAAAGAAGAAGAAATATTTTTTTTTTTACATTTAATTTCTTATCCGGACTGGCTACTCACACAATTCCTGGAAATCCACCGCGTCGACTAAAAAGAAACTGGTGTAGAGACCTTCTTAATGACAACTAACACAATAATTTATATATGAGATCCATTTATAAATAAGCAAAAGGAAGTGCGATCACTAGATGGTTACTTCCCTCACCCTTTACATGTGAAATTGCTTGTAGCACATATTCTTATTATGCCTGGGTATAGATTGTATATTTCAAATAAAAATTATAAAAAAAAAAACCCATTTAATTTCGTATTTACAAGATTGGTTTCCGGCCCCTAAAAACCAATACATATATGAATAATACATTTCAATATAATATCCATCTTCCGTATACGACCGAGTACATTTTTGAAAGGATAACACTATTAATCCACTAAAAAAAGTAAAAAACCGTCACCCCACTCGTCCTGAAATAATTAAATTATAATATTATATGTATACATGCTGAAGGGTGGACGAAAAAAAAAGGCACGTAGAATGGGATTTTGAACTCGACAAGTGCATGTTTTTGGGACAATATGCAATTGAAGGACAAGTTCTGATACTGCCGATCAAAGGCGAAGGAGACGCCAACATCACAGTTAGTAAGTATCGTTAATAAACGTTTATCTCGTAGAGTTTAACTGCGTATTGGAATAAAAATAATTAAATTTTAAACAGATGGAATTACGTTCACATATATCTACGACTATGATCTGATTAAAAGAGCAAATGAAAAAGACTACGTAGACATCACGAAGAGCGAATTGAAATTTAACGCAAATGGAATGAAATTGAAGTTAGATAACTTGTTCAATGGAGATAAACTTTTGGGTAAGCGCGTATATTATACATTATTGGAACCAGGTACTTGCATTGATATTAAGGCGTTTGCGAGGACTAGAATAGTATACTATATGCACTTATAGAACAAGACGATAACTGTCTTGGCTTAAGACTTGTTCCCATATTTATCCAGTCCATCGTCCATGTCCAAAAATATTGTTCTAGAAAACTGGACGGTTTCCAGATGGGCTCATACATATTATTATATTATACTCCCATTCGTGATGAAATTTGATTATGACTGATGATGACTAAATAGTTAGTTTACTCCGGGCAGTACCCTAACTGTATTATATTATAGTGTGAATGTGTGATAATGTCTCAAATATGAAATATCACTATCCGAACGATCCAGACGTGTTTATAATTGACATAAATTTATCCAACATATCATATTTTCTAAAATTCATGTCCAATAACTGCATATATTAAATTAATCATTTATTGTATAATATTATGTTTTATATAATATATTCTATAACCAATATGACATTATGTTGTTATATATTAAAAATAAATATTAAACAGAGTGATAATATTTAATAACACTGGTATAATGATAACACTTAAATCCTAATACGTAGGTATTTGAACATTTTATCGTAATATTAGAGTATATAAGACGTACATATATATACTATAATAATATTATATATATAATATAATATATAAGACGGACAAATATTTTATCGAATATTTGTACTCCTTCGTTAGTATATTCAAAAGTTTGGTCGCATAAATACCTGTCTTTTTTACAGTTGTACCTACTGATTTTTTAGCATATCAAATTTTATTTTTGCACTATATGTATATTGGAAAGAGGTACCTAACGTTGTTATATTAATTATTATTTTATCAATACAATTACGTACATATATTGTGTTTATGACGAAATTCAAAAAGAAGATAACCTTGTGTTTCTAACTAACCAATAATATTAATATACCCATCAGAAAGAAAAATAATATGGAAATGTATACATTATAAACACGTACACATATAACAAAATAAGTATATGAACGCGAATAGTGCTGAGTTTATTTTGTTATAATAGACGCACTACATCGTGGTCTACCTATATTGTGGCTAATATAAGTATATTTATTTTTTTTATAAGAAACATACAATCTATACAAAGAGCACAATAAGTATATGTGAAATGAGTAATAGTAGCATAAATTACGGGAATAATATATGTCACCCATTAAAAATACCAAACTTGAGCACAGATTCAAATATATAAATTTAATTTATGACTTGGTAGAAAAGGACGAGATTGACAATAACAAGAAAATAATAGATAAAAAAAGATAAATTGATTAGGATCATTAGAGCAGAAGATATTAACACAATCTCCTTTTTAGTCGATGTAGACGATCTTCTGCAGGCAATGTTAAGGTGTGATTCCTTAGAACGCGTCTAGAGACGCGCGACCAGCGCGGCTGATGCGGCGCGACTCTCATTTTAGCCGCGCTTGGACTTCTTTTGCTATTTTTATATGTAGCCGATTCCTTAGAACGCAGCTGACGCGTGCGACCGCCGCGCGGCTGTGACCGCGCCAGAGGCAGTCAAGACGCGGCCGCGGCGCGGCGTGCTCATAATTTTCATAATTATTACAAATAAATATTAAATTACATTTTATTACTATGATATTTATTATATTTATTTTAATTAATTTATCATTTCACTCTGTTATACGGATTTAATTTTAAATCAAATACCGATTAAATTTAAAACATAATTCAATTTATCCCAACTCAGTCTAAAAAATTCCCTGATTTTTTTTTTCATCTCCTAAACAAATGCTTCTCAATCAATACACTAAAAAAACCCTCCTCTTTTCTGGTCAAATACAAATCGTTCACACTTTTTGTCATAACTTCTTCAATTATAATTTCTTCTTCTTCTATTTCTTCTAATAATAGATTTATCAATATTTTTTTCTTCTGTTGACGCAACATTGTTCACTGGTTTGAAAATTTATAATAAATACAAAATTGTAACCAAACATATCTGATCAATAGAACGAACAACGACGTATTAACCCGATATCAAAATATGTGCCGCCCGGCCATTTTTTGCGGCGCGGCGCGATTTGTAGTTCTAGGGAATCAGCTATCAACCGCGCGGCCAAAATTAGAGTCGCGCCGCGTCAGCCGTGCTGGTCGCGCGTCTCTAGACGCGTTCTAAGGAATCACACCTTTAGGGTATTTAAATTTCTGATGACTGATGTGTGGGTTTTCGTGGTTACCTAGACGTGAAAAGAATCGATTTTAATACAATATTCAACATTTTAACGATCGTTCCTGGGGGGATAGGGTCGATGGTAATTTTTTTCTCACCGTTATTTAATACCATCACAAGTTTGTATACAGAAAATATCGTAGAACCGATAATTTGGTAAATTCGATATTATCGGTATATTCAGTATTCCAGGTATAAAGTTAAAAAATTACGGTATACCGGTCACTCCTAATATTTCCATTGATATAATTTATAATCGTACGTACGACAAAATCATATCATACATCAATAAATTACATATGTACATGAAATGCTAACCCACGAAAGATAATCAATTACTTTTGACTAATTATCAATATACCAGTATGGACCTAAACGGCTAAATGACACAAAATATAATACAAATAGGTAATGGACATCTTCATCGAAATACTGATTTTTCATTTTTGAACCCGCTGCACAGGTTTATCTGGTAGGTGTCACTCGCACAGTTACTTAAAATGTATATAGGTAGCCAACTGACTCGTATTAGATGGACATCGACGATCGAATCATTATAAAATATTCTGCAAGACCGCATAAAATCTTAGAATAGGGCGTCGAATTTAATCTCTGCTTTTATTGTTACAGGAGATAACATGAACCTTTTTTTGAACGAAAACTGGAAAGATCTACTGAAAGAGTTCGGACCCGCCATCGGCGACGCGTTCGGTACGATCATGAAAAACACGCTGGGATCGGTATCCGATCTGGTGCCGTACGAGTTCATTTTTCCGACCAGTTAACATGGTTATCTTGATACCACGTTTCTTGCGTGTTGCGACACCGCCGTGAAAAAGTGTAAATTTATGTATATAATAAATTATAAATGTATTAAGTGTAGGAGATATACAATACACAGGAATTTAATATTTGTAATATTTGAATCGTTACTAAGTAGTCCGTATAAAATCCGACACACCCCCTTAAACATTTTCCCTATTTGCGCAACTGCTCTGGAGTGCTGGACACTTGAAATAGGGTACGGTTAACAATAAGGTAAATTTTTTTGTATTCGTATTTATTTATACATTTACTATAGTTCCATGCATTATCTTATTCTTAGACAAAAATAGTAGTTAGATATTGTATAAAATATAAATATATATTTAATGTTATAATACATTTGCAATCTCTGTTAAACATTTATATTTTTTTAAATAAACTAGGTTTACAATTTAATTAGGTAAATAGGTATTGTTAGTATTTAGTAAATAGGTATTGTCTTTTAATTATAATTTAATATCAGTTTATGTTATCGAATTGTTAACCAACTATGAAAATATATATTACATTATATTATCCAAGTCTAGCTAGTTGTTTTTATTGTTTATTTGGATAGCTAAAAAATACCCAAGTACATTATTTATTACAAAGGTCTTACCTCTGAATCATTCAAAATAATAATAAGAATTACAGGTAAGTATACATTTTTAGTTCAATTCAAACCTCAGAAGTTTTCCAACCGTCATATACATTTGCAAGTAATTCTTGATCAAAACAATAGAACCTAAAAGTGGGTAAATTACAGTTGGTAACAGCTTTTCTTCATTTATAGTATAATGCCATACCCACTGAATTAAGTATGAAACTCGAGTTGGAAGATATACATATTGTATACCTAATCAAAATATTAATTTTTATTCTTATTTCACTCAATACCAAAATCAAGAGAAACTTACATTTAATGGCCTAATCCATTAATTGCGTATATGAGATGACAGGTCAAATTTGTATAATTTTGAAATCTTTAATCGGCGGAAATAGTTAAGGAATAAATACATTAGTCATTAAAATAATTGTCCTATATTCAATTGAAAATATATGTTGAACTATTTAGTGTGGGCCATGTAAAAGGCAATGGTTTTAGTAGAATACTTATTTTCATACTCGAATATCTGATGAAAGGTACTTACCTAAATATTTGCATTTCATAGTTCTATAATAAAATTAATTATTTCCATAATATAAAAAAAAAAATACACATAGAAGTTTTATCAAATTATATTCAAGATTATGTGCAGTGTACACATAATTTAATACAAATTTTAAGAGTAATAATTAATATTTGTTAGTTACAGAATAGATGACTGTTTTGAAAAATAACAATAACAAATAAGTTTTCATACATTGAATCTTCGTTTCAGGAAAAGTTTTTGAACGTAAAACATCCTTAAGGTCAATATTGAAATATTATAGCACAGTATATGATAATGATCGGTATAAATATAACAATCAGGTCCACAGTAATAGTACAATAATAAACTTATCATTTAATACACATTATTATAAGTGAATATTTACTAATGTAAGACTAAAAAACTGTAAAATTCATCATACTATAAATATAATTGTGTCTTTACATTAACACAAATATATTATTTGTCAATTACAATATGATCAACACATAAATAATTTAAAGCTGGAGACGAAGTAAAATGATTTCTCACTCCACTACATCTTTTACAAACTAACATTTAAATGTTATTAGGTACATTACATATTGCATTAATTTCAAATTTTAACAGACTAAATCATAATTATCTACAGTTTAAAACAGGGATGCCCAACCGTAACCGTAGAAGAGGCCCATGGCCAGTCATTGCGTGAAAAAGTAATTTTAATTTATATCCATGTTCTAAAAATAATTTGCTAGTTTAAAAAATATTAAGTCTATATTATAATTTATTAGTAGCCTACACGAAGACAATATTTTTCTTATGTGGCCCGCCCGAGAAAAAAGGTTGGGCATCACTGGTTTAAAAGAAGAATTAAAATATGGTTTTGTTAAGATGCAGTAGATAAATTACAAAAATCTTAATGAAGAAATTCTTTTTTATTATACACAAAACGAAAACCCTCACCAGTTATTATCAAAAAAATTATTAATAAAAAATAAAGTTTTCTTTAGAACTTTTTAAATTTAAATTTTACTATTACCCGCCTAAAATAAATATAAATAAAATTCCTTTCAAATTTAAATATGCAGATACTTAAACTTATATTACATTAAAAATAAGAACTATGTACACTTACAACAAAATCATTACAACAAACGTTGTTTATGAGTTTTGTATTCTAATGCTTGGGAGTGAACTTCGGTAATCAAATATGATCTAAAATTAAACTAACAATAATTTAAGTTTACATTTATAACAAAATGAGCACAACTGGAGTGCCAAATGCCATAACAGTAGCAATATTAACTTTAAATGTAAGGCTAACGTAAAACAGACACCATCATAATATTTTATTATTTACACTTACAATGAAACAAATAGCTGATGAAGCGTAATTTGAATTCACTTTCTAGTTTCCCTTCATGCTAGACATCATGGTCAAAAGATGACACATTATTACCATAAGATTAAAATTTAAGAATCATTTACACTTACAACATGTCAAAATGTCTGTTGACAAAATTAGAACATGTTATCTAATTCCACCGGTCATTGGCCCTAATTTTAAGTCATTACTTAAAACTTAAGAAATTAATATAAATATGAAAGATAACAAATGTCTAAGATGAAGTATTTTTAAAAATTACTAAGAATAATAGTTTTGGCAGTAGGATTGCAATTTAGAATATTGTTACTTTAAAAAATAAATGTTGTTCATTGTAAGTAAAATATTCAAGAGAATCAATTTTTATATTAAACCATTGGCTATCTCAAGACCTATAATATCTGGGAGAACTTTTTAAACAGTTAATACTAAAAGCGGTAAAATACAATTACAACAAGTCCTTATATTTTCTTGAACCAAGTAAAAAGGTAAATATGTAATATGCCCTTTCAATTAAATTATAGGTTCAAAACAATGTTTTACAATTGTATACTGCAAAATAAAAATTATTGAAGTAACAGCAGTATAAGCAACAACAAGAATTTGTAATTTCATAAAGTCTGTCACTATATAGAAGACAAGTCATTAAATAGATTATTATAACAGGCTGCCAAAAAAAATCTAAGCTTCACAGAGAACTAATTATTTATATAAGTTTTTACTTTAGATACTTTAAAAAAAAGGAATGATTACTAAAAATAGGTAACTTCTCATATAACTTTAAATACATGAGATAAATAATCAAGTTAACCACCCTAAAAACAGTTAGTAAAATAAAACTTAATAATTTAATAATATAATAATAATATAAGTTATTAAAAACTTTAATTATAAAGTAACATATCCATACTCTACACTCCTACCATAAAATCGGAAGTACAATTAACTTAAAAATATATATATATACACTTACCACAACTTCATGATAACCTTATGTGTTATACTGTGAAGTTGACTCTAATTTTTAAATCCTGGGACCTTAAGTATCTTATAAAACTAATTATATAATGTCTATAACCACTCATGAATTACACTAAAAAGGACCATCAATTAGTATTAATTATAATAAAAATAATTGATATTTATAAACTACATAAAATCTTCACGTCAAATTTAAATTGCCAATTTTTATCAACCAAAATCAAATACAGCTTGGAAACATAAAATTATTTGATAAGTATAGATGACCTTGAACCAAAAAATGTGTTGATGTGGCTTTATAAATTATTAATCATTTCATACAAATAGATACTAAAAATTAAACTATGTAAATAAAATGTTAAAATTAAGAGTATGTCTAGCCTAGTCCTTATTTTAACTGATGAGGGCAACAAGATATTTTAAAATATTAAGTTTAATTAAAAATAAAGTATAAGTATCACAGTTTTCTTTGAAAATTAAATATATATAACAAATATAATAACTAAATCAAGATATTTAATACATTAAAAGAAAAACCAAATTTTACAAATTTGTTGTAAGTTTCTGGAAATACAAATTTTGTAAGTTATTATATTGGTCTAATTGTTTTTAATAAGTTGAAAGTTGATTGTAGTTCATAGAACAGTTAAGGCATTATTGCAAAGTTGAGATTGATGTTTACCAACAATTAATATGAATAATCATCGACACTGGTAAAAAAAGAAAATATGTAACATTAATAACTAATATTCTAATTACAACCATACTATTTAATTCATTAAATAAGTATTAAATGACAAGTTGTTAATCTTTTTGAACTTACCCAAGTTAATTTGACGACAAGGAAAGCTATGAACAGTAAATCTTGATATCACTAACAAAATGTCTTTCATATTTTGACCTGGAAGTTTAATAATTTAACAGGTTAATAATGTTTTAAAAAAATACATTAAATCAATTAAAAAAAAACCCTAAAGATTTTATCAACCTAATTGTCACTTAGAATATATTATGTCTGAAGTTTTTGTTTCAAAAATGTTTTCTGTTTGTATAAATTCAAACACAATGTTTACAGTGATGAACCAAAGTAACAGACAATTATTTTCCATTAAAGCATGTGTTTTTTCAAAATTTTATTAAAAATTTCAACTTATTTTGACTTAATGGATTTAATTAATAATTACATATTGTAGCTCAAATTTCTCTAATGTATCTAAAATTTATAATATAAATAAACTCGATGAACATGGGGACAAATAAATAATTGTTTAAGTATAGGAAACACCTGAATCACAATGTATAGTTAAATTATTAAAGAACATTCTACCTCTTATTTCGAACATTAAGGTAGTTATAAGAAGAGTACTTATGTAACCAAATTGCAGTACTGTATACATATGTATATAAAGTAGTTACGATAATTTGGAAGTTTCTTTCCCACTCACTAAACGTCCATATTCACATTATGTTGAGTAGGAAGCTGGGGAGTGGATTTCAAAAAATAACATTTAAATTGGTAATTTAGAAAACCAACTTGTACTAATAATAAAGAAGAAACTTCAACAATTAAAGCTAAAATTCATTATTATTAGACTATAATTTACCACCAACTAAACGTCCTTAAATAAATTGAAATAAGTAGGAAGCTGGGTAGTGGAAGAGATATTAAATTTTTTTGGCAAAAACAATAAAATACTTGTGGACTAACGTGGACTGTTACAGATAAAAGAATGACTAAATTTAAAAAATTAAGTTTTTTTTTAACTGTTAATTAATATGCCACCAACTAAACGTCCTTATATAGAATTGTATATAGGAAGCTGGGTAGTGGATCAAAATTACCAATAGATTATGTTTTTCTACCTACAATTGAAATCTCAAAAATATTGCCAGAGAAACGGTTAAAATAATTGACAAAATATAAATAGCTGGTTCAGACAGCATTGGGCAAGTACATTTTTTAACAGAGAATAAAAGTATTAAATGAAACACAAATTATGTTCAGTTACAATAACATATACAAATTATAAAAAACTTCATCCTGCAAATTTAATTTAAAGATTTAATATCATGACATGAATGATAATAGGTCAATAATTGAGTTATTAACTAAATAATATCAATTGTATAATAAATCATTCTTTATGTAGAAATATTTAAGTTATATAAATAATAAAAAAATCAGAGTTATGAACCACAAATAATCAACAGATAAAATTAATTTTATTAAAAAAATTAAAGGACCTCAATTATCATTATCACAGATAACATTATATCCTGATTTTTGTTGCCACTATGGTTTTCATAGTGCATGGAACCTTTAGTTTGTTGTTAAACCAAACAAAAAGTAAATACTTCACAACATGAGACAACTATAGTATGAGAGGAAAAAACTGAGCGTGATTTGTCATGTACCAAGCAGTCATTTACTCTGATTTCAGGGGTTTTACGTTTGAGAGAAACAGAAATAGTTGGCATGCAAAAACACATTTGTTAATTTAGTGCCATTTATCGTATTTTAGAGATCAATTCATATCATACAGCTGCAGCTGTAGTATTCCACAATATTTTGCTAATGTTTGGATAGTAATTCATGACATGAGTTTGAACATAAATATAACCCACAATACAGCTTTTGCGCTACAGGCCGCCTTATTCCCTAATTATCTAGGTTTGAAAAAATTCTGTGGGCAAAAATATGACTAGATGCTGAACCTTCTTATATTAAGTTTCCAAGGAAAAGTTATAAGCACACCAAACCTATGACCAATTTAGACGATTATGACAGTTATTATAACAGTTCATAGGTTAAAAGGTCAGTACTCAGTACCCAACAAGTACAAAAATATTGGTTGGGTTGCATGAAAAAAACGTAAGAAATAGGTTCACTGTAGTCTATATGACTTATTTTATATAAAGTTTAAATTTTAAAGTACGTTAAATATCATTCGTATTTTAATATTAAATAAAAAAGTCTACATAAAGTTGTTAGTAATTATTTTTTTTTTTTAGGCATATGACAATCAAGGCTCACTTTCCACGACGCATACTTTATTGAAATAAACTACTAATACTTACGGAATTGTTCAGAAATGTATAATCCAAATACTTAAAATAATAAAATTCAGAATTATGATGAAGTATGTAAGACATTAAGTAGGAGACTAGTAATGATTGGCAGCATTTCTTCAATTAATATTTTTGAAAATACAGTGACAGCACCTGCAAATATTTATCATATATTACATAAATATATAATAGTTGTGTAACTAAAATTGAATAGCAAAA
Source organism: Periphyllus acericola (assembly GCA_949715065.1). Taxonomy (NCBI): domain Eukaryota; kingdom Metazoa; phylum Arthropoda; class Insecta; order Hemiptera; family Aphididae; genus Periphyllus; species Periphyllus acericola. The sequence goes on along the minus strand of OX454267.1, from coordinate 2,672,571 downwards.
AATAAAAAAAATCAGACATTACAGCTGTTTTCCGCAGAAAATCTTTTAACAGATTTACTCAGAAGAGGGAGCCTGAATAAGTCATCATAAAAGTATTAAGTAGTATTAAGGTAACTAATAAAGAATTCAGAAATCATGGTTTATTCTGCATTTTATAAGAATGGGTTCTCTCAGATGAGGGAGCCTGAAATTTTCATCACAATAAAGATATCAGTTATTTTAAATATTTTTGTAGATATATTAAGTTATTAGTTTAAAGAGTTTACTCAGATAAGTGCTAATCTCTGCATTATTTATTTTGGGTTCTCTCAGATGAGGGAGCCTGAAATATTCATCATTGTAAACGAGTAGGTTATACATTTTTTAAGCATAAAGAAGATACTATTGGAATAATTATAAAACTATTAAGGGAAACACTACTTATCAACAAACAGAGAGGAGATAGTTTTCATATAAAGGTATAATTTATAAAATCGTTTAATGTAGTATTTGTTCTTTGCCAAGAGACCAATCATATAGATAGTTTTACTGATGAACATCTATTGTTTAACAGGTAATTAGCACCAAATACTAATAAAAAAATGTAAAACTAATAATTATAAATCTAAAAGAGCACTTACATTATATAAAATATTAATATAAAACTTAACTTTAAATTTAAAAAAAAAAATGATCAACATGAAACTTACTTAAAATAATATTCTGAGTAAAAAGATATATAAAAGGCAGAAATATTATTCATCTATCCAAAATCTAATAAATGGTTATATGTCGACATCTTTATTTTCAAAATCTGAAAAAAGAAAAATTCATTATAAATACTTCAATATATTTGTTAAGCCTTTTTACAGACTGTCAAATTTCTGAAAAAGGTGATTTAGAGAACTGTTTACATTTGACAAAATGTTTCAACACAAGTAAGGCTATTCACTGTAGGTACTGGTTGCATTTCTTCAATAAAATATTGCAAAGCAGTGATTTGTTCTTCGGAATAAAAAATAAAAATGAATAGTATAAAATATTTTTTTCAACAATAAATTAATTGTAAGCTAAGATAATTATATTACATGAACTTAAGGTTAAATATATTAAGATGCTTAGAGGTCAGTATTTAACGAAATGTTGCTTCTCTGTTAATGAAGAAAAAAGATACCATAGACACCAAATTCTTAGTTATTTAATTATAAAAGTAACTAGTTATATTGGAAACTCAATTGCACCTCAACAGATGATTTTGATTAAATATTAACAAACAATTTATTTTTAATAGAATATGTTACCAAAAGTGCAGTGCTACTTTGTTAATTACACAAAATAGCAGTTACGATATTTTGGAATATATTTTACCACTCACTAAACGTCCTCAACTAGTATCATACTTAGCGGGAAGCTGGGGAATGGAAGTTATAATACTTATATTAATGACTGCAGTGTTTCATTAGACATTAATCCAACAACTAAATGACAGACACACACAGATGTCATAAATTATAAGCTAAAAAAAAAAGGACACTAGGACTAACATTCGGTCAGGCAACGTAAGTCACGTCATGCTTATTAAATTTATGTTTAAAGTATGAACACAAGTATCACTTAGAAACAAACGGACGGACTCAGTTATAAAGTTTTAAGTATCAAAAAAAGGTGGTCACGCCAACAGTGTTAAAAGCATTAAATTAAATATGAAATTAAAAAATGGAAATAATGAAATTGTCTGCATTATATAAGATACACATGATCCCTAAGATATCACGGTATTTGGTCCGTTAACATAAGAGATAAATGCACACACCACGAATCACTGTGTTGGGATATTAACTATATAGTAACTAGATATCTACGGATTGTTTAGATAAAAGATAAAATGACAAACGCGTTTAAACGATAAATGCATATAACATGGTTATTCTAACTACGGATTGGCGGAACAAATGGGAAAGAAATTATGACAACGACCACGAGGCAGTCATACTCTGTCCCATATGGTCACGGAGGAATAGCTTGTACGCCAATATTAGGCCACGTAGCAAACGCAAAACGCGTTAAGGCTGAGCAGTTCATTATTGCCTCGTTAACAACCGACTGTATGTAACCAATGTACCAATGCATGTATCTAACGTTGTCTCACGAGCAACCACATATTATATCCAGACAGCAAAAATGGCGGTCAAGACCGTGAATAACAATAGACTATAGATTCATGAAGTACTTACTTTCGATGCGGTAGTCATGACGCGATGACGAATGGAGCGACATCGACGTCAGACACCGGACGGTTATGCAGTCATAGAGCGAACATTGCGGTGATGAAACTTAACGCGGTCGCAAATTTGCGACACGCGAGAAGCATAGCGTGCAGGACAACGGAAGAGAGCCGAAAGATAAATGAAGTAATATTTTAAATCCTAATGTCGAATACGACTTACGAGTCAGTAACTCAGTACCTCTAGGTTGGTGGGGACCATAACCTGTAAGCCGTTTGTACTCTGGAAGGGGCAGAGAGTACGACTCATAGTGGTACGACTGTACGAGTTGATCGTCGCTACCCCCCTCGCAAGCAAGTTTTATGTCAGCAGTGGTACCAATCGAAATTCAATAAATATGAACGCTCGAACAGCGCAGCAAAACTATCCCTCGGAGAGAGCTGCAAGCCTGTAACTGCGGGTTGGAGTACCAACGGTAACATCATCATATTATGACCACAATAACCACCATCGCACAAATGTTTGAGAAAACCATCAACATACGAAAACGAACGTCAGCTGATTATGACTTGACATTGATAACGCGGTGTTTGTTAACACTCGTTAAAGTCAAGTCCATCAGAATTGAGAAGTTTCTCATGACAAATTGCTTTTCGTCAAAATGAATAACATTTTTCCATTCAATAGATTGATCACGGGCCTAAACATCATCAAAGCCAATGGTGGACCCCGAAGTGCATTTAAAAAACTATTCAGGTTAGTTTATTCAATGTTGATTCAAAACTAGGAATTTAAAATGTTAACCTTCTATCGTTTGAATAGTTGAAGACTCAGTATACCAACAAGTCTATGATTTGGTTGTATATTAACTGTGGTCTGTAAGTTATACGTTAGACAGCAATGTATTAATTGATAATCGGTGATAAATGATAAGTATTACGCAGCTTTATTTTGTGCCTCTGGAACTCGGACATCAACAGCGATAAATCTGAGATAATTTTAAAACTCATCTGTCTTCGTGTACATGTATATAATTACAGTACTAAAAATATCACCTTAATAATCTAATAGTTAATTGATATACACTAAATAATATTAAACTAAACTACTAAAATATTATATTATAATATATCAGTTGTACTGCTTATCATCAACTCATCTATACCTTAAATTACCCAACTAAAATTGTTGTTAATTTGGTTTAACTTTGATTCAAAAATGGTTCTTAAGACTGATTTATAATTTGTTTTATCTTATTAAGTATCTCTTAAACTTTAATTTTTTTAGTAACTGTTATTTAATATATATCTTGTGTAATTAAACTTTTTTTTTGAGCAAATGTCTAATTTATGTTTATATAATAGTTTTTAGATACATTTATATGGAATGTGCCTTAGGTATAAGTAGATTTGGTAAAGATTTATTAAATTTCCTTAGGTCAATAGGGCAAAATGTAGTTTAAAATAATTAGCGATTAAAATAGAAATTTATTAAAAAGTCTTAAAATTCAAAATTAATTTTCCTTATTTTATTTTTTTTTTGTAAATGGTTGTTTTAAGTGCTATGATCATGAAACCATAAATAGTTTCTAAAATATTTATGCAATTCTTTTACCTATGTTTCTAATATAATCATTTACTATTAACAGGCAAGATGATTTGAAAATTGGAACACTTGTTGGTACTGATGAAATGGGAAATCGTTATTATGAAAACAATTTATATTTTTATGGTAAGTTTCATATAATTTTTGTTATCTAATGTTAAATATTGATTAAAATCTTGTAATTAATTTCAGGACGTAATCGTTGGGTAGAGTACAATGATCAAGTCTTTTTGAATTATGACGCTAGTCAAATAACAGCTGAATGGTATGGTTGGCTACATTACAAAACGGATCTTCTTCCTTATAATGTAATTTTAATTTATTTTTTGCTAGCGTTATCTATTGATTAAGCTTAATAAATCATCTTAAAAATGAAATGATATAAATATATAATAAAATAGCAGTTCATTAAATTAAGAACATTGAATACTAACAAATAAAATAATTATAAATCATAATAGAAAGGAAAAATCAGATATTTTACAAATATATTTGTAATTGTATATTTATGTAAATGTATATTTTTTCATAAATATTGAAATACTGAAATTTATTAGTTATCTGTGTTTATCAACCTTTGTATTATGGCGACACTTTAAAAATATTTTAATTTTTGTGATACCAAAAAATGGCCACTCGGTTTTCAGAGCTAAGAAAAAACTTCACACATTCTTATGGCCACATGTCTCAAATATGTGAATATGTCTTTGGATAGACCGGTATCATGTACATGTGTCATGTTTCATATGTATTTCATACAGACTCAGTTTATTTGTAAAAATATTATGTTTTTTTGATTTATATCTATATAAATGATCTAAGCCTTAAGGTATTGATTCTTGTAGTTGATTCAAACTTTGACCACCAGAAATCAATATTGGTCAAATTTAATGAAGAACCATATTTATTCATAATATATCTAAAATCCACTAATATTTACTCCCGTTATGTTGGTTTTATATAATTTTATGAAAATAATAATCAATTTTAAAGTCTTGCAATTAATTTAAGCTAAAACTTTAATTACTTGTACATTTCAATTAGTTTATTTCAAAAAATTAATTAATTATTTATTTTTATCATATTTCAGGATCCTAACAGACCTAAGTACAAGTGGATGGCAAAACATACCGAAAATGAAACTGGAACTGAACACCAATATGTGCCATACTCTACCGTACCTCCAAAAATTCAAGCTTGGGTACCACCAAAAAAAAATTAAGTTGCATAGCTTTATAGTGTACATATTATATAAACATTGTTATAAAAATGATGAATTAATATAGTTCAAAACTTTGATTATTATACCATCAATGTCTATAGTAAAAAATAGATACAGAATTAATTTTGTTGTTATATTATTCATACTCAGCATCGTTGGTTTATTATTTTTAATAGCAGTTACGTGACATACGATTAAGTCTTTTATCATTTGACTAAAAATATACAATTTTGGGTATCTATTGTTTGTAATACGGTAAGAACTTGAATTTATATTGTAAATTTGCATATTTTTTTTTTTTGTCATACAATGGAAATCAAGCAGAAAAATATACCAATTTTTGAAAATATCATTTTTGACTTACAAAACTATTTGGGCAGTTATAGTATTTTCTTGTTCAATTAGTATGCCAATACAAATTTGTGGAGGTTAGGTTAACTTTTGAAATTATATTTATATATAGTAAAATATTAAATTCGAAGATTTAATTTTCTATAAGTTATTACTATAGTTATCACTTATTATAGTGATAGAGTATATTCAATATTCACGAGCTGTACGATTCAGGGTTAGCTGTCATTATTTTTAAACGATTTGTCGAAGATTTACAGTAGAAGTTATCTACTCCAATTAAATCGATAAGTTCAGTGCATAAATCAGGAAAGTTAGATAAACTTACAAAAATTGGGGGTGGTCGCTGTGTCTTAGGTTCAACATAAATATAGGAATAAATATAGGATTTTGAATAGAATCTGTATTATCACTCAATGGAGGTGCGGACTGAAGATCATCTTGTGATAACACTTCATATCGATTTGTGGAAAAGAATAATTTTTTATTTTTATTCTTATTTAGCGGTGTTCGTGGCGAACTATGTTCGGAGAAGCTTGAATGAATTCTTTTAGTTTTTGTTGACGTAGATAAAGTCCACTCATTCGGAGAGGAGTTATCATTATTTAAAGTGTCCATTATATCGGCAGCATGAGAGCTGTTCGTAGACGTTGATTTTTTTTTCATTAAGTTTGATAGTCGTCCGATGATTATTTGAGTCGTCGTTATTTATTTTGGTGGTAATTAAATTCGATTTATTACTGTTATTTTTGTTCTTGATTGTGAGTGGAGAAGATAGTGGCATTGCAGGTACGGGTCAAAGTTTAATAAGTTTAATAGCGACAACGACAACGAGTGCTACGACGATGTTGAACTTTATTAGAATAATTTAAAATTGTAAATACGTTAACGTTTTATTCAGTAAAATGTATCTTACATACTGATGTAAGAACAATACTTATATGAATAAGATGCACTGATATTTTATAGTAATTTTAACATTATTTGAGCCATTTGGGCGCAAATGATGTATGTAAAATATGCGGTAATGGTGAATGAAATGACGGAGCGTAGCAAAAGTGTGCATGCTACGGACGTCAAACACGAACTGTGAGAAATAAATAAATACATAATTAAATACATTACATTTATTTTATTTATTATAATTTTTTGACATAATTATCAATTTTATTTTGACGATGAGCTGCAACGCGCTCTTCTGCAGGCAAGTCTCGCTAACGTTTAAGAAGAACTAAGAAGTTGTGTTGGACAACATTCGGCCTGTTTTTCAAACCTCTCAAGACCAGTTTAAAATGCAGCAAATGCTTCAGCAGATGTTGGTCCTTTTGGTGTACCCATCACTACTGCTGTCGTCACTTTCTTCATTTTGCAACGAAGAAATGATTTCATCGCTATCTAATATTTGATATCCTAGAATCTAGATCATTTACATCAGTTGCTAACCAATCAACAGCGTCATCATAATTACAGTCATTAAATCCTGGAATTTCATTAAATAAATCAACAAAATCATCAAGATTATTTAGATCAGTTTCTTCTTCGGCTTCTAACTTTTCCATCGTAAGAACATGACGTTTACGTTTATTAGATATTTTAGATACTTGACAATCGTAATATATTTGTATGTATGTATAATGTGTGTGCGGTAGAGAGCTGAACTAAACTGACAAGTTAAACACGACTACACGAGGACGTCGTTTAGATAAGCCCGTTGTGTTTTGTTCATCTACTACAATGATTGACGCACGTAAAATACGTACATAATATGTACTACAAATAATAAACCAAAAGCGATAGTTATGAATTTATGATAAATTCGATAAACCGGCCAGCGCGGCGCCGGATACGACTGTACTATGATTTACGTTTGAAAAACAAGGCGAATGGTCACCGTAGAAACATAATTATTGTAATAGAATGTACTTCAATATTGATAACAGCCAGTATAGAAAACATTTATTTAGACATCAAAGTATAATAGGGAATTTGACAGCTGATGAGAATATTATCATCATTCTACAAACGATTTTAGTATACAATATCTTAAATATAGAATAACAAATAAGTGCGCTACATTTTCTCAGCATTAATTTATCGAGTAATTATTACTATTTTAAACTTTTGAGTGTCACATTTAAAAAGGTAAGACGGGCCAGATCAACATTAAGTGCAGTGACATGAATTTCATGATTTGGACTTATGAAGTATCAGTATTCCCATGACATATGAATACATGATTCCTCATTTGCTCAAGTTGATATCATTGGATTATTAAAAAATTAAGTTTTTTCTTACTTAGGTTACCATAAATATAATTTATAAAATTGTTTATAAAATGTGGTATTAAAATGTTAAACATAATCACAAAGATAATTTTGAAAATCATAATACAATCAAATTAAACAAAAAAAAAAACTACCAACAATACTTTACAACTTTATATTAATAATTCTTGATGATGCTTTTCAACTTTTGATAATTCATCAAGTACATCGTCCGTTGAGATTTCAATGTACCGATGAATATTTAGCACTGATAATCCATTATACGAGGTTCACTAGTAGGGTAGGTATAGCAGGAATTTAAGAACAAGAACGAATAATTATCTTTTGCCATAAATTATAATTACCTAAATTAAATTGTTCCATAATATAAGTCATTATACATTGTACGAGTACATTCTTTCTTATGAGGGGGAGGGAGGGGTTACTAATATATAAGTTTAAATTGCTCAAGTTTGCTTTCTTAGCTTTCCTTGTCCAACTCTGTAAACAAGCAGCCAAGGAGATTTTTACGTTTCGTCATAAAAAGTAAATACATTGTTGCAGCGCAATCGTTTAACTCTGAACTTAACCAAGTGACTTCATCAGTTCATTATACCTAGTAATCATTTCTTGGGTTCATTTTAACTTATAGACATTAAACTAGGCCGTTGGTGCGGATTATAGTTTCACTTTGAACTCCACGGTCTCATTATCGTCATGTAAATACGATATGACAGTAAAAAATATTTACCTACACCTACCTTAAAAACATATTTGTGTGCGCTTTCAATAGGTACCTACTGTTTTACATTTTATTTTGCTACTTTTTTTTCGATGATAATCCAGTCGACACGAAAACAAATACTACAAGCAGTCACAGAAAATAATTTAAATTAGGTACATTAACGATGTGCAATAATGATTATTAATGTTTCTTAGCAACATTATGTACACCATCACCATCCATTGTTTTGGTTAATCCCACGCACGCAATAATATAATAACGTATAGTAATACGCTACGCGCATCTCATTTCTATGGCTACATAAATATACAGATTTCAAGTATGCTACAAAATTAAAAAAGAACAATATAATAATACACTTTTTTTTTGATTTGTTTTTAATACGAAGATTTCAATATTTTTCAAACAAATTGTTTTCGGTTTTTTTTTTATTATTATTCAATTATTGCAATGGGTTCGTTAGTACTTCATATTTTCATCGTATTCACAAATTTATGAGATTAATCAATGGAACACTTCTTGATGACATTGCACAAATTATGTGTATTACTATAAGTATAATACGTGTGTATTAGTATAATATAGTCAATGGTAGGTGCCCGTTACCTTATTTTTTGAAAATTTCACAACGTGTCATTATATACACTCAGAAATTGATCTAATACAACTATGCATCACACAAAGTATTTTTAGGCATCTTACTCACATTGTAGATAAACATGTGGGATTGGTAATGGAGCTGCAGGTGACAGTAATCACTATATTATTACAGCGTTCTCTCTCGAAGAAGGTTAATATATTGCCATAGGCATATTATTATTTACGCAAAGGTACCCAATACCGTGTACAGCCTGCGTGATACTGTGGAGATCTATACACTTGTTGTAATGTTTAGTTTTTGAACGGATATTGTGAAAATACTCAAGGTGGGTGTGTATTTTTAAATCATCCTCCTCGTGTGTCCTCTATCGGGCTCCAACCGTCTCGGGACGGGTTTAACAGTGGTTTCAAGACCTACCGAAAATATACTAAGTATAACGCTGCGCGAGCAAAAGTTAACATTCAAGTGTATTCTATACAACTCAACTATAGTTGTTCATTAACTGATTATCTTGAAAACACATATAATTCAAATAATCATTAAAATAATTTAATTGCTTCCGGTTAATTTAAAAAAAAAATCCAAAAATGACGTAATCATCATGTAAAGTAGGTTGATTTGTAACTAAGGGAGTAAAGATTTGGGCGAGATCGTTACAAATAAGATTTACTTTATCAGATTTAGAAAGAGCTAGTGAACCATCTGATCGTGCTCCTTTGGTTACACAATGTGTTCGTAATTTTTCAGAAAAAGCCATTATTAGGGCTTAAAGACTCTAGTTGCGATTTGAATTGTTGTGTTTTAAACTCTGATTTTTTTGTTTTAAGTGAAATTTAAAGATTATTAAATTAAATTAAACCTAAATAATCAATTTCATACATTTAAAATAAATAAATCAATCTTTTAGAACTTTTTAGGACTTCCCCAAAATTATATTTCCTGAGGAAGTACCAGATCCCTTTTCATTTTTTTTTTTGTATTTTGAAGCCATTAAATTCATAATCATACTATTATCATAATAAATTTAAGAGTAAATGTTCCTTCCTAAACTGGCTTAGTTCTTTTCTAAAAAATAACAAATAAAACATTTTCAAATGATTTATTATTTAGCTTCAATTCGACGTACATAAAATATTAAAACTACTTAAATATAATTATTTTAATTTAATTAAAATCTACTCGTAAAATAACAATTTTATAAGTACAACTTACCAAAATGCTAAAAACATGAAAGAAAATTCTTTATTGCACACACTGGTTACCGAAATTTTCAGTTTAAATAGATTATTATTGGTCAAAGTTAGCTACTAACTAATAACTTAACAAAACGTTTTCGTGTTGAATTAACTTAGCCATAAATCAAATTACGTATTTTTATTAAGTATTGTATCAAACCTTTGCATACATATAGTAATTATGGTACTCATTTTATTATTTTATAAGTCCCGTACTGCACGACGGTGCACGTGTAAATAAACATATTTAAAATCTATTATATTAAAAATCATGTGTTTTTTTTTCCTATATTTTAGTATAATATCTAAATGTAATAGTGAATCCTGTATAGTGTATGATATAGCCATACGTCTTTGGCGGAGGTAAAATCGATTTCAGGGCGTAGGTAACGAAAATTTGTCTGACATCAGACCTTATACAGTCGTCTGGAAAACGTAAGGTTTTATTACTCCAAAAACGTATTTAATGACTGCTATGATGGTATTCCGGACTTATAAACTAGTAAATCTGTAAATTGTATATCCTGAATAGTTGCGGAAATAAAAAAAATATTGCAATCATTTTTCAAACCTCCTGGCTTAACACTTAACGAGCCAACGAGAAACTAACAAAAGGACATTTTTCCGTGTAGTAATCGCATATAAAATTCATCACCTTTGGATTCGTTAAAAAAATTGACAAACGACTTTTGTGAAAAACTATACAACAATATAAGGCTTCTGTTATTAGTATAATTATATTTTTATAAAGGGTAAAAACACGACGAAGGTATTTTACTGTTGATGCTGCTTTTCATTTTCGCTCATCTTTCTGTGTTGTTCAGCTAGTCTATTTACTGTACGATTGTAACGTATTATTTTTGATAATCATACACATTATCGCGCTCATATAGGCGTGAACATCGTGTACCAGATATTGATATACTTGTACATTATTCAGTACACATTTCTACCATACACGCAAGTGCATATACGGCGGCGGCGAGAACAAATATACGTAATATATACAAATACGTACGTGTACATAATTGTACATAATAAAATACACAAACATGTGCGTAAATATAATAAACAGATGCATGTACACTATAGCAGTGCACGCGGAGATAACGAAACAAATGATTAAATTATTCACAGTAACAATATATTCGAGCTGAAATCGTTAAGTGATTAGAACACGTTCAAACGTTTGCGAAAATTCCCGTCAAAACGGATAGGACTACACTAAACAGTGAGACAGCAGTGCGTGTATGTATATATAATATACGGTACTTTAGTACTAACGCACAGGGCCGGATCTAGGGGGGGGGAAGTCGGGGATTTATCCCCGGGCGTTTAATCTTCGTGGGCGTATTGTAAAGGTTTTAAATTTAAAATGGACTTTGAAACAATGAAACAAAAGTCATAACTACAAAATAATATTTTAATAGAAATATGTAATAATGGGTATGTGAATAAAATAATATAATTTTTATTTTTAATTTTAACAAGTTATAACAATATTATTTTAAAATGGACAAATAGGTACGTATTGCAGTGGAAATATCCGTCCGCGACTGTATGTCGGCGTTTACTGTGGACTGCAGTGCATTCCAGGAATTTCCTGAAAAGGGCGTGTATTTTTAATTTTCCCCGGGTGTTAAAAAGTTAAGATCCGGCCCTGCTAACGCATTATTGTGATATCATGTACAAAAGTGTTCGTGTACACATAATATGATACCGCGTTCAATGTAGTACAATATGTACGAAGAAGAAGAAACAACTTAATCGGACGAGCATGCGATACATCTACTCCGGGTTATTCTATAAGGTTACTGCAAGTGCTGCAATGTCTCGCAAGTTATACGAATTGACAGTACATATATATAATAACGGGGGGGTCGGCGCGTGTACATATTGTTTCAAAATCGGGAGGAAAAAAACGAATCGCACTTATACCTATTATACTACGTACGGTAAATAATTATTATTATTGAATTATCCAACATGGCGATGTCTTTCTGCTGCAGACCGCCCTTATTAGAGTATTACGATATATTATGTAATATTATGTTCTACGCCTTTCGGGCGAACATTAGGTACACGGTTCGCAACGTAAATTATTTACTGCACGCATCGCGTATACGAAATCTCCGACGTGCCGAGTCGCGTCGTCATCATAATTAATGCGTTATTAATCTTCGTGATTTTCGCGGCGGCGACGGCGCCCTTAGGTGTCGCTATTATAACGTTATTAGCGTCGTCGACCCGAGTCGAGTGCGTTTAAAATGGTAAAAAAAAAAAAAATATTAATAAAAAAAAAAAAAAACGTTGGCTCCATGGCCGGCCGAGAGAGGAGAAGTCGGAGTGTCGTCGGCGCACCGCTGCAGAGAATGCGCCTCGCCGGGCGGATACATCATTATCATGTGGCGCAACTATCGCGCGCCGCCGCGGACTCTACACGGGAAAGTTAGTGTTATCGTCATCACTACTATGCTATGACTATTGCGGGACTGTGGTAGCTCGCACGCTCATCTTCGGGTCGTTAAATAATAATACAATACGCCACGGGCTCGTAAAAAGGACACAAAACAAATACGAAAAACGGTAACCGCGGTCCACACCGCATACGTGTATATACATTTATACTGCAGATGCATGCGCGTTTTGTGTAAGAGACGAGAAAAAATGGGTCGTATTATGTACACCAATGTATACGGTTCGCGACGGCCGCGTCTTTATATCGCGGAACCCGGCAGGTGATTCGTCCGCGCGCGTGGGCCGTACGATGTTAGGGCTTGGGTTTTCCACACGTTATAAGTTCACAACGTTAGGTAATATACCGTGTATGCCGGTGCACAGCTCGTCCGTACCTATATAGTGTGTTACCCGTCGTTATGACGTGTATAGGTGCTCAGTGCCGTAATTTGAGTCTAATACCGGGGGGGGAGGGGTTCAAAAGGACTAGGTACTCGGGATGCATTCTCCTAAAGTTATAAAAACATTCATATAAAATATAAATACATACGTAATTCCTCTTACCTACATATATGTATATGTAATCCAAAACTATGAATATTAGGTTTTTATTATTAAAATAGCTTCCACTATCACATTAAATATACTTTTATTGAACTCATATAGGTAGTCATTTATTCACACTAAAAAGTACGGAATTTCAAAACTGTAACTGTGTCAATGAATAGTAAATTAAAATAGCAAAATTGAAAATGCGCGTATGGAAATATGTAAAATGATGTAACTACACGCAATACATATACATTACACTATTGCATACAGAGTACGGACCGATACAGATCGGGGGTGTAACAATTGTCTTAAATTGCCATCGTACATTACTCCTTAAAAAAAAATATACGGCTTATTTGTTGAGTGTGTGAAATGTCAAGTCCAGCTCGTGAATAATGCTGACAAAGGAGTCTTTTGGTAGCCACCGCACGACAATGGTACGGACGAGAGACGAAACTATTGTATAGTATTGTAATATTGTATATAATATTATGCCAGGTACTCGTATTATAAATTATAATTGTCAAATGTCCATCAATGGTTAAATAGCAACTATTTGTTCGGAGAAATCATTCCGAAATGAATAGATGATTAATTTAAAACGTAATAGTTATTTTATCTTATCTACCTAAAAACAATTAATTATTCAAAAGACGTTAAAATATGCTAGAAAAAAATGTTTTGGTAAGAAAAGTGAATCTGTAATAATTTGTAATTTTTCAATCTACGTCATCTACGTTATATCAGTCTATACATCGATTTTTGCAAATTGGAGCAACACTTCCCGTTTCAGTTGCTTCGAGTGAAAGATCATTCTCTTGTCTCCGTAGATTAAAAACCTATTTACGAAACAAGACGGCGGAGGACCGATTGAATGGATTAGTATTATTGAACTTATACAGAGACGTAGAGGTATCTTATGAAGATATCTTGAATATTATGGCAAAAACACCGAGGCGGATAAATTTGATTTTATAATTAATTATTGTTATGACTTCTAAAAATACAATAAATAATTATTTCAAAACAATGGTAATTATTCTTATTTTTTCAAAACCCCCCCAACATTTTTTCCTGCGTCCGCCCCTGATTATAACATATATTATGTTAATAGTGTACGATATTATTCGGTGTAACGACGATACTATAATAATACAATATTGATACGCTTACATAGGTGTATAAGTATGTATAGGTTTTCGCCCGTGTACGAATTCGCGCGTTTCCCAGCCACCGCCGTGGAAGCCCTCAGCGCGCGCGACATAATAATACACCGTTGAACACTGCACGTTCTCGTACG
>OX454267.1:610000-795325 GCA_949715065.1 Periphyllus acericola | reverse complement strand
ATTTGGAACCTCGTTGACAAACCAATAAATTCCGTTTAAGAATAAATAGTACAACGGTTATAAACAATTTGTAAAACCAATCAGTTAAACTGCACATTAAACTTCAAAGTCCGCACATAAAAATTGCAAAATGTTTCGATTTCTCATAGTATAGTAGATAAAATTACTTACTTCCCATTTGTTATTGCGTTTTCGAGTCATAGAATACAAAATTACTTATTTTGTTGAAATAAACGTTCGCTCTATTAAATCGAAATCGGTTCACAAATTGTTTTCCGAGTCCGGTAAAAACTGTTTAAATTTTAAACTTTCATATTGCTCTCGGGGGCTCGGGGCCCGATCGAACGAAGTACTACATCGCATTAATGTACTGATATTACGAGATTTTCGGTGCAGCATGCACTTTTCGAAAAAATGTTAACGTCGAGAGAAACAATGTCGTAAAATTAAATCACTACATGGTTCGCGGTTTCATTTAAAATATGTGATGAACACGATTGATTTGTATTTTTTTTTATTTCTGTTCCTAAAAAAATCAAAAACGGTCTCAATGTTTTCCTCTGTGCCGTGCCCACCGAAGACTTCAACGGTACAGTTGTGCGTGGACGGGGGATTATCACGCCGCGCCGTTTATAAATATTATATCTACACACTCACTTCGTCCATGATGTCACAGTTGAATAATTCATGTACGCAGCGGTGTACCTACATTGTGATTTTTACTTCAGTTGTATTTTGTAGGTGAAAACAAATGTGTCTGTTATGTAACGCGAGCGTATTACCGTTCTCATCTCTCCGCACATGACTTGGACTCGTTTTCTATGCACGAGCTAAAATTCTTTATACGTATATCCGTAAGTTCAAGTAGGTTTTGAGATTTTTGAGGAGGGGGGAGGGTGAAGCTCTAGCTACTCAATGAAACAATTATGGAAGTAATTATAACACTAAAAAAACTCTCACTTCTGCGCTCGGTTTCTAATGGAACACGTATATATATATAGGTCTTATTTATATGTAAGATGGGTTTAGAAAAAATACTAACAGAAAAATAATAACGATAGTAATAATACAAAACAAATTTTATTTACTTTTTGACTCATAAATACAGACACTCATTTCACATTCTCAATTTTCACCAATGGTTAATTTACTGGCTATAGTTTTTTTATTACAAACAAATGTTTTACCCTGCACCATATGCTTCAATATAGAAAACCATTTCGAAATGTTTCGGAGCCTTAAGCTCCTAAAGATTCTCTAATTGTACCTATATACTGCAGTATATATGTATCGTTTTCACATCTCATTGCTTTTGACGGAGACAGAATGTGGTGCATTCAAGATCTCTTGTAAGACGGTAGGATAAGGATTATACCCCATAAAAATATTTTATTTGTTCGACGTTTAACCCCATGGTGCAGGTTTGGGTGGTCTGGTACAATCTATTTCTGCGGCCGCTCGATATAGTAATTATTTTATATTAGACTTTAAATATACGTAAATACGTAATATTTGTGAAACGACAGGCTTAATGTGTTTTTTTACAATATTTGAAACAATTTCCAACACATAGCGTTCGAATAAATCATTTCGGTTCAATGCATTTGATCTTGGATGTTCCATTTGAGTATGCGATTTTAGCATAAACGTCTTCATTTACAACCAAACTGTAGAACTCGTTGCAAATCTTAGACGATGAGTTCGGTAAGAAAAATGATCGTTCACATAAATGTTTCTATTATACGTTTATTAACGCAACCGTGGATTCGCCGTTTTGTAAACATTCCGTCGGAGTGCGTTGCTCATCCATTTAGCGATTTATATACCGACTGAATTACGTGCAATAATTCATTATGGTTTAACGGTACATGAACCGCCCCCGACTGCACATTATTAATAGACACTGCATTTGTTAAACGGGATTTTTTCTTAGACGCTGAGCCTGTAGCTGATCTGGTGCCGGTAGCAGTCGTAGAACACGGTACAAAATGTTCTGCCCGTAACCTGGTAACATATATTATACCATAATATACCTTTCGGTAGACGGATGCCGGACGCTGTTATAGGGTAGTCGCTTGATTCATATTTACACTGCTGCATGTCAGAATAATAAGCAGAACAACTTTCATATCGTATTTAGTAAGCGTCGACGGTAATTCATTGAGTAACATTTACCTGCTGTTACTTATTTACTTTATGCAAGCCTAAGCTTCTCCGTTTTTAGCCGAATCGGCTTAAATATCGAATACAATATTTATACGACAGGGGGAGAGACATATTTGCATAACGTCAACAGTCAACCATCACTTGCCCTATGTTAGCGCGTTAGCCTGTTCTGCAGTTAACATGTTGACATGGGTATGCCTTCTAACTTCTTATCTCTGGAGGGAATAGGTCATCTTAAAGTTTTGCTCTAAACGTTCACGTTGCTTGTCACATTTGTCGAATGAAAAGTACGAATGAGTGGAATTCACCGTTTCCCTAACAACGATTTGGTTGACAACGACATGTGAATATTAGTGAAGAAACGCGTAAAATGCACAGTTTCCCTGACAACGATTTGATTGTTATAGTAAATCCGTAGTAAGATCATCATTAAAATCGTATTGAATTTTGTGTAAATATTTTAATAATAGCAACATACGTTGGTTCTATGGTACCTGGCAACAAAAAAGTAAACAAAAAGTAAATACGAGTATATTATGTAATTTAAAAAATATTATAACGATCAATGATTAATATGAAAAGAAAGTACTTTGAATAATTTAAATTTTTATATTAAATGTAGGAAATAGTTGTAATAAAGATTGGTCAGGAAAAATAATTTGAAATTTAAAAAATCAGCCACCCTCCTAAAATATGACGTACAATAAATTATATATAAATTCGTACGACATGATTTATTTAAATATTTTCGATAAATGTTCTATAATTTCGAAGTAGATACATTAAATAGCACACTATTTTTGTTGCTTTCATAACGCTCACTGCCGTAGTATTGACTTAACGTTACATATTTCTTAAAAAAAATATGGTTTTATTTTACGAACGAACGTACGTTAAAACCAGTGTTGTAAACGTTCCTATTATATAGGAATTCGTTCAATTCCTCGTTCCTTAACTAAAAAAAGGATTTCGCTCAGTTCCTCGTTCCTTAAGTATTAAAAAAAAACTCGCTCGTTAACGAGGAATCGTTCTATTGAAAAAGGAACTTACCTTAATATGCCTAAAAAGTAAAAACTTCTTAAAATGATTTTAATATACATCCTAAATATTTTATTTGTTAGAAAAAATGTGTACGCAATATTGTATCAAATACTTTTCATTATATATACCAATGTTATAAGTATTAAAGTATGTAAATGCATTTACTCAAATACTCAAGTATTAATTATTGTTGTAACAGAAAAAAAATGAATGCAGACATAATAATAATAATAACATTTTGTTTCTTACTTTAAATATATTTTAATATTTATTATAAAATTAATTAATAATTTGAAAATAAAAGATAAATATCAAAATCAGGTATATGTCTTATTTTGTTTTAAAATGACTAAAATGACAAAGCGATCATTAATTATTTTGAATCATTGAACCAGTTGAAAAAAGTCTTTCGACAGGTGCACAATTGAATCAAATATTTTCGTAATCGGAATACTATAATAATATTATTAAAATTTTAACCCGTATAGTCGTATGAGAACATAAATCGATTAGAATTGGTAACCGTCTCGTCTACTCGATAATATTTTGAAAATCGAAATATTTCCCTCCAAATCTGAAAAAAGATGTTCTCGAGAAGAGCAAATGAATTACAATTGTACGTTCTTATTTCTAAAAATAAGGAATTGATTCACGTTCATATTCCATTTAAAAATGATTGAATCAATTCCTTCTTTAGCTCCTCGAAAAAGGAATTAATTCCAGGAATCGTTCCTTTGATGATCATTGAGCGTTCTTAACAACACTGGTTAAAACCATAAGCAAACCTAATCGTTCGTGCTCCACAGAGGTGTGTTTATTTGAATTTTATAAATTGTCGTACAGCATCATTACCGCGCCGACAGAGCGGTCCTGTACAAACATGCGTATACCTAGTTTATACTTATATATTATAGTTGTTTACGCGGGACATTTTCCTCGCAGACTATTATTGCGCGCGTTATTTGTGGCCAGTTTTCGAGGGCGACGTTTTTATCGTGCACTTGTTAAACTTTTAAATAAAAACCTCGTGTAATGCCATTACGATAATAAGTGCGCTACTATACGCGCGTTTTATAGCCCATTCGGATCGTACACACGCTGCGGCTCAACGTACACACACGCATATATACACACTCGTGCAGTATAGTACGTATGCGACTATATTATTATAATTGTTATATAGGGCCCGACGTACGTACATATATATTACGAAACTTGAAAAATGTAATTTTTATTTTATTTTCAAATCTCCTCGCAACCCGCTTGGATTTCAGTACTACCGTACGACTACCGCGGTGTCATGTCGCTTGTAGACTCGCACTGCTGCAGTATAATAATTCGCGCATATATACTCGTATGTGTGTAATGCGATTAAACAAAACGATAATGAGTACCTTCGTATTTGCATAATATACCAATTAATACTCGTATTATTTTTATTTTTATTACTTCAAAATCGAATCCACGCTATATTATGTGTTGTGTATTATCAGTGCTTCTTAACTCGTGGGCCGTTTGAGGATTTAGTGGTGGAGGGGAGGGGCGTGATAAATTTGTGCGCAAAAAAAGAAAATAATTTCTACACCTTAGATCTTCGGGGCCTAATAGTGACAAATATAGTAAATCTTACACAGTATTATGTATACTCGTACATCGTCGAGCGTTACATCATTACTTTTAAATCGTAAACGAATTCAGTAGTGGTATTATTTATTTTTTGTAAATTTTAATATCAAATCCGATTTGAATATGAATTGTTTTACCAAGTCTTTTGTACTCATTATATTAAGTATAGTTTTCATTCGATCGTTTTGTATGTGTCCTTCGAGGAGTGCGTTTTTAAATAGAATTATTTCAAACAGATGGAAAAATAAAACGGTTTTATTTAAAAGACCAGTTTATTTACAAATACTCGGATGTATAATATTAGGTTTAGCCATATGCGGAGAACGCTAATCACATAAATGGAACTAATATATTTTTTCACGACAAACTTGACCCTGGAGCCCTCCGCTATAATATTATTGAAGTTTTTTTTAATCAACGATTAAGTATACGTGCTTACTTATAAATCGTCGTTTTCTTAAAAACAGATCTAAGCCCCTCGAAGGGCAACGCAGGAATATTGTCCTACAAGTATCTCCTTCTGTAAATAGCTATTATTACTTGATCAGTATTTGGCTATGATATTATTAAATTCGCATCAGAAAAAACGATTAAATACGGCAAACGAGTTTCTCCACATAACATAACATAATTGATATAAGAGTGTTAAACATTGAGCTGATTCCAGTTTATAACCATTTTTTTATCCTTTGCTTAAAAATTGTAAATTTTTTTTTTTGTAACATTTGAAACTCGTCGGATAATTGGCTGAATACGTCCGCTGCGCATTGTACGTCCAGAAGTTCGTGGCATACAAACGTGCGCAATAATATTATACCGTGCGGAGTTCGACAAACGGTTAGACTTTGATTTTGAATGTACAATATAACACTCGTAGGTTTTAACTGCACTCGTACACTGCATAAGAACTACTTGCTCGCAACAATCCTAAATACATATTGATACATTTTTTTTGTCGAAAAATTCAAATCTCACTACCGTCGACGTATACCTACGACGACCGTGTATTATCATACAACGCAGTGACCCTTATGTTGTACATTTATAATATTACATTCAACGTAGTATATCATTTAACGCAGACACTCATTTTATATTGTCAAACACTCGAATCCCTATATCATTAAAGTGTTTGTCGGTAAACAGTTCTCATTTTTATTTACACGCGCGCCAGTCGTTACGGACCTGTAATACTATCTAGGTACCTCGGATATTAAATTGTAAATTTATTTGAGTATGAAAAACAGAACGGCGAACAGCTTAAAATATTGTTTGCAATCGTCTTCAAACTGGGGTTTTCGATACGGTTGCACGCAAGGGCGAAAGCGGGGAGCGATTCAATCCACACGAAATACGAAATTTGAAAAAATTAGAGTAACATTTTACATTTTTTGTACCAAACCAGTGTTTATTTTAGGTGTGTCTCCAAGAGCCATATTTGACAATTTTTTATTTCATTTGAAAGTAAGAAAGATGGATGGAATCAAAACATTTTTACATTTATTATTTTATTATATTTTTACACATATAATATTAAATAATAATACGATTAATTTTTAACAAACCGACGAAGTTGAATTGGACTTTAATTAGGTTTTATTTTCCATTTGCACCACCAACATTTTGAAATACACCCTATACTCTATGGGGAAAAAATGCTGGAAAGAATCATTGCCCCAAACGCGATCGGCATTACGTACATAAAATATAATGTGTGTTTCTGTGTATGGCAGTTGTACGTATAGAGTATAGACACAATTCCAGCATGAAGTCTCATGTTTTCATGGCGTAGCACGTAATAAAATGCATTATTATTCTCGCAAGATGACCGAAATATTTTGAAAACACACACACACACACACAATCAGACATAGACACACACACACACACACACCTACACTCACGCATATCGTCTCCTCCTATCGAAATAGCGTAAAATTTCATAAGATTTAATAACAGTTGGGCCAGTTGCATTGTTATCTAGAATTCGTGACTTTCGCATAGTCACGATCGTTTAATTACCGCCGATTCTATATGCGATTGTTGTCCAATTGTTGTGTGCCACTCGAACTTTATGGAAAGATGTAAATAATTTCTTCCACCTGGTCTCCTCTCTTTCGTTGCCATCACCAACACCACCACCACCACCACCACCTCCATCACCTCATCGCTGCACTCGGACGGCTAAACACCGTTATAAATATTGTGCGTGTATAATATACTCGATGCAGTTATAACGGACGACTGCAGTCCTTTTTTAAACGACCAATATTCGGAACAATACACGTATTATTATCGTTATTGTTATTAACCGCGGTACCTATAACATTATCAAACCTCACCGTATCGTATAATCGTATAATGTTACGTACCTACGCGTGTGCTCGCAGATTGGATATCCGGTGCTTGCGCGCGCGTGACCCGTGGAAAATATCGTCCTTGACCGCTTACGAAAAAATAATTTCTTTGTCTCGGGCGAAAAACGATATGGTTTTAAAAACGCTATGATATTACAATTTTATGTATTTCGACCTTTATAGCAGGGCGATAATTTTAATAATATACACACATATGCAGTGTATAATAACAGTACGAATGTTTTTTCTTCGGATCAACGTTGATTTTTTTATTTTTTTTTTTTTAATGATAACACGACTGTACACCAGAGTTCTTTGTAAAATAACAGAAATTTATAAGGCCATTAGAAAGTAATGACTCGACACAATATTTAGGCTTTTTTTTTTTTATTTATAAACAGTATTGTTCGTGTTTACACAGATACGTTTTAAAATATAATTCTAATTTGTACCTCATTCAACTCGGCTGTATTATGCTGCAGTGGGTATTGGATAAAAAAAAAAAAATAATAACGTAATATTAGTCCGACTATACATAATATAATATAACCATTACCTGTTATATTGTTGGTGGAAAAATTAATCTCGATAGTTGCAGTGCGATTAGATATCTGTAACGCGACGACGAGACCACATCATTATTATGTACGTATACGTACATTATATAATTACATATTCGTCTACGATTTTCACGAAATCCAAATAAAATCATTTCAGTCTCCAACGATTACTTTCCGATTGAGTTGAGTTTTTTAATAAAAGAAAACTGCAGGAATTTACGATTTCTAATCTTCCACAAGTATAACTATTATGCACAAACAACTAAGCAAATCAAAAATAAACTTTGATTTCTAAAACTGTTACTTGTATTAATTATGTACCGCTGTAAATTAAGTGTTTTTTTATTCACAGATCGTTATTATTTTATTGTGATCGGAAATCATCAGAATGCATCTTGTACACGATATATATATATGTACAATTAAAATTAAATCCGGTTGTATCATCGCGTGGAGTAGTTAGTGCGTTAAATAACCCGTTCGTAGTATTTCCAAATGACGCGTTGCAGAGTAGATCATTGAAGCGTCTCCGTATCTCGTCTAATAAAATGCTTATATTGCGTATATTAAAATATACTCGTTTACGAGATATATAACATATATATCGCCTACAGTAATTTTATTGTTTTGTAAGATTGAGTACAATATTAGTAGAGGAAAAAATGCTTTTTGATAGCACACAACATGGTTCATTTGAAACTTCATTACATATTCGTTGAGGGTTCAGTCGAAAAATTAGATATGTTATGTACATAGGTATACCTACAACCGCAATGGTTTTATTACGGTGAAGTGAATAAAATATTGTTGAAAAATAAAAACTCTTACTTTATAAAATACATAAATAAGTGGTGTGTGTACTGTTGGATATAGTTTCTAATTATTACTAATTTTTATTAATTTTTCTAAAATACAACCATGTGTTACAATAAACTTGTACCCATGTTACATTAAAATCATAAAATATGCAGAACTCCTTTTTTAAATACTCAATAAAAACTATACGTACCTATAATAGGTATAACTATTATAATATTTAAACATATTAAATTGACGGTCACTCTGAAAATAAAAATCGACATGTAGAGTTCAAAAATATTTTTGTATGGGTAATGTTATTGTACTTCAAAAAAATCATCGGTAAAAAATGAATTAAGAAAATAAAAAATAATGGTCTAAGTTACTCGCGATTAAACCGATGATATGGACTCTAAGTGACGTTACGATAATATACATTGAGTATGGACTTTTTTTTCTCATGACACATTTCTATAAAAACACAAACTTAGATGCTTATACATTTATAATAGTTTATAATAGTTATCAGAGTAGTAAAAAGTGTTTCCCAATGTTTTAAGATACTTTTGAAATAAGATTTGAAAATACAAGTTATGTTTTATAAATTTTTTTTAAAATAACATCATGGTAGGAAGGTAATTTGATTTCTGTAATATTTAATGATATCGTTTATTTTGGTTATCAAAGAGCAATAAAAACTGTACGAAAGAAACGAATTTAACGAGAAAAAACTTTTTCTTTTTAATGATAAGTTTTAGAAATAGTTTAATATAAGTACCTCTTTGATAAAAAAAAAATAAAAAAATAACGTAATAAATATATTTCAAATATAAAGTTTGTGGGAGTTTAAACCAATTTTTAAGAAATGGAAATGTACTTAAAAACGACAACTACAATGTATACTACAAAGTAAAACAGTATTTATGAATGTCTTAAAATATGCTAAAAAAAAAGATAAAGAAAAAATATGTAAGATATATGCACCGATATTTCTTGTTGTGTGAAGTTCAAGCTCTTGACATTATATATAATTTTTTTCCAAGAAGATTTCTGTTTGATTATTATTATTAGTTACCTACTTTTAATTCATGTTTTGTCTTTTCGCCGAATATTGCATCATACAGCCGTATTCACGTATATACATTTTTTATACGATTTTACGATTTTCCCTATGTACAGAGAAATAAGTCAACAATTCCAGATTGATAAAAAATGCAGTCGGTACATAATTGTTTTATTATTCATATCGAGAAAAATAATAATGAATGCTAAACAGACGATTAAAATGTTAATTGATTTGTTATATAATACTGTTGTATGGAACTCGTTGCATCTATAAATAAACGTATCTTTTTTTAGTTTGTATATAAGACGATGAACGTTACATTCCGACCATCGAACCGAATTAGATTTGTTAATAAAACTATTTAATAAATATTGTTATTATCATTATTCTTGTATTTTTTTTTTTTTTTTGAAACAATTAATAGAAAGTGTGTCAACAATATGGTTACGAAAAAAAAATTAAATTCAAACATAGAAACAGTTGACAGGCAAAACACAGCACGAGTTACTATATTATAGTATATTATCATTCCGAGTGTATACCTATACATATTATGAGTACGAGTATTGCTTAGGCAATACTCGTATACAACTCGCATTGCTGTGTATAGTAAACAGTATAATAATATAACTGAACTCACTGAACGCGGATTGTAGAGAAAAAAAGGTACACAAGTTTATTATCATTATTTTTAATGGACACAATTAATATTACCGCTGTCCTTGTATTGGTAGTATAAAAGTGCGTACACACACGCGCACAAACATACATACACCCACACCCGGTTGAGTACTGATATCATCTCTGTTTTAAAGTAATAATAAGTTCGAAATCTATTAACGAATCGTGAAATTATGTTCACACGAGATTCCAATAAGGATGAATTTTCTGAATTTTCAAGAAATGTCAATAATATATTTGGCAATACTCTTTCCTCCTCAATTTTAATGAAATGGAAAATGTTTTTTGATAAAACTAGACTAGTAAAATCGAGTCAATTATTTAATAATCATTTATTGTATATTTAATCAAATGTATATTATCATAAATATAATATATTTAATTAAATAAATAACAGTGTATGTAGTGCGTACCTATAGTTACCGTTGTTTACATAACATTTCATAAATCTTGTGTTATTACACTATTTACATGTATAATATACATGAAACACTGTGTAACATATTTGACCGAACCAGCAGTCACCACGTGTAAATTCAAAATCACTAAAAATAATTATGTATCATATTGGTATTTTTATTCGGTCAATTTTTTCTTCAAACCTACTTGCATAGTTGATACAAAAGGTAAAACAAAAATTAATCCCAGTTCTTAAGGATTGATTTCAAGCAACTAAAACCTATAAATTATGTGAGTACAATTTTAAGACTTAAGCCTATAGGAACTTCTACCGTGAATTTGTTTTAAGTAGGATTTCAAATATGTGTCTTACAAATAGTTATGCAAATGGAATTCCTAATCGGGTAAAAATTATTACAGTATTCAATTCTTTCTTCCGTCATAGTACGTATGCATAATATGCACCGCGTCGTTTAGTTCGAGGATAACCGCTCGGTCCACTCGTTCCCCGGATGCAATGCACTCTTTGATTTACGCGTCCATCCCGGCACTGGACTACATCTCCAAACTCGTCATCCTATGCTTATGAGTTATGAATTATGACTATAGGGCTGAGAATTGAATGTCTTATAAAACCATAAAAATTCAAAATTATGCGCTAAAACAATACGCTAAATAATGTTTGTATATTTTAATAATTATTTGGTATAAAATTGATAAAAAAAAAAAAAAATTGATCTCGTGTATTAGGTAATGTATAACTATATATTTCCCATTTATAACTCGATATGGTTTATTTTTATATAATATAATGTAAGCGTGTACGATTTTTAAAACATAATTTCAAATTCAAATTTTGGATCTAAAAACAACAAGGAATTCCCTAGAATCTCTAAAATTTTAAAAAATGGTCAAAAATGCAAACTAAACTCTAGTATCGCACAGAAAGCTTTGAAAAATAACGTAAAGTGCATCGACATCTTAGCCCTATTTAAGACCTGGACTAAATAGACATAATTTCGAATAATGTGCCAATCGATAAGTTCAATCAATGCGATGGAGATGTGGTGACGCCGCCAATTAAAAATCAACGTGTGATATCCTAGAAACCGATTCTTTCTGTTATTGATTTCGGATATACACTTAACTATTGTATAGACGTCATGTAAATAATAATAATTAATATTCAATCGTTTGAGTTTTTGTTGACCTCCAAGATTGGACAAATCACAACAAAGTATTTTGTCGCCGAAGCGTCTTCATTATCTCCCCAATTTAGTGGGTAGGATTACGTGATTGCGGCAATCTCTGTCTGTAAGTCGTTTTCTAGACGTGTTTTATATTTTCATATTCCGCATCAATCGGTACATATAGTAATGCGGTTAAGATTTTTAAATCGTGCTGGATATCACACTCATCGTCGTCGAAACGCCGTACACAATTGCGTATGGAAATGTCAAATGTTTTGTACACAGAACAAAGTCGAGTAAAATGAACCGTTTTCTTAACAACGATTTGGTCGTCATACTAAATTCGTAGTAAAATCATGGTCAACATTATAATATCAACCGAGTCTGCTTGAAATATTTACTCAAATAGTACTACTAGTTTTATTGTGATTTTTTGCCATAAGTTTACTATGCCAGACAATGAAATCGTTGTCAGGAAAACGGTGCATTTTACTAGTTAGTGTTGTGCGTGTTAGGCTTTAGGCATATCCTGCATGTATCAATGTACATCCGTGTATAGCGAGGACACTCTTTCATAGACTATTGAATTCAACGTAAAGTCTATACTTGGCCGTCCTACATATAATACATAATATAATATATCCTATCTAAATGTTTAACTTGTTCTTTTTAAATTTAACCGTGAGTAGCGGTTGGACATTTTTATCCACCCTGCTCCTTATTATTTATTTTTAAAATTAAAAACACATCTATGGCAGATATGTGACGTGCCTCACCTTGTCGTCTCTTACAGCGTGGAATACTTGGTCATACTTAATTCGCGTTCTAAGGTCCTTCCCGTTGGCGCTCCCGACCCAGCTCCTCCTTCGACCCCGTAATGGTCTGCACCATCGTATCAAAGACAGAAGCCACTTTCGCTATCGTATATCATTTGGTGCACCAGGAGGAGAAGAAGAAGAAGAAGAAGAAACGATGGGCGGTAGGTGTGGAATAGCAAAAGTTGCTAGCATCCGCTTTGGTCGTATTGATCGGTCACAAAAGTCGCGAACCGCTGAAGTCTGTTTCCATAAGAAACCGCCTTGACACGCATGTCGCACGAGAACGGCGGCGCGGCGCGAGAAATATGCAAGCGCGACAGGTCGGAATTATTGCTCACGAGTACGTTTGACACGTGCGGCGTGGACCCGGCGTTACCATATCGAGCGAATTCCACGCTTAGCGGCGTGCCCGGCGATCAAAGAATAATATTATTATATTATGTGTACTGTACACAACAATGTACTTGTACACATGTTGGAAGCGAAAAGGCGCATCCGTGACGACCTCCGGGACGGTCGAAACGTCTGCCCACACGGCGACAGCAGAAACATCGTGTAAGTTATGGGCTTAAGACAGTGGTTCTCAACATGCAATTACGGTCACCGGGTTAGGGGAACATGAGTTCTAAGCTGGAGGGTATAAGTCGCGATAAGTCGTCGCAACATTTTTTGAAAGACGGTTCAAAATGTATATAGTGTACTATAGTGTAACTACGAGTATATTCGAATTAAAGATTATAGAAAAAAGATCGTTAACTTTTTTTTCACTTTCAATCAACGGTGAAGGTGCGTGAAATCTATAAGGGGTGGAGGTATATTTTAATATGTTGGGAGACAGTGACTTAAAAAAACAGACAAGTAGGACGAGAGGAGGGTATCTAAAAGAAAAACGGATCTCGCGGTGCTGTCGATGCTTTTTTGGGCTACTCTATAAAACAGAATGCTGTGTGAAATCGAGGAAATTAATGAATTTGACGAAGTTTCATAAAATATTTCCCAACATTAAAAAAAAAAAAATTATTTTTATACGATTGAATCAATTACGTTTTTTTTTTGTTAAAACAATATCACATCATGATATATTTGGCGCGATGTTAAAAGAACTATATTATTCATTGAAATTCTCACTATATCCTAATTATGTACAAGATGTATTTTATTTTTTGGATTTTTATAAGTACTACGTATTATTATATATGTATTAAACATTAATTATAATTACACGATTAGGACAGTAGTTGAAAAGACATAATATCGTCCAATGTGTTATTAAATTATACTTAGTATTATTAGTAAATAGTGGACGGAGAAGCCGTGCGAGATAAATCAGTAGAATATATCTCATGAAAGTGTTTTAAATTGTAATTATTTCTTTACACATATAAACCATATACCTAGGTAATATACCTACCTAGGTAATATAATGAAAGAAGAATGTTACTAATTATATTTAATAATTGGCTAATGATATTGAGAATATAACAAAAATATTTAACAGTATTATCATACACGAATAATCAATGTATTTTATTTAATGCGAATGCAGTCTAAAAATAACGAAGTTGGTTATATTTTTCAATTAGATGTACATGTACAGAAGATATACGTCTATCGCTATTAATATGGATGTTGAAAATAACATATTAATATACAGATAAAAAAAAAAAAAAATAGCTTATTCTACGTTGGCTGTAGTCACTCACGTACTACACATCGCGTCTAAACCGGCTAACCTACTCCAGCCAATCCGACATTTTTGGTAAACAGCGAAATAAGTTTTCGAAAAAAATACGATTCCCAATTGAGCATATGTCGAAGAGCAAACTATACGCGCGTCTAGACTGTAGTCTAAACTTTGAGCGCAGAATCGACTTTTTCTAAAGCTGCATTGAATTATTTTCAAGTGGTCGTTTAAGTTAATGGACTTATCCTAAAAAACCTACTAAATGGTTAAATTAAGCGGAAAAAACGGCAAGTCTCGTTTTTCAGAGTTTTTTTTTTGTTTTTTTTTTGCCACAAGCTCTATTTAAATTCTATAAAAGCAATCTATGATAACTCCTATGGAAGTTATGCGTTTTTTGCGGCGTTAACTTAGGATAAAAAAAAGGTAATTTAAGCTACCCTTTTTCGCAGGATTTACTATTTTTCGCCCACGATACTCGAACACTTTTGGAATTCACCATTTTAAATCACGTTTTTACAAATCGTACATGTTTTGATTGAGATGTTGTTTTCGTATGGAATAAAAAACTAGATGAAACCGCCGACAATTAGCAAATTATCGATCACCACCCGCCATCACCAATGAAATGAATTCACGTCTCGCGCTGTACAGCCAAGATTCAGTCATCATAATCATTTCGACTGTCACTCGCGGTACACGATACACTCCAATGTTTTGTTTGTCTTCACGACGATTATAAAATGTAAAAAAAAAAAAATTTATATCCGTGCTCTCGAGCACAAGGCGATTTAAGTGTCGAAACGGAACGAAAAGGAGCAGACAGTACCGGCACAACCACCGCGCGATGACGGCGATTTATTCGTAAAAATGAATTGTATAATAGCGTTTATATGTACATAACATTATTACGCAGGTACGCGCGAGCGTTATATGGTTTTCCGTATTATTTTGGTCGCGCGTATATAATTCGCACACGGCCGGGCGAAACGTTTGCATATCGGATTTTCGACAACAACTCATAATAATATTATTGTTACGTACGCAGCTGCTGAGGCCACGGTGGTCTGAGGTCTTGCGCACGTGTGTGTGTGTGTGTTCGCGGGCACAATGTATTGTAATAATATTATATATGCGAGATCCTAAAACCGCATAGTCTACCGCGATCTCGTAACCTCATGGTACTACGCGTACAGTGAATTTTTCTTTTGATATTCCACCGTTTTCCGTCCACGAATACATCATGTACGTACGTAAATATTATAATTCGTATCTTGCGCACCCGCGTCTCGTTTAAGCGTGTGCGAGTCCGCTCACCCGTCGCTTTCGCACGACTTCACCATTTCGGTATAGTATAGCCCAGCGGTTCCAAATTGGTGGTCCGCGGACCCCCAGGGGTCCGCGTGTTGATTTTAGGGGGTCCGCGGTTGTGTTGTACTGCAGTGATATTTTTATTTTAATTTAGGGAAATTATTAACTTTGTAGTTATATGAAATTCCGAGTATTTTTTGGACTATTGAAACTCGATTATCGTGAAAAAATGGATAGTCAATTTCATATAAATAAATATCATTATTATCTTCACTATAACACTATTATTACTATAATTCAGAACGTGAAACCATACTGATTATTTTCTTTCCATTAACCAATAAAATATATTTCGGACATATTATTTTTTTTTTTTTTTATTTATTTGTTAACGCCTAACGGCTTTTTGAAAATACAATAATAATAATAATAGCAGTAGTAGTAGGAATAATAATAAAAAAAATAAAAATAAAAATAAAAGTCCATAAAAATGTCTCCGTACAATCTAGGGGTTACAATTGTATTGACGCATAAGTCTGATTAAAGGTGCATTCCTAGCAAAATTTGAGGTACTTATGGGTAGATAAAATTGGCTCTGAAACCTAGTGTTGGAGGGTATAAGAATATCGAGTCGCTCGAGTAATCGGGGGGCATCAATATCACCACCTAATAATTTATCAATAAAATTGTTACCGAATTTTAATTGTCTATGGTCTAAAGACTCAAGCTTGAGAATTTGATTAATTGGACCATAATCGTGGGCAGGGTGTACTATATTTAGGGTATAACCGGCGTAACTTAGGAATCTATTTTGAACCTTATTAAGCCGGCGTTTGTCAACTGCTGTGTAAGGTGCCCAGACCAATGTTCCGTATTCAATAGTGGATCTAACAAGAGAGCTATAGAGAGCCACTAAACAATCGCGAGATTTGAAATTTGAAGTATTACGACGAATAAATTCTAAAACACCTTTGGCTTTGCCAATTACATAGTCAATATGTGATCGAGAGTCATTTAAAGTAAATGGTCAACATTAGTTAGTAGTCTCAGTAATTTCTGGTCAGAGATTAGTGCAGTGTGTACTTTTTTATACATTGTATTTTATTTTTGTTTCTATTATATTACGAAAATGTTTATAAAATTAAAAATTAAATCATATTTAAAATAAATCATACACAATTATTTTTCATTTTCATAATTAAATAAAATTGAAAAGTAAGTATTTACAAAAAAGGGGTCCGCGGAACAATTTAAGTTATAGCTAGGGGTCCGTGGCTTCACTCTAATTGGGAACCACTGGTATAGCCGATAGATATTATACGTAGTACACGCATCAGCTCACTATCGTGCGGTGCCTACTACTGACCTCAAACCACCGACAGTGTCTTTCATATTATAATGTTTCGCACTAATCGCAGGCACGTAATATTCGTAACACTACCGGGCACTGTGCGATCGAACGAACAATTTCTTTGGTGATATGGTACACTGAATCATGACACGTACAACACGAGGTGTTTTTTTTTCTCACGTCGTCCTCTACACTTGCTTTCTCTGTCGACAATGTGTCTTTTTGATCAGAAAAAAAAAAACGTGTCCACCGTTTTTCAATATGATTGCAATGTATAGTCTAACCTTTATTTTTTCCAAAAATTCACGTTTTTGTACAAAATCATTTTCCAATATTAGCAATACTTTATAAATATTCAAAGTTAAGAGTAAGAGTATCCTCACTCCTCAGTTATTCTGTTCCACTCATCTTGCAGCATACTCATGTGCATAAAGTTTACCACTGGTTTGATATTCGATTCATATAAACCGAATTTTTAACTAAAACACTGCCTCAAAAAACGACATAAAAGATATTATTAGGTAACTATTGTAAAACTAAAATAGCTTCGAGTAATCACAATAATTTAAAATATAATTTTCATAGATTTCGTTTGGTATTAAGTTTTTAAATTGTATAGGTACAGTTATTTATTTTAAAACGCATTAATCAACATAGAAGTAATGAAACTGTTTATTGTCAGATTTACATTAGATTATATACTTGTGCTTCGTATTTATATAATTTATTTTAATTTTAAATCAGAACATCGAATATTTAAATAAATAATTAAACACTTATTTAATTAAAACACTATTAACCTTTAATTGTAATACCTGAATTAATTTCTTTTACGATTAAAACACAAAGTGAAATAACCATTGAAATATCCATTGACTTGCACTAATTGACGTACATAAATTTGAATCAATTAATGACAAAGTCACTATGTTTTTTCATGGACTATAATAAAAGTAATTAGTAGGTATCCTTAAACTTGGCCTTAACCGGTTATAAGATTCACATTTGAATATACGCATATGTTTTAAAAGACCTTTATTCCTTGATAAAATCTGTTTTTCATTTCACAGGCTTAGAAATATATGGCTAGAAACTTATATAAGTATTTTAATTTTATAAAATGTTCTTTTAGAGTGAAAAGATAATGACAGGTAAATGTTGACAAGGTTACGATATCTTTTTCATTATTATAACTCCTTTAATTTTTATAATACATTTCCATGACACTCGTACTACATTCTCAATAAATTGATCACTTCAATCATACATTTTATTTATAGTCTTAATGAAACTTATAGTAGAATAGTCCCCATATTATTATATACTGCTATCATTAATATTTATTATTGTAATCACTCATTTTAAATGTATTTTTTATGGGATAAACAATTTAGTTCAACCCGTAATTATTAAAATAAAAATACATACATACCTACATGTAATACAAACACGATGCGGAAATCTAAAAAAAAAAAGTTAGAACATTTTTTGGTCCATAACTACAATACTAAGCCCTGTGTAATGAAAACTAAATAATAATTTTATTGTACTTGGTTTTTTAAAAATAAAAATACATATTTTTAATCGTTATTTCTTAGAAAAAACATTGTGAATTTCTCATATTTTAAATGTTATTAACGTTTTTACGATCGTAATATCGTATCGTAGTTAACCGCGGCTACACACTACATAAACGTTTATTTTGTATTTTTAATAACTTAATACGAGTATATAAGACATATTTGCAGAGAATTTCCTTTGACGGCGCCATGAAAAATTGACCACTAACCAAAATTAAGTGTACGTTGGACTTTTCTCCCCCCGGAATGCAAACTTTACTCCCCCCACGCCACGTCAGGGTTCGTTATTGTTATGAATTATTAATGGGATACTTTATTTAAACCATGTTTATCGTTTCGTAAGCCTACTATTAAACATAATTGAATTTGTATTTTTAAAAAAGAAATCCGATTTAGCTATGATGGCATTATTTACCTTATGACAACGCATATCCCAGCTAAACAATAATAACATCGTTTCAATATTACACGTTATTTCGCGTTCTGTTATGTGTAAAATTGTGTACAAATTACAATGGCAGTGGTGGAATTGTTTCACACGCAGAAATTATTTTAGAACCGCCCGAACAAATTACACCGATGTACAATAATTGTGAAGAGAGAAAATCCAGTAATTTTAAATTACTCTTATGTTATAATTGTATTTCATACCAGCCGTTCGCTAAATTTTGGGTAATGCGTTACGTCGAATTCTTTATAACCGTCTTTGGTCTCGAATCCAACGTCGTTTTGAGATGTATTTCTTATTATAATACTGTTAAACGCGTTTCATTCGCCAAATGACACGTACAAATAATACACCATTCTATTACGGACTTACGGTAAATGCTCGTTGCTATAATCTGCTCACGAGAAACTTACGTATCAGATATCTGATGGGGCGGGATTGTGAGGAAAAACGTATTTTGTCGAGAGTCAAACGCGCGGGTAAACATATTACTATGTACGAAGACTCCGCTTTCCCGGGTGATGCGATTGTAGCAAGGGATGTACGGCAAGGGTACATAAAAACGAAATCGCTAGAGGGCGTTTGAGTATACGTATCACGGTATTGCACCGTAGTAGCTAGTGTGTTTAACCGCGTAGCGTTATAGGAATCCCATTATATATTTTGTTTGGTGTTTCGGATTCGCTTTCGGCCGTTAAAAAACACCGTATTCGGTATAATAATATTCGCCCACCTTTTGCCGTGAAACTTTAATGCCGTGCATTACATCCACGGGGTATTCGTTAACGAATTTGCCTTATAGAAATATGCAAACAGACCGAAGAACCGTGTCGAGAGTGTCGCTTATAAGTTTTATGGCATTGCTGTGACAGTACTCGGTGACCGACTAACGCGATAATTATTATTCGTCACGAAAACACGCGTTATACTCCGGCACTCAAAGTTTTGGAAAAACACCAATTATCTGATTCGTATATTATAAATAATTCTCACAGAGATTTCAAAAAGGTTTCCAAAAGATGAGAGAGCCTTTGCCCCCCCCCCCCTGCATGCCCTCGCCACGCTGTTTTATGAGATTTAAATATTAGAGATATTAATTATTCATTTACATAAAATATAAATTCAACTAATTTTCTGGATTCTTTACTTTTCATCCCCTCGGCTCTTATGGCAATAATAAAAAATGAAGGACATAAAAAAAAGTTTATGAAATAAATAATTATTCAAACGGAAGCCATACCAATTTTTCCGCAGGTCGTAAACGTTCGTGTAAAAAATAAACGTTCAGAGAAATGTTTTTAATGTGGTGTCAGAAATAAGAAGACCGAGTGTTTTCGCCACCCCTGCAGCATCTTGCTTTAATTCCCGCAATCCATAATAATAATATAATTGTAATCCAACGGATTTAACGAAATATTTTCTACAAAATACAATTATTGCGAGATGAAGGGGTAAGAGCACGGGAGTGTTGTTTGTTCATTGGACGTAAAAATATATATCACATCCAACATGATATTATACTATGCGAATTACAAGCAAGAAAATATTATGTAGAAGACGGTACAGTTAGTCCAAATTTTGCAATCTTCATTTATTTTTTATTCTTTTGTTTTTAAACTTTCTTTTTTTTAATTTCTCGACGTAGTAACGAAAATGACCGCTGAAATACAAAGTTATGCTTAGGCGTATTTACTATTTAATATTTATCTTATATAGAGGTACTTACTGATGGGAAGTTGTTGAAATTATATTCTAACATGTATTTGTAAACTGTTTCCATAATGTAGTTTAAACTATTTTTGTGAACCACAAAATATATTATAATATTGGTATGCACCGAACACGCTCTGTATACAAAACTATTATTTACTGATTTTTATTTTATCAAGTTAAAAGGAAAATGTTACTGTGGTCCCGCAATCAAAAACCGTGTATACGTTTATATGTAATTTAAAATTCATCCAGGACTGAATATAACATTTTAATGAAATTATTTTTTGTAAATATATGGGTAGGTATTAATAACTTTTCATAAAAAATTATGTAACCTTCTCTTGACTGGTAATTATTTTATCAGTCTACCACAGATTTATTTTATGTACGACACAAATTGTTTATTTTTTTTATTTTTATTTTTTTTAGTACTATAGTGAACGAACACCGGAACACGCCGTACGGGTTACTTTTATATTTTTAAAATTCGCTACGAACGTGAACTATCGTTGATATTTAATTATTTAAACTATATTATATACTATGGAAACTTCACGTTCGGCTTCGGTATGATTTTTCCGATTCGATCACCGCGCGGCAATAGGTCGTTATGAAGTGATCGGGGCTTGAACATCGAGATAGTAGCTACGGCTAAATTAATTTGACATTACGAATAAGGTTAGTGCGGATAAAGAGAAAGTTGGAACTTGACATCTTACCCGCACGTTTAAGTAAATTTTAATTTTTTTTATTTGCTACATAATATTGTATTGTATTGACGGTGAATTATATAAATGAGTGATTTTTAGAAAATCCATTAGCCGAAATATAAAATAATAATGAAGGTAAATAATAACGTTTTGGTTTTTATCTAACGTTTTTGCGAAACAAATTTATATGTATATAAATGTAATGTCTAGGTTGTTTTTTTTTTCTTTTTTTACTGTTAGGGTGTAAATATTTTACACACGAGTTTCAAGTTCGATTAAAATTTAAATAGTAAATAAAAAACTGGACGTTTGTGTAATCAACGTGGTGATTAAGATAAAACAGTTTTCCGAGGATCGCCGAATAAAATTATTTCCATATGGTACTCAAAAAAAGTAGTTAATGGGCAAAATAAAAAAAAAAAAAAAAACAGAGAATCAGGTTTAAAACAAACACTTAGTTTCTATGTATATTTTACAGTGTGAAATATGCGAAAGGTAAAAACAATTAAGCGCTTAATGTTTTTTCAAGTTGCATAATTTACGTTTTATACGGTGCGTGAATTATTAAATAATAAAAAAAAAAACTTCTAAAGTACCTAATTCTATTCGATCGACGGCGGTCGGATTCACCGCAGAGGTTTCACGTCATCGGTAATAGGCGGCGGTGGCATAGGAAAAAAATAATGCACATAATATGCATATTAAGGCCGAGTCGTATATTAGAGAACACGAAAACCTGTACACACGCGCGTGTCACCGTGTAATTTAACATTTGTGAAAAAAACGATAAATTTCCGAAATGCGCTTATGGGTTAGACAATGCTATAATATTATTATAGATCCTACGGTGCGCGTTGCCGGGTACAGCGAAAATGATGTTAAATGATAATTTGTAGATCACACCGGTACTGTATTCCGATCGTTAAACTGCATGTTTTGTACGAATTGTTGATTTCATCCGTGTCGCACGTAACAAATATTCTAACTAATATAATCGGTAAGACGAGGATGACTAGTGCGATTCGTCGACGTGAAAACAAAGAGCAATGTAAACGTTATGTTCTCCGCTTATTAGGTATACATATTATATGTATTGTAGTTAGCACGTACAATTTTTTTTTACGGTATTTGCCGGATCACGGTATTATTTCAGATTATGTAAAACCAGATGGTGCACTTCGCACTTCACTGATTCCTCGAACCGACCGCAATGCAAATTGACCATAAGTACGAGGAAATCAATTCATTATTGTTCTTTTACCGTAATTATTGAATCATATATTTTTCTACATATAGAAAATGTGGAGTAAATGCAAAATATTAGAATTACAAAATAATTGGATAATTAGATTTTATCTAATTTGTGACTTTATGCTCGACAAAGCCTTTTTTCCCCATCAGTGATGACATGGCCTCGGATCGATTTTTGATTTGTTTACATTTTTCACAATTGGCTTGAATAGAAAGTGCATCATCTGGTTTTGTCTATTCTGTGTGTACATAGTGCTTTTTGCCCAGCAAAGACGAATTGTTTAGTTTCAATAAATATTATCATTGATACGCACATAGTGGCGGCAGAGTTCAAAAATCTTGTCGTTAAAATAAAGATCGTTTGCAATCTACTCGTACTATCGTGCCTATAATGCCTCTTTACTGTCCAATTTATTTATTTATTTGTATGTCTTGCGCTGCCTGAATTTACACTAGTGGGGTCCCCTGAATTAACTTTGTGGTATGTGGTTACAAAATCGGTACCAATTAGGAGGTAACAAGGTTGACAAGACCAAACACATCGCACTATAAACTACAAGAGATAATCGAACGTAATCAGTTGACATAAAATGTTGTATACAATACTAACGGTCACATGAAGCGTATAATGGCAGAGTCACGATAACTTGAATTATATCATTCTAGTTGCTTTCAACGTCATATTGTCAAGTTAAATACTGTCTAAGACGGTATCGATGTGTAACACGTAATTTGGCCGCGATAATGATGAACAATATTGAATAGACCCGAAAAATCCTACGTATCAAGAGAACGTGCACAAGGTCCTGAGATTTTCACTTTTACACCAGTTACGTAGACTAGAATTGTAGTAGACTGGTGCCCAAATTAATTAGGCGTATTGTTGTTCCCCGAATCGGGTCATTATATTATTATGAACATTATGCACGTTTTTCATTCGAAAAATATCGTAATTGCTCATGTAAAGGGTATGTCATCAGGATTTACACATAGCGATATGTTCCGTGTTGAACAAGATAATCAAATTCTGTATTTTTTGGGCAAAAGACAATTTGACGACACTAGTTTGGTAAATATTATTGTATTATTATTGAAGTTAAGAAATTAACTTTTGATCTTATTATTTTTGTGAAATACGAAGATAGCCGTTTCATAAGGCTTCTGTTTCTGAAAATGTCGACGGTTAGTAGAGTCGTGAAAATTGTTATATTTTTTATATTGGCTTTTTTTTCAACGAATAAATCCTCGCGAGCTTCGAGTAATTCGACGCGTCGAGTATCGTATGCGATTTGTCAATGCTTTCTACAACGCGGACATTTCCAGCTCTCGTAATATTATGCACGTAGGTCGCGTGCTCTTGATCGTACGATCGGAATTCTAGACGGTCATTTTTGGCGCCACGCCATTAGCGTATTAGCATACGCGGTTGTAGGCGCGTTAATGATATACATGTATATCATGTATCGGAAAGCGCGCAACGTTGTATTCGGCTCTTGTGTAATGATATCGTATTATAATATGTGCACACGCTTATCGAGAAATGCCTGTCGAGAGCCAAATAAGTCGATAAAGTTATTTTTTAACTTTATCTCACACGAACACGTATTGTGGGCAGATTATAGGCATATGATACTTGTTGCATTTTTATATTATATTACTATATTATTATTATTCAGTTCGACGTTCAAAACTCATACTCACGCAATATTGCACGCACGCGCGCGCACACACACACAGACTCTTACTACAGTTTACGTACATAAGTACTCGTCTGATTCACGTCCGTTCGAGTTAACCGCGTGTGATTTGAATACACACGAGCGTAAGGATATGTGTGCATAAATTAATTCTCTATCGAGATCGGACGATAATAATTATCGCTGTTTTACAATCGAGATTAGAGCGGTCGGCCGCAATGGAATTCATTAAAACCGTTGGAGTGTAAATAATAATCAATCAAAATAATATTAATGGTCACAATAAAATGTGGACATTGTCACTGCTGCAAGCTTATGGGGACCCACACGGCGAGATAATGTTGTTTCCAACGTACTAAAAATAATGTCGCTGAACACATGGCTGCAGAAAGAAAGTTTTGAAATCGTTTTTTGACAGGTATGACAACATTGACTACAATCTAGATGTTATTAAATGTTTAAAAAATATTCCGATACTCGTGTCTTAAGAACGTTGTGTGGTACGTTTTACTGCATAAAAAGTCTTGCGTAAAAATCAATCATAAAAACGAATGCTTAGCAATCGTAGAATTTCAATTTTGAAAATCGTTATACTTTTATACTCAAATACAGGAGTAGAGCTCGGAATGTTGATATCATCGTATTGTGTTATTCATGTTGTCTGTGATTTTATGTAACGAGTGTATCGTATTTAGCTAAGACAACCACGGC
This sequence comes from Periphyllus acericola, assembly GCA_949715065.1. Classification (NCBI taxonomy): domain Eukaryota; kingdom Metazoa; phylum Arthropoda; class Insecta; order Hemiptera; family Aphididae; genus Periphyllus; species Periphyllus acericola. The sequence continues at coordinate 770,170 of OX454267.1, read as the reverse complement.
TACAGTTAATTCACTAAATATAAATTAAATCTTACTACCCATAGGATTTGTTTGTTCTTAAATGAAAAAAAATCAACGTTCGATGCGTTTAAGTTCGCTGGATGGTGTTTATCGCATGTATATTCTATTTTTATATACACACACTATTATGCATTAAGCTAAATCAATGTGTATTGAATATTCAAATCGAAATAATTCATTTTCGCAGTCATGGAAACAATCACATTTTAAAACGCTTTTAACCTTAGGTCCTTGCGTTCAACTCTCTATAGTCTGTACAGTCAAATAATAATAATAATAATAATAAAAAAACAATAAACCTACAAACATGAACACTGTTTTTTTTTTAAAACGGGTGGTTTTAAAACTGAGGTAGATAAACCAACTTTTGAATTTTACCCCTGTACTCGCTGTTTTTCACATTTATTTTAATCCGATCAAACGACTGAGAATATTTCACAATATCATCTACTCATTCTAATATTGCAAAATACGTTTGCGTTTGTGTATATAATTAAAAATTAATATTTTTAGATTTTCATATGCCACGATTCATTGGTTTTTTTTTTTTTTATATGCCCGTAGGTATCAAAGTCTTAAATTCGTCCCTGAACACACAATATTGTTTGGTATTTACTGTTACAGGCGAGTAAATAGTAGTTTTGGACCAACATCACGCATTGGCATATCACGCGGAAACGGAATATGAGTATACGCGAACGCGTGTACATACAGGATTCGAAACTTTTTATTGGAAAATCGAAAATCCGTCGAAGGCCGAGTGTGCGCGCGCGAAATAACAATAATTATCTACGTGCGCACAACGGACGGTGGTGAAAAAAACCCACTGTGTATGTTTTAGTATTACGTTGTACGCGTATTGATATGAACCGTGATCGCCGTTACCGCTGCGGTTCGATTACTGAATAATTTTCTGTACGCGTCGTATACGTTATGATACCAATGATGGAGGTTGTACTCTTGGAACGTACGAGCGGTAGGTACACGTTATCATTACACACCATGTGCTCGACCCGGTCATTGGGGGTGCGCGAAACCTTGTCTCCAAAACATATACCCACGTGGAGACGCTGCGCGTGCGGGACAATCAGATCTCCTTCCACAGAGCTGTTGCGATTTCTTTTTTTCCACCCAACATTTACCTAGGGAATTTCGATCGAGTACTTAATTATATACATGCAGCATCAATGTAAATATGATATCTGTAATAGTAAACTTTGTATCAGTTTCACAGAGGTATTTTGATCAAACTCAAAAGTGATAATTAACATAATAACATTATGTGAAACAGTAATTTGTACACTGCATGTTGTCGTACACCGCACTTCCGTGGGTATCGCTCTATCCTCTCTTTAGTAATCAAACCTAATAGATATTAGTTCAATTACTAAGAGTTGATGGGTTTTCATAATAAAACAATAATTCACACCAAAAGGCCAATTTTAATTAAAACAAAAATTAAGCGTGGCGTCGTAGTCTCTACACATACGTGCTTCAAAAAACACACACACACACACACACACTCTGCCCCGGTCTCGTCCGACCGGCTGTCTTAAATATTAACTTACAATATGCTACCTCAGCTCATTTGCTTCACTGGCCAATTCTATTAATTTTTATAATAATTAAATTTTGGCCTAGTTGGCACATACAACAACGTTGTTAGGTACACGTGACGAATTATATTTTAACGACGTGTGAATATAGTTTATCAATATTCCGAAAACGATATCGATATTCAAATTTCAAAGCCGTAACAATAATATTGTCGTTAACGCCATCGGGATTTCTAATTTCTTTTTTCACACTCGTTCAGGGCGTCCGTGCGGATCTATAATAATACGTTTTATGCGTAATATTGCGTTTTATGAGTGTTCCTGTTCATCGTGCAAATGAAAAACCATAAAATCGCGAATCGAATAAATCAAGACGAACAAAATATGTAGGTTTATTACAGACTATAGTATTATAAGCTATACGCGTATACGAGTCGAAATAGGAATCGATATCGACCGAATCACGCGCGTGTTATATTATATTATTTTAGTCAGCCGACTTAAACACGATTTACGTGCCGACGAACGTTGGAGCGTCGTATATTAATATTATCATTATTGTTATTGTACATCATTATATAATATTGTATTGTTATCGGCCCGACGACGACCGCGACGGGTCGAACACAGTCATGTATGAATACGATGCGTTTCGTTTTGTATTTTTATCTTTGCCCACGAGTCGCGCACCGACGCGCGGGGTGAAAGTTCGACCGAGGGTTTTCGCGACTCGTGCGCACGTATTCCTCGTACACGTCTGCAGGGTCGGCAATGCATGCGCTACGCACACCGCGGTACGAACAATATTTATATTACGATCGGTTAATCTCGAGGGAAGGCCGAAAATACCACGTTTCTCGTGCTCGAAAACGGATTAGAAAATAACCACTGTTTATGCGAGATATCGTACGGCGCAGGTGCTTCGTCTCGTTTTACGGTCAAACTTTCGATCTCCGTACACACGCGTAAGTGAATAAAAATAAATACGTGCGCTTGGTCGATTGCAAGAACGTTTTCCGAACGGTTTTGTTTACGATTTAAATACAGAACGGGTCTAACTACGTGCCTGGCGTGTTAAAATAAGGGCTATGCTTACTTATTTCCGGTCCCGAAACGTTGACGTCTCGAAGGGCGAACAGATGAAACGGGAAGAAAACTTATTTCTTCTTCCGAAATTCGGTTACGACGTCTCATATCATAATGATCCGTGTACACGATGAAAAACTGGGCGAACACCGAGCGCACGCCACTGACGGCACGGAAAACAGGGTTCGGAGAAAGTGTAATTGAATGCGGACTTAGGTGTAATAAACCAGCAACCTGTTTTCGTTAAATATATACATATAGACTAGAATTTTTATTGAAGAGTTAAAAAAAAGAAAAAATGCTAATCTGCCTTGGGCTATTATCATTCGACCAGCGTTGAATGTAATATAATATTCTATTAAGCCGGTCGCGGCGTGTGTCGTGCGTGTACAACGCATATAAACATGTGTATTAAAAATCAAAACTATTTATGAACGCGAACTGTGCGCGTGATTGCATTCTTGACAATAATCGAAATCCAAACTCCACTGCAATGTTGCACTCGTTGAATTGGTATTCGCACGAACAATTTTCGGATACTAGGATTCACACTCAAAAGGAAGTGAACCAGAATAAGAGTTGATTTACAGAGATTTTTTGTAGTCGATCCTCAATACGTACGTTGACTAAGACCGACATCGTTGTTTTGGTACTGCCTGTATAGAAATAAACTAATTGCAGCAAAATAATTTGACCACCCTATTATCCTCGGTACTTTTAAATGATGTTGTAGAAAACATTTTTTATTTTACCAACGTTGATTGTTATACTACGCTAAATTATTGTAGTACTATAGCTGCAATTGGGCATACTCATCTGTACGACATGCACTCATATACAGGGTGGTTTCACTCAACGTAAGACGTTTGTCTACTTTAGTAAGCGGTGAGTGTTTCACATGAAATTAATCACTCCGTATACACAACGATATAAGTACGGTACCAAGTCTCGACAACTCGAATCTCAAGAAAGATATAAATAAGTTCGACTTATATATTTTTGTGCATATGAATTTTTCAGGGTCTAGAAAAATATTCGAGCTACGGAGGTTTTCGAGATATTGATACTAGACTGTAACTGGCACGCTCTTAATGCTTATTCGTTGATAGTTGTGACTCCGGTAATTTGCTACATGATGTACGTGCGTATCAGTCATAAACTCATAAATATATCTAAAGTCGGACGTAGCTCGAGTTCTCCAAGGTCTCACATAGTATACGTATGTGTATAATATCTAAACGTGAAATGGTATTTTGTTACTCACGGGTAATCTCCAAAGCAACTCATCCAATCGGCATTGTTGTCTAATAACCGAGTATATCTTGGAGAAGATTTAAGTCTTAATTTCCGAGTTAATTGAGTCATTGCAGCTTATTATAACACGTTCAATACCAGCGGTTTTCCACTCCACGCATCGACAATTGCTTTACTCTGCTTTACTCATGGCCAATTTTACGTCGCATGTCCTCGGATTGGCTCGGAAAATAATTTATTATAATCTGGGCACCTGAACGGAAAACCGAGCAACGTTGTATGACCGCAAGAAGTGTTTGCGAATGTTTGTACCGACAAGTGTACAAATTCAATACTTATAAAACTATCCAATATCAGTGGGTACTTGCGTTGAATGTATTTTCTAGCTTCGGGTGAAAATGAAAAATATGCGTTCAATTAATTTACGAGTCTTTACTTAAAAACGGTTACTAGGTGACTCGGGCGAAACCGGGTGAACCGGCCAGTATAAATTATATGGGCGGGTTTTTCCCGGTCGTGGATGAGCGTATAGTTGTTTATTAAATCGCATTGACGTGGATTACAACGATAAATTAGTATTCGTCGCGAGAACCATTGCGCGACCAGCAAAAACAAAAAAACATTCAACCGATAACGGGTCGTTTTTTTTTATTTCGGTTTACTCACGTTTATTATACATATACTATCGGTGGTTCGGCTGTAAAATAAGATAGGTCCCGCACGCCACATATCCAACCGTTTGTGTGTACCTATTAAGTATACACTTACGTAAGACCATCGCGAACGGGCGGCGGCGCGCAATCATTACTTTTCGTTTGCCTATAAATTTCGTCGCGGTTTTTAATTACTGCGATTCGTCGGGACGTCCGGGCCCCGTTTCGGGAACGATTCACCGCCGCCACGGCGCATTATTATAAATCGAACCTTTGTGATGGTATCGTACATCGCGCGGACGGATAACGAGCGACTCGATCCGATTCCGCCCCGGGTCGGCCCGAAAACGTGCTGACACCGCAGTGCACATGTCGAAATACCAATAACAATAATAATAATAATAATATGCAACGATAAACAATAACGGTATCGGACTTGGGGGGCGCGCGGTTACGGGGACGGGCTGAAATCGTGTTGCAGCCAAGTATACGAGTACGTCGTTTGTCTCACGCTTCGGCGGTCCAGCGACTGCACGGTCGAAAAACGATTTTGACCGGGATTTATGAATTTTACGTCAATCCCCCGACCCCCGATCCTGTTCACCGCCACGCCGTGTCTGAAATCGTAACGCGTGTAATATACCGGCTGTAACGATCGATTTTGTGTATCGGAAAAATGTCGACGGAAATAATGTCACGATGTTTCTCGCCAAAAACCAATATGATTTGCATCAAAGGCTCCAGAGGGTTATCATTGAAAATGAAAAAAAACCCAATAGTCGGTTAAGGCGTAAAACATGATGTATACACCACAGTTTTCTGTCCGCAAAAATATTACACGCACACCTGCGAGTACCCCCAACACGTACATTTATCGTAGACAACCACCGAAGGTTGTGACGAGTGGTGACGTTTTATTATGTTCTCGATCGCCCGTGTAATCGACTGCTAAAAATCTGTGGCCGTACGTACACGACGTCGTTTGGTGTGGCGAACCAATAGTCGATACGAATACCTGTTGCAGTCTCGATTCGGATCGGTGGGCTTGAATTGGATAGTCCACGGTATTCGCACCGAGAGGTCAATATAACGCCCCCGACCCGTGGCCATGTCACTACGTGGGTATGCAAATTATGTGCATCTATATCCACGCGGATATATTATAACGCCCATGATGGTCGTCTCGTGCAGTCATGGTTTTCGCGACTTTTCCGTCACGACGACACGCGTTGTTGCGAAACGTTCCACATCGGTCCGACTCGTTACGCACGTCTAAACTAAATACACGTCTAGCTCGACGGTGGTGCGCTGGAAAATCGTATGTTGTACAAGTGCGCACGGGCGCACCGTCGAAAACCCTCGTGAAATGTCCGAGACGAGCACCGAGTTCCGAGATTTCCTGCTTGTCGCCCGCACCTTCCATTACAGCCACCGCCCCGCGGTTAATACCGCGACTAGGGTTAAGTCGGATATTCTAGGTGATTTACCGCAGATATTTCATATCGACTCTGGAAGACGGCGGCGCGGCCGGCCGCAGGGACTCATGCGGTTGAAAGGTTTTCGAACGATTTCAGGAGGGCGCCCGCGTAGACACGACGCAGATATATCGTGCCGAAGCACCGCAAACTCAATGTTACGTGTTATAACGTGATGTTATTGTGTTAGCCCGTCGAATGTGTTGGACCTGGCCACTGCGGACCCGAATGCGTGGCGTAACACATCGCCCTTGTTGTAAAATCAATAGTTCGGCTTGGTACCTACTGTAGGTACACATACTCGACGCGCGTCGGATTGCGTAAAAGACCGGATCGTGTCGTACCGTGTACAAGACAAACCGCGGACCAAATGCCGTCTATGAGCGCCGCGAGGTCGTTTGCACTCCACAACCGTGTTGGACCGACAATCGGTTCGCAGCAATATAGGGTACCCGCGTGTTGGTCGCGGCTCGATCGCACGATCAGACTTACAACGTCCGGTCGAACGTCGCAAAGTACGTGTCGTAACGATGACCGTGCGCGTCCGTCGCTGCGTATTGCGATACGGTCGTTAAGTACCCGGGCACACGTGTACATTGTGTATACCGTAGAATGACGTGCGTGTATCTTATATTATTATTACTACTCTATGCGCATGGTTGTACGGAACAAAACAAAGCCAAGCTCTCCGAGCGAGGTCACACTCGCATTATACATGTCTCTTGTTTTCGTTTTCATTCTTCCGCGCGCGTCTCGCCCGGCCATAGGTTCCAAGAGACATCAACACGACCACGATTTCATTTGCGATGGTCCGATCTCACCAGAGTCATATTTTAGTAAAGCTCCGAGAGGGGTGATCACACGTCCCTTCGCCCTTCTGCAGGAGTGCAATTTTTTTCGGCCCGTCAGCTAGGGGCTGTACGTGCTGTATCGAGAGTGCATATTATCGCAAAATATAAAGCGGAGGGCGTGTGCCTCGGCTCTTCGGAGGGATGACTGGTGAAACGTTTGAAATAAATGCATAAAATATAAGTGAGAATATTGAATATAAAATGGAGAGAAAAAATACATAAAATACCAATTATAATAGGTATATCTGCGTTTAATTTTTTAAATTCCTAGTGAAACTTTTGGTCGTATCTATCAAGGTGTGTGCTTGGATTTTTTTGTGTCTGTCAAAAACGATTTTCACCCAAAAGTGTCGCTTCGATATGTACAAGCTGACTTCTTTTCTGTTAGGGAATTTCGTCTGGTTGGTACTTTATTGGTGGCGGGGTACTTTTTGGAATTACTTAACAGTTTTCTGAATAATTGACAAAAACTATCCCGAAAAATACACTCGGCAGTATCTACTAAATCTCGTCACTCACTATCCATTTTTTTATGTTTAATGGATACAAGATTATTCGTAAGATTTTCTTTTTACAATTTTTTTTAAACGAAAAGTCGCCAATATAATTTATGATCATTTGAAAATAAAATTTTAACGGAATTGGGTATTTAAACGAACTTTAATCACACATTATTTATTAGTTATTTGGTTGTTATTCTATAAATATTAATTGCAGCGACAACAAACATTTACTGAGTACTTACATTTTACCGGCATTTAATTTTCGAAATATTTTAAAGAAATTTGTACTGTTTATACAGACACTTGAAGTATTTTATTAAAAGTTAAATCTACCTCATTAAATAATTTGGTTCTACTTCTATAATTACTAAATCAAACATCTTTAAAAATATAAGTTGATTCATCCGATCTCTTTCACTCAGAATTATGTTTACAATAGCAATGGTACGTTTGCTTCAAATTTAAAAGATCACTACAGGAATAATGATTATTATGATAATGTATGACGATAATCCACTCATCCCTATTTCTCACTCGACCGTGGAGTCCCACCCGTTATTTTCTGTAAAATAATTTTTTTTTTATTCGATCGTATTTTTACTTATACTAAACGTGTATTAAATTTACATTAATGTGACCGGTGTAGGGGTGAGTAAAAATAGCGTCGGAAGAAGATTGCTAGCACACGAATACACGATCAACTGGAAAATGAGAGAAGGAGAGACAAGGAGAGAGAATTATGTACCTACGGATATTTAGATATTATTATTTATTATGCATTACGTCGTTGCTGGTGTACAGCTAAACAGGATAGTGTGCAGTTTACAAACGTGTTCCAATGGAAAAAAAAATCGTCATTAAAATTTTTAGGAATTTTCTTATTTAGTTTCGCTATTACAGTGGTTCCAAAACTTTTTACCCGGTGATATCCTTTTTTTGAGCCAATTTTAGTCGCGGTGCTCTGCAGTGAATAACAAAAGGAGACTCCATTTGCATAACAAATGTACACTACAGAGTATCCCACCGAGATTTACACGGAGCGATATCTCCCGTGTTAGTACATTCTATTTTTTTTTTTTTTGTGAGCATCCCAATTGTAAATAATAGCTTGGTAAATATAAGATAATCATAAAAGAAGTTAGAAAATTCACTTTTTATTTTATAACTTTTATAAATTTTGAAGAAATTTCATAGGGCTAATTTTTCTGAAAATGTTTACAGTTCTGATATTATCAGTAAACCTTATCGACAAAATAACGAGGTGGTTATAATTTACAATATTTCTTTGTTAACGAAAACAAAATATTAAAAATCATGAATCAAATGAAAAGTTGAACCGTCGAAATGTCCAGAAAAAGAAGTCCTATAAAATGGTCATATCTTCGAAATTTATAATAATTATAAAATAAAAAAGTTAATTTTTTACGTCTTTAATAATAAACGTATACTTACCAAACTATCGTCATCGATGTAACGATCACTAATCATCTAACACCAGTTTAATTTTTACGCGGGCCGTGGTGCACCACAGTTCTGGAACAGTAAAACAGTGCACTTTTGACCGTTATCTATTCTAGACGTCGAAAACGCGTTTTGACGTATGTACCCATATGCACGTAAGGATGGACGGTAAACGCATATGGGAGATATTATGATGCACACGAACACGACGCAAAGACACGGCGCCTATAATATGTACCACATATACTTGACTTTTCCGTTCGTGACGTCGTGCAAAATATAACATTACGCGAGTGTGTCTGTAAGTACACGTGCGTATACATCTCGGAGGATTAGACCGCTTACACCGTCACGGCCACCGTCAGCGTGATATGACTTTCCAAGTGTAATACAACGTCAGAAACTGGTCCAAGTGCACACACACACACACACACACACGTAGCACACAGTTAGGTAACATTTAGTCGCATAGCATTTTGTCAAGTGTACGATAACCGTGTTCGGATTTTTCACAGTAGATGTTCTGCGATTACCTAGTGTTTAGAAAACTTGTCGATCGTAGTTAAAATGTTGAATAAATTCTTCACTCCGTCGACTCTTCTGATTCTTGGATTCTTGGAAATGTTCAAATTATTCGATACTATAACAGCACGAAGTAACATATACATATTATTATATGTCATCGCATTAATTGATTTTAAATGTAGACGATTGTATAATACTGCACTGTAGTCGCACAACTTTTAAATAATTGCGGTGCACTTCATAGTTCATATTGGTATTTACAAGAACACAGAAAAACAATATTTTACTTGTTGACTCTGTTTAAAACTCTATTGATATACTACCATCGTATTATTATGTTTTTGTGAATTATGCATAACAATTTATTCTTTTATTGTGATAGAATTTTATAATCAAAAAAAACATTAACATAATATTAAGACATCTTATTACGTGTGTGTGTGTGTGTGTGTGTGTATAGATTATAATTTACTTTTCTTATTAAATATGAAAATTTACAATCTGTGACAAGTATGTACAATATGCAAAGTTGTTTAATGAAAATGGTTACATCACAACGTCGGATTGCTCGAGGAGGGAGGTTGCTGCCCAGTGACAGAACCCTCAAAGCTTATAATTTGATATAGTGAATGTTACATGAAATTACGAAAATATGTTATTAAATGCGTATAAAAGGAAGCTTATTAGGAACAACTTTGCGCGCAAGATAACGAGAAACGTAAACGACTAATTACAATGGATAAAGATCAAACGTTACTGGCGTCATCTATGTGTCGTCTGCGAGTAAAACGATTATTTCGAAAAACGTAACCAAAGATCAGAAGGTGGAAAAAAAAGAACTGAACACCATTAGCGATTTCAATTAATTAGCGACACGCGATCGAGACGAACGACCTGCAGGTGTTACGCCATCGTTGCATTCGATGATATTGTATGTAAACCAGACTGTGAAGCACACATTATTTTATTATCTAGACCGCGCGGTGTCTTTAATTCGGCAACGACTTTTCCCTGTTGCGAAGTCGACAACAATGAATATATTTATACGGCTGCATTTATGGTGTTTACAATATTTACAATATACTATGGACGTTAAATAAGGCTTTTTAATGTTCGCGCGCGCAACAATAACTCGGTGAAATCCTAAAGATTTTTAATAGACGCGAATGAATCCATTCATTTTCAAGGTCTACCACGCTACATGTGGCTAGTCGGTCTAAACAAATCGGTTACAATATTATATAGAAATCGGTTGTGTCGCGATAATTGTTAAGCCAAAAATCGATTTACGAAATCGTTTTCGAAAGCCATGTGTGTGTGTGTGTGTGTGTTGAGTTTTCTGAAAATTAGTGCAGCGGCGGTGATGATAATACCGTATAATGGATTATGCGCTGCACAATGTCGATACTTCGCTTCGAATAAATAATATTATAACATAATAATATCGCGTTGATAAATACGTGTATAGGTACGGTAGAGTGGTCATCGAGGCACAGTGCGCGAGTGTGTGTAGGTACAGTATTATACGCGATCGAGTGTATAATAATTATAATATCTTGATATCATATTGTGCATTTGAGTATGCCTGTGTATAGTTACGCGTTTGTGTCATTATAAAATATGCTGATATGTGTGCGTGCGTGCGTTTGTGTGTGTACATAGCGGTGGTCGGCGAAGTAGAAAACGATTTCGAACCGTGCGCGTATTCAACGGCGGTTCCCAAAATGTTTTCATTCACAAGTCTCCCCAAAAACGAAATCAAACGATCACGTCTCCCGCGAATAAATTATAAATAAAATAAAGACACGTGTTACGGTATAATTATTATTTGAATATTTATTGTTCACACGTTTTCACTCGTGTGGCCAATACCGATGGCCTAATTAATAAATAGTGATTATTTATTATTTATTACTCTAATGCGTGTGATTTTTACTGGTTTACGTCTGCCCCGTTAATTGCGTTCACGCCTCCCGAGGGAAACACAGTTTGGAAACATTACGCTATACACATTATATTATATTTGTATGTACGTTTTTCAACTCGATGCGGTGAAACTCAATTTCGGACATCAATCGTTTAGTTCGCGGTGATGATTTTGAGCCTAATTGCTATATACGGCCTCATACCTATTTATACAGGGTGTCCCACCGGGATTTACACAGAACGATGTCTCCCATGTTAATACAGATAATCAAATTCTGTGGTTTTTTTATGAGCATCCCTGTGCAAAGGCATAATCTTGTTAAGCTCATATGGTTATATAAAATAAAAAAAATAAATGTTTTATTTTCGAAATTATGTGATAAATAAATATATAGCTATTACATAATATCAGGACAAATAAATCTTTGGTGCGTGGTCAAAAGGTGTTAAGTCAACAATTGACATTATTTTTTATGGTATTAGTAGACTCGTACAGTGTTTAAAATATTTATTTATTAATTTTTACTATGTTGTGTGACTTAACTTGTTTGTACCAAAAATCACAAACATGACTTGATTCCTTTTTTGACCTCGCACCAAAGAAATATGGTCGTGTATCGCGCGTTTGCACCTCGCACGTAGAGCAATGATTTCGCGTGCGTGTGTAAGAAGAAAAAAAATGAATAAATAAATAGCTGACCCTTTGTTTAGAGTTAGTTAACACACCTAACCGCCAAATCGAAAGTCCCGTACAGTAAGTACTATAGTATAATTTTTATCCTAACCCACTGTACTCGTAGTGTTTTGAAAGTTAAATTTTAAAATAAATCTGTTCGTGTTGTTTTAGTCTAAAAACGGAACGATTAATCGTTCTCGAACTCTCTGCCTCATATCACCACATAATGTTGTTGTTATTGCGAAATCGAAAATTTTCCGTGCGAAATATACGACAATATTGAAATAATATAAACATCATAGGCGAAAATAGCGTTTGACATTTGAGGGTTTTCTTTACTGCACCTGGTCAGCGATAATTTATATACGCATAATACCTATTCTTTTTTTCAATTGCTTTCCTTTTAGCCGTTTATAGATATTTAAAAAATGCATGTTTTTATTTAGCTTTTTATAGTAAAATATCGACAGGATAATATTTTGGATTGACAAAAAGTCTTGAAATACAATAAAAATATCTTCAGGTATAATATTTATAATACTGATAAACGAAAAAAAAAATTAAGTAGAATTTAAAACAAAAATTGATGAGTGTTTGAATATAAATTTTTGACAAAACGACAAAAATCACAAAAATCCATCACATTTTATTTGTTAATAATTCACCGGACTTTCTTTTTTGATATTAAAAAAATAAAAACTTGAACACTTGATACAAAATGTTTCATAAGATTTGTTTTATGGTCATTACTAACAATTTTTACCTGAAAGGAGCAAAAAAATTTTATGAGTGTGCGTTGGAAAATTAATAAAATTAAATTAATTTTTTTCGTCTGTGAACGTTTGAAGGGAATATTTAAATATTTGAGGTACCTAAGCCCCTGAAGACGTCCCCTATTTGCACCTCTGATATATGCGTATTTATACAATTCACCATATTTGAATACACCTGTCGAGCATTACATAAACCACATTACTGATATAGGCTGATAGTGTAACACGCAGTCAAAAATTTACTTTTGTGTCCCTAAGGGCCATAACAAAAAATGTATTCGCATACATATTGCACGGCTTTCATCGCGTGAGATATAGTACAAGGGTGGCCGATTTGTAGATCCCGAGCCACATGTGGCTCACGTCTTATTTACAAAAGTTTTTATTATTATTATACATTTTGATGTATTCGGTGCAAGTTTGTAAAAAAAATAAAATTTTTTTTTTGTATAATGCATAAAATACAGGTAAATAAATAAAAAAAAAAATAAAAAAAAATATGAATAATGAGTTGGAATCTGAGATTCGTATTATTTGTTACAATAGGAGAATGTGTGATATTGGAAATCCGTTTTCAATGATTAAAAATTGATCACATAAATAATTATATAAAATGTATTTATAAACATTTTGGCTCTTGATATCATTGTATTTATCCATGTGGCTCGCGAAAATATTGATGTTGGCCAACCCTGATGTAGAATGTAGTTCATGAAAAAAAGACAGTAAATATTGTGTCGTTCGAATTTATGCGGACGAGATAAATATACGTATAATAATTTCGATTCTCAGAAATATGAAGTGAACAAGAATTCGGAAAACATTTATTGCAATAATACCATGACAACACGATTATTTTATTATTTCATTGAAATGTAATTCTCCGTTTAGTTACGCTGACACATAATAATGTACGTCTTAATTTATATTTTTGATATTACTAAGAACATACAAATTTACCGTTTGCCGATATAATTGAATCTTATTATAAATAAATGTTTATATATCAGATAAAAAATATACGAGTATATATAAATATATTTATAATATATAATTATATTTAGATAACCAAATCTTGGGTCTTAGACGATACTTCTCGGCCTTGGTCAAATTATATATTTAAGTTATAAAAAGCATGTCAAAAGTACAACATATCACAAATTTATCATAATGTTCAACTCCATGGTCGCGTTAGTATTAGCTCAAAAAAAAAACCTAAGGTCAAAAAAGGCCAGAGTTCTAGACCACCTTCTTAAGCAGTCGGCCTATCAAAGTAATGATATCTATACATGTGGCCGAGTTATTTAGTCCATAACCTCACTTCGCACCTACTTTCATGAGCAACATGGCTATTTTATTCATATTGCTTAACACTTGACCATTTTCTGAAGAAAGCATAAAACACACTTGGCCACATAGCTCTACTTACACTTATGTCTTCTCTGAGTTAGGACCCTCCCATCATATGTGTAGCACCTATGAGCGTGTACATTATACTGATATTTATACGTCGGTACAAAGAGTCAGAGAGGTCAGAACTCGGAAGAAAAGACACACAAGTACTAGATCGAAACTATCGAAGTATTATGATACGTATTGTGCACTCCTGCAAATAGTTCTAATCCTTTGAGTACAAAACACTCGTTGCATGCGTGGACAAATCATTTAAATACGTATTTTGCATTTCAATCTGTTTGAACATTTTGTGTTCGGACAAAAAAAAAAAAAATTTATCGTTCTAGTTGTTCGAAAAAATAAAGATTTGTCGCAAGCACGGTCTCCAAAACGGACCAAATAAAATAAAATAATTTCTTTGAACTCCTGATCCTACATTGTATCTGTTGTTAGCACTTTGTAATCGCAGTCTTGGACAATTTGACGTGGCCATTTGGACGCTAAAGAATATAAACATAAAAGTAAATCAGTAATTTAAAAATGTAATGTTTCAATAGAAAACTCAACATTTAAATGGAAGTTGACCATCCGAGTTTGTGGTAATTTATTTCATGCCTTCAACGTGTAAAAATAGAGCGTGATTTATATAATAATCATTTAGAAGCTGAAAATAGTCCTCAAATAAAATTTAAAAAATACGTTGATGCAGATAGAAGAATTTTAAAAATTGAACAAAATTATAAGCGACTATAGATCCTATCTTTTTCTTAAAGGAATAGCTTAAAAATCGTCACAGTATAGACCTATAGTAAAAACGGTTTATATCCATATTGCTATGATACCCATTTTGTATTTATTTTTATTAAAAACGTTAAATTTTTAAATTATTGATTTACGTTTATATTCACATACTTTTGACGTCCGCGTCCATTCGACCCATTTCGTTGTTATCGTATACCGTGCTTTCAAACGGCGAACTATACGTATCTGTTTTGATTTTTTTGTTTTTGTTTTTTGGCCAACAGATCGTCTTGCAGGAGTAACGCGAATGGCACCCGAACGACCGAAACACATACACGTGTATTGTACGCGTAATAACGCAACACAGCGCGTGATATTGTAACAGTATAATATTGTAATAAAATTTCGTCGCCGCGTCGCCGTAATAGCACACAGCGGGTACCTGCTAGAACAATAATAATATTTGGAGACGATATATATATATATATATATATACGTATGTGTATATATTACATAGTCGATCTCATTAATTTGATTTGCGCGTACATTTGCTGCGTATACTTTCTATTATGTTTTGGCGGTTTTTCTCTCTCTCTCTCTCTCTCTCTCTCTCTCTCTCTCTCTCTCTCTCTCTCTCTCTCTCTCTCTCGGGTTGCATCATTTCGGCGGTCGGTCCGAGAAAAAAAAAATAATAATAATAAAAAATTGTTCGTATACCTACCAGAGCTGTTGTGCTGCGCGTGGACTTGTGTATGCGCTCCGGTGATCCTGTTCCAAAGACACGCGCGTAAATGCGTGATCCATTACGAATAAATTATAGGTCTGACCGGTGGCGTGACTCGCACGCGGCACCCCGCACTTGTTGCTTTTTTTTTTCTTCCAATTTTTCAATCCACTCGTACGTACCCCGAAAAAAAAATACTATCGTAACGCAACACGCGCGATACCCGCGCCGACCGGTCGTTATACTTGTGCGTACTTGCACGTTTAATAACGGTGGAATCGGAACACCGTGGCCAGTGTCAAGGGGATTTTGGCACTTGAATGAGATTTTAAATCGTGTTAGCGCGACCGTATGATATCCGACCGCGGCTCGTATACTTATTGCTAATATTACTGCAAGCCTATATAGGTACATTGTGTACGCACACCGTTCACCGCAGTGCGCAAGACCGTGGTACGTTACAGTATTAGTCGTTGCCATTGACTTTATCGTATCATACTATATTGTATACTACTTTCAAAAACGAATAAGATTACGAATAATAATTTGCAATCTAATTGTGAAAACCAATATTAGTTTACCTAGGCGGTTGATTCGAATCGTGCTATATAGATAATATATTACCTCGCATTACGCGCACATATTATACAAATATATATATATGCACACCTCAATAGTATAATAATATTTGCCAATCAACGGAATATTGCAATAATAATAATAATAATAATGAAACAGCCAAGAAAAAATGTTATCCATTTGTAATTAATTTGTAAAAATCTTATGTTTGACTATACTATGGTTGCCATAAAAGTTCAATATATACTATTATACTATGCTTTTGTGGGCAACATTTGGTTACAGAAATTTAGTCTATAGTAACAGGTACAATAGTACATTTCTACTAATATATGCATTGGTAAATGAAGAAGACAAGAATTTTGAAGACAAACGGTCTGGTTAAAAGAGGGTTAACTCTACAAAGTTACATCATAATAATATAAGTTATTATACGAGATCGTTCTACGACATTTTGTACATTGAAGGTGAAATTCCCTTGTAATAAGACGCAAAGTAATCAAAGTACGATTTATAATATGTTATTTTAAATTTTAATATCTATACTTTTTCGAAACTTTTCTCTCAAGTCAATTCTCGTAAAAAAAACAGTCTAACCTATCAGTTCTTACAATGTTATATCATGTGTACAATGTACATATACTGTTGTTATTACGTTGTACTTACATAATATTTTATAAAGTCGAAAAGTACGTAATAATTTGACATTTCTCACTGAATATAAGAGTATTTTCTTTTTTATTCATGATCTTCTTTAGTTCGGATTCTGTCAAAGCATCTAGAACATTACATTCTGGACAATAATACACCTTATTTACTTTTACAAGCATGGTTCGACGATCACGAATCACGACGATCGAGAAGAGAGAGACAAGTTCGTGTTTTTTCATATTAAGATGTTAAATCTGTTGTATTATATTGTATTTTAAATGACGTACACTTTTGCTCGTCAAACATACTATCGCGCTAGTTTTTCTATTTTTTTTTTTTTTTTTATGTCATCTATAATTTGATGTTTCACAATTTTGCTATTACGTTTTTTTTTAATTTTTAAGAAAACAAGAACATTTCAAAAACCCTAGTTCAATAATTGCGGTGTACAGATTTTGCAACTTAACGATTTACACAACACTGACTACATATAGTATATACTGTTATGCCTAATAAGTATCTTTTAAACACTCGAAAGTCCTTACGCACATGTTTATTAGCGATCATTATTTGTACAACAACACTGTACCATATACAATATTATTTTATGAGAATATTATTTACTATCATTGTTATTTATTAAGAAAATGTACGTGTTATATTCGTTTACAAGTGTTGCGACTCGTGTAAAGTTCACGATATGTATTATAAAAAAAAAAAAAATACCCTACTGCTATATTATTAGTTGTTACATTTAAGAGCTAATATATATATCGAGTAGATTGAACTCTCTTGGGAATTATACTTGAACCAAAAGTCTCGGTATAAATAAATCAAAATAACGGCTGTATAAAAATGTTTCCTGATTATATTATTAGCGTAACCTATTTTATTTTTCCGGGTCTTAATGTTATCATTATCACATTACGCGACGTAGGTACTTATGTACATTATAGTCGAATCGTGCAAAACTATCTACAGAGAGACTTGTTTTAGTGTTTGATAAATGTCTCGTATTATGTGAACGCGTGCAACTATACAAATTTGTTGTTATTGAAATGTTTAGTTTGAAAATCATTTTACGCTCCCGAGGGAGGTAATATTATTATTATTCCGACAGTGTTTAGTTTTTCCTCGTTTAAATTGGTTTTGATAATTCCTAGAGTTATTTATACAGGTTTCTAATATTTTATTTGTAACTTTTTAACGTCATTGCGTTACCGGGTATTACGAAATTACATTATTATTATTTTTTTAAAATTTTTTGGTATTAAGGTTTTCGTATTTGAAGTTTTGAAATTTAATCTAAAATGAAATTAAATATATTTTTTAATCACCGTATAATGATTACAGCAGCGATTAAAGAACGCTTAGAAAATAACATAAATAGATGTAATTTTTTTTATTATTGACAATCCGATCAACTGTACCCGGAAAAATGAAACCTATATTTTCTAGTACTGTATTTTATAATAATGTGATAAGTTATAATAAATTAATTCAGTTTCACTGACAGACAAACAAAATATGGTATTTTATGACAGTTTTTCGTAATGAATATTTCAATATCGACTCGTGTTTTTTTAAGTTTTTTTGATGCATCTTTCGACTGCAGTATATACTCGTATATTCAGACGTTTTAAACATATTTGCCTTAATAGTGCAGTAAGAGCGGATAAAGGGAGATTCCGTAATCAGTACATTAACCTGGTTTTCGAATCGGTTAAATTCGTGCGGTTGGATCGCGTTAGATGATGCAACTACAGGAGAATAGATTTAAACAAACAATTATTAGAGGCTCGGTAAACAGTTCGAAAACTTGGCGACGTTTAGTGGTCACGCTGAAGATTGCCAGGTTTTGACGATTTGGTAATGCGTTTCACTTGACAATCGTAATAATAACTCTGTGCGTGTAGTACCGTCAAGTTGTGATAACTCGATTGGGAGGGTGCAGAACAAATACAACTCGAGTTCCGTACAAGTTTAGCATTTGAGTTGTACACGAATATAAATCGGTGTTATACATTCGAAAAGACCTGTACGATGTAGTTCACATTATCGCGACTAGGTCGTGGCTTTTGTCTTGTTTTATTTTCTTTTCCTGTCGGTTAATAAAAAGCTTAATACTTCAAATTCAAACCGTTCTGTTGATGAATAGCTGTTCAAATCGAGCTGAATACAAGCTATCACAGCGATGTCTAGTGGCCGCGTCTACCGAGACACAACCGATTTTAACCATAAATAGGATGGTGTATCTATGAGTGCCAAAGTCAATATATGTATGTATACGATTCGCGATACAACCCGATCACTGATCACAATTTACAGATATCCAATGCAGTTAGCCGTTAGGTTCTGAGGATGTATTGAAAACGGTATTCGATCGGACGGCGGTAAAGGAATGTCGAATATAAATCGGAAAAAAGTACATTTTCAGTGCACTATAGAATACAGAGTAATAGTTAGTAGTTAGTTATTAGTAACGTTATTATTTTATAAAATCTGTAACCATCTTCGGTAAAACTGTATTATAATAATAATAATAATATTGTATCTAAATGTATTATTGCGTTACGCGAGGTATGGTAACGCTACATAAGTTATAACATTATCTCGAGGAACCAACAAACGAACGTTCAAATGTAAACGGATAACATTCGGAGGAAAATACTCACGAATAGCTTACGTTGTGATCGTACAGATGATCATGGAAACACGTGTTATATGTGTATTTAGTTATCGCATTCTCGATGCGACACATCCGTTCATAATTTTCCGTTTGTACCGCGTTTGCAGTACAATATTACAACAACAATGATGTTATGAGGGCTTAGGTTTGCTCTGGTCTGGCCGAATTGGGGTTTTTTTTTTTCGCGAAATATCTCATCGAATAATAGGTAAAGACGGACGATAACTTCGTTTTAATTAAAAAATCTTTCTTTTTTAATAAATGAAAAGGAAAAAAATATGTTGATTCCCAAGAAATTCCTAAAATTGGCCAAAGAAAAAAAAATGCAATTACTATCATAAAATTGCTCGGTAAATTCTATTTTATATTGTGATTTTCTTCTTTGATAATTAAAAGTATTAGAGTTTAATTTATAAGTCCTATAAATATTAATTTTCGAATACAAAAATAAAACAAAGCTATCACAATAACGATTTTTTTCTCTGGATCTCGTCCGTTTGTTATTTTAATCTTTCGGACTTTGATAGAAATTACTTGCTAACTCCTGGTCTAAGGTGTACAATTTTGTTACCATCCATGTAATAGAGGATATTTCTTCTCAACCATGTGTCTTTATTACACTAAAATTAATTGGTTGTACCCAAATATTTCACAAATCTTAGTGCGTTTGAATATAGAAGTCCGTATCAGGTAAGCGGCGTAGGTAAGCTTCAACATGAGAAAAAATATTCCAGTACGTAAGTTTCGACACGGAAAATAATGTCAGATATATGATGTACATTCCCACGCGAATAAAAATGATGACTAATAAAAATCTCCTTCCAACTTTATTATAACTTAAATGTAGTTGAAAATTTGTTAATCTTTGTGTTTCATGAAAAAAAAATCTTTTGTCTAATCCCATTCCTAATTGAATGTGGAATATTGAATTTGAAATAATGCATTATTATCAGTGTGTACATTTGCTCGTACGGTTCACAAACGTGTGCACTTCATTTTGTTCCCACGTACAGCAACATTTCGTATTTGTGTTCTTATTCTTATAGGAACTTACGTACCGCTATACTTCTGTTAGTGTGGGAACTTACACATGTACCCGCTTACCTGCTATGTTTTTCCTGGGAACTTACTAAACTGAATCAGGAGACGATTCGCGAAAGTGTATCGAGACATTAATCGCCTATAGAAGTCTCCGGCTCCCCGCATCGGGCTTGTGGGGAATACGACTTTAATTTGTGATCAGAATACTCACTATCCGAAAATAATCGACTCGAGAATGGTTTTCAATAGACCGTCATGGATTTGAAAACATTTCGATAAATCTATTCTCATGGAACGCGTTGTGACTGTTGTTGCATAAACGTGTTCGGTGTCAGCATGTGCAGTGCAGGTTTTTATCCGCGGCACCGATACGCCTGAATAATAAGCACATTGAAGGTGCATGCTAATTCGGGTACCGTTGCTGTGGCGTTTATTTATTTTTTTAATCTTCATGATTCGTGTAATTTTCTAGCCGAAAACGGAACGGTAAGGCTCTACTGTATTGCAGGTGGTCTGGACGAAAAATGAACACGTTACAAGACGTATATACGTCTGCACCGTAATAATAATGTTCATAATGGCCGATCCAAGGCACTGCGTTGAACGGTCGACGTGTAGCGGGCCCTGAAACATAACGATCGAACAGATCTAGAAGAATATTATGATACGCGTACCTAACATTAAAAACTACGTGTAACGTAACGGTGTACGGCAAGATTTCGAATTACCATTGAATAAGTTCGAAATAGTGGCAAAAAATCGACGATTTGTGAAAACCTAAGCTGGCCAACGACACGACCTTAGTACATGTGTTGATTTTAATAACATTTTACGAAACGCGTCTGGTTAAAAACGAATTTATGACAACAAATCTTAATTTTTACTCAATATGTAGAGATGAATGTTTTCGTGTATCGCCACTTTTGGCCATTGAGACTTTTTAGTGCTAAAATACTTTGATTTTGTATTTTATACGCATTTGATCGAATGTTCGTTTAAAAATTACGTGTAATTGTAATGTAAACTTATGTTTTGTGGGTACGTTACACACCATTATTTCGATAAAAATTAAAAAATCAAGTATTTAGTTATTTTTTCAAGTAGGTACTAAGCAAAAATATTGCACTACAAGTCGAAACAAAATAATACCGATGATATAATAACTGTGTAAAACGTTAGGAATGCATTAAAATGTTATCGTTTAACATAACACTTGGGACTTAAATACGAACATTTATTTAAAATTTTAAAGGCAAGATGTATTTTGAAAATACATAATTTGTACATGCAGTTTTATTTTATTTTTAAAACTTTTAATTAATATAAACTATGAAGAACCAATAAATTTGGTTAGAAGTGGTTTTTATTGGAGACATGGTTAGGCTTTACACCAAGGTAATGCAAAGTAATATTGGCCTAAAAGTATAAATATGATTTACATGACTATGATGACTACGTTTTTACATTAGCTTTACAATCATAAAAAAAAAAATCGTAGGTAAAACTAAACACTGATTAATAATTATGTGGAGTAATCGTGTGTGCCGTAAAGTAATTGAACCGGATAAAGTGCTAAAAAGAAGAAAAAATCATAGCCAATATCACACGCCCTTTTTAATATAAAGTTTACTTTTGTTACAACAAACTACTCGTATCGATTTTTCTTCGATAACTCTCAAAGTAATAGTTTTTTTCTTATTTTCTTATAACACGCTTTGGTGATTAATTTATAGGTACAAGAGATGCGTAAGATGGTTAATAATGCATTATTATTATACGATCAAAAGATACATTTTCCCACTTGCCGTCAATGTGATATTACTGAAAACACGAGTTATCATTATGATTATATTTTGTGTTTTACAGCACACGAATATGACGAGACACCGATAGGTATAATACTATAAATCATCATTGAATTGCAATGCTTTTACATCAGATTTTACACGAGTATGCTGTAAAAAAGAGATTAATTTGTTTGGACGTCATACTTTTACGAAATATATTGATGAGCAAAAATGTAATTTTGAAGAATGATTTTGACATTGAATGTGCACAAATAGCTGCAATGTAAAATTGGTAATAATGTATAGCCCCCGTCGCATTGTATAATGTATAATAGGTGTACATACATCGATAAGATTTACATTTACATACAACCCCATAACTTGAAATACAATAATTCTAATAGGTGAACGAAACTCTCTGTCATTCTTTATTAAGTCCAAAAACATTATTACTATTATAATTAATTTTTTTTCTTAGTTGAAACATTAGCGTTAGTACTTAGGTTGTGTAATAAAAAGGAATGGTGGTTTTGAGAATGTGAAAAATAAGTCTAAGTATGGATTGATGAAGAAGGTGCTGGGATTGAATAGTAGATAGAATAGACAGTAAAGTGATGTCATGAATTTTGTAACTATGTATCGGAATGTTGGGTTGTGGTAAAGGAAGTGGAACAGATGATGTATGCAGTAGAGATAAGAATGTTAATATGGATGTGTGGGGTGCTTAGGAAGCCTAGAAAAAGAAGTTAGTACATTAAGAGAAGTTTACGATAATCAGTCCCCTTAGATTATAAAAAAAAATAAAGGGAATGAGTAGAGGTGATTCGAAAATGTTATGAGGGAAAGTGAGGTATATACCGCAATGACGACTTGGTGGAATTGAGGGTAACTTCAGAGTAAGAAGTGGCGTCCCGGTTTGTGTGTAAGTGATGGCTGGAGGGCGAGGGTAAATAACCCTATATATAATTGGAAGACAAGGTTGAAAAAGTAAAGAATACAATATATAATATATAATTATTAATTATTTAAAATTAAATTTAAAAAATTGCTTGTTTAATGGTTGAAACTCTTAAATAATAACAAATTAATATTAAATATATAAACAATCTAATATATATAACAAAAAAAAAATTTAAAAAAAGATATATATATATACATATATATATAAATATTTCCTTGAGAATTATAGAATAAAGTCCTAAAGAATACGACCGGTTACAATTTTAAAAATCATCATCGGGTATACAATTGAGTGTGCTTTTTGTGTCTGACGATAAATTTTTAAAATCAAAAATATTCGTATGCTTTAGCACTTTATTATATTATACTCAAGACAATTTTTGTATTTTATTTTGTTTTTTATTTTATTTTATTTATTGTTGTATTTATTTTATTGAAGATTTGATTAGTTTTAATAAATTGTTTATATATAATAAGTTGTTATTAAATACTAAAATACATGCCATTTACTTATGATATGTAATAATGTAAATATTTTACATTTTCATAAATATCAATATAACGTTTACATTTATCCATTAGGTTCGGAAAGTTTTTGTTCTGTTACGTCTCTACGGGTTTATTAAATTATTAAATTTTATATCACTTTAAAATATTTAATACTCTAGGTACACTTTGAAGCACATAAAAATAGTAATAACTTATATTAATGTGTGTGTGTGTGTGTGTGCTTTTTTTTTAAATACAAAGTTTATTTAGAATTTTAAAACAAAAAAGTATACTCATAGAATATGCAATGACGGGGTGCGAACACTCGTCTCGCTTCACCAATTTTGTCCCGAGCGTTGCAGAATAATTTGGAATTTTAAAGTAATGATAAATCATCGCATTCATAAAATTACTCCGGACGACCTCTGTTCGCTGTAATATCGTCGCAGTGTCGTGTACATATTTTTATACGACAGTTTTCAAGTATTAAGTGCACTTGTAAATAAACACGAGAACATATTTTCCGAGATGCTGTACACAGTATAATAAATTCGTTGTTGGGGCATGGTTCGACGAGCTCGGTATTAAAATTAAATTCCTGTAACGCTTAAAAAACTGACAATAACTATAAGTATTTCTTATCGATTTATAATACTTAATAACCGCATTACGATCGTGATCGTAGTTCGCGTAATGTTCGTAAACGCGTTACACATTTTCAATTAGTTTTCACACAGCACAACGCATTGTCGTAAGCCCAATCACGCCGTACACCCTGTTGTGTGTACACTGTACACGATAAAATTGAGATAACGAGTTGTAATAACATTTTCGTCAAATCAATCCGCTAATTAGATACGGGGCATGTCGAAGATATGGAAAAGTTTTTCGATAACTTTAACAGTGCCTATGAACCGAAGCCGACGACGATCGCAGTCCGAGGCGATCGTATATTTCGAAAATCACGGAAAATACGAAACGAGTTGACCGATCGAAATCGTAACGGGTAGTCGCGTTGCGCATCGTACGTTTCACAGCAGGTTTTCCGCAATTTTCTCGAAAACTACACTTAAAACATCAACGACAAAAATTATTCCTAACCAGCACGGGATGGGGATGACCGTGATCAACTTTCGGAACACGCTCCTCGCCGACCGTATCGCTGTGAAGTATACGTCTACGTTTGCGGATAGTATAAGCAAGTAGTAGATAGTAGTAGTAAGATAGTATAAGCCTCATCTCCAAACACCCAAATCCTAAGCCTAAGCACTTTCTCAGATATAAAAATACTTATCCTGAAGACTCTATATCATGAATGGCATAATCACTGGACAAAAAAAAATACAAAATTAAACACAACAAAAAACAATATTCAAGTTTGGCAAAACCCAGGTCTAAACAGAAAAGATGAAACCATCTTAAATCGACTACGAATCTGGCACACCTTTGCAACACACAATCACCTCGTGGCTAGCAAAGACCCTCCTATATGTGAATCGTGCGGTGAAGAATTCACCGTCAAACACATAATAACTCAATGTTTAAAGTACGCGGACTCAAGAACCAAACATCATATTCCATACCAATTAAGTGAAGCCTTACAACCCGATCTACAATCAAATAACAATAGCATCAACTTCCTGAAGGATATTAATCTATATAATCTAATTTAAGCCACAACAAATGTAAAACCAATTCTTATGTATAATAATAACTAATGGCCTAGTAGCCGATGTTTTCATGTTCAGTAAAAAAAAAAAGTATAAGCCAGTGCTCCGCGTGGGCGTTTAATGGCTCTGCCGAGTGCGACGATTGTCGGACAGAATAATATCGCGCGTATAGGCAGGTAGGTATATGTACGACCGACTGCGACTTCTACGCTCACGTCCGTCGCGGTCGCGGTGTCGTAATCGCGTCGTACAGGCGTTATTTATTTTGCCCTCCGGTGCCCGTTGATTGGTTTTTTTCTGTTTTTTTTTTTTTTTTCCTTTTTACTAACAACGCACGTGCATGACGTTTGTAAGTGAACTCGTAGCGGCAAATCGCAACGCGTATCGTGTAATGGCCGCGGTCTCGCGGCGCACGATGATCATTCCGCTCGGACCGGACGAATTGCGAACGTCGCGCGCGGTATGTCGACGAGAACTTGAGCAACTATAACGTTAAACGTTCGTCCAGTGGCGTAGCCAGGAATTCCGTATGTTGGGGGGGGGGCTAATTCCAATGTAAATAACAATTTAAAAAAAAAAAACAGGTAAATAACTAAAACTAGTAAACAATTATAATCTATAATATATTTATAATATTATAGGTATATTTTTTTTGGATGTGCACTACATCATTAAAAACCCACGAGCCATCACTGATCAAGTGTAACAACTGTTGGCTTCAATAAATACGGTCAATGGGGTAGTTATAGGCCCTAAGAAGCTATAGCTCCCTTAGTCCCCCCCCCACTTGGCTACGCCTCTGGTTACATCCGATCCGGATAAGACTGTGTCACGCAATCGTTCGATGTGCGATCGAACTTTACCTCATCGCGCGACGTTCGTCACGTATGCACAATAATCGAACGCGCTATAAAGAAACATCGAATCATGTGTTTGCATTTTTTAAAAAAAATGTATATTTTAATATGCAATTGTATACACAGGAATTAGAGTAGAGGGGTAACGCAAGGGGACTCGGTCCTCGTACATTTCACAGCGCTTTTAATGCGTCCCCTTTAACATTTCTCCGAATAGCTTACTGAAACGCTCGACTGTTTGTTAAAAATAATCATCTACATTGAAATTATTTAAAAGTTATCGTAACATTTTGAGCAAAATAATTTTCAATTATTTTTATTATTATCACCGTTCATTCGTCGGCGGTCGCCCTCGGATAATGCCTAATAAGCATATTATGTATACATTATGACATTAAAATATTCTAACTTTATTGTTTTATTTCCATTATAATACTTGTGTTGACAATTCTGAAGAAAATATCGGCGATTGTAAACTGCGCCCAAAATACAGGTAAACACAAAATCACACATGTAAACTGCGCCCGAGTTTTTATCAAGAGTAAAAAGGTGACATGTAAACTGCGCCCGGGTAAAATTACAGGTAAAATACTTAATTCGTTACAGCCATATAATTTGAATAATTAAAAATAAAATATAATTTAAAAAATTAAAATAATTATAAATATTACAAATAATAACATATGGTGGATACATATTCATCAATTGGAATTTGACTACTATTATATTTATTAATTAAATTTTCTAACTTTTCGCGTTTTTTTTTTGTTTTAAAGTTTTGGAATTTAAACGGTTC
The DNA here is from genome assembly GCA_949715065.1 of Periphyllus acericola. Classification (NCBI taxonomy): domain Eukaryota; kingdom Metazoa; phylum Arthropoda; class Insecta; order Hemiptera; family Aphididae; genus Periphyllus; species Periphyllus acericola. Next base: position 743,031 of record OX454267.1, on the reverse strand, counting down.
ATTTATACTATTTAGTTTAATGTATACTTCTATTTGAATTTCTTTTAACTTTTCTATGAACATGAAAATATTTGGATGAGTTGTATAAAAGCTGGAATTAAAGTGAGAATGAAAAGACTCGCATGCATTTGTGGTTAAAGTTGGCTCTGCTGATGCTTGAGCCCATACTTCAGGTGGATACTGAGCTTCTTCACTTATATATACGTCTACCAAATAATCCAAATAATATAAGTTAATAAGTCGGGCGCAGTTTACATTATATCTTTTTAACATAGATAACATTTCGGGCGCAGTTTACACTATACCTTTTCAACTAAGATAAAAATTCGGGCGCAGTTTACAAAAAAAAAGGTCATCTGGGCGCAGTTTACGTATGGCCGAAAATATAATTCATGATATTATTAATTATGTTGATTTCATAATGTTATTTTTATTATAACCTATGTCATATTTAATTTCTTGTACTTCATTTAATTTACATACATTTGAAAATTTATTTTTATTTTTATAATTAACATGAATAACGTTTTTGAGGTAAATAATAATCAGTAAAACAGTTGAAATATAGGATTGCAAATTTAGTTGATGACAGCAAGTGTTAAACAGTATTTTACAAACATAAACTAACTCATATTAAATATAAACTATAAACTATGTAATACTATTATATACCTTTAATCTGTGTATAATACCTAGGGGAATATAATACGGATCGCTCAAAATGATGTCCCCTGGATTTTTTGCCGCTTTAAGCCCTGGGTATACACTATTCTACGGGTTTTTTTTTCTGACAGCAAATGTTATCTAGTCGGTGAACTCGGGCATTCCAAATAATCGCGTGAGCTAACGAAAATCTAATTATAATAATGTGCAAGTGCATCGCGATTCGCGATAACACAACTGCAGTGATCCACACCACGCGAGCTTAATGATTATCCACCGGCATTGGCAGACGTATATTTGACGGGCGGATGCATGGAAACTAATAATATAATACGTCCAAGTGACCTGCGCAGTTGGATTATAATGCGCGTATAATGGGGGTACAATGCTCGTCATGTCGGTTTGATCGACTTCAAACGTCTCGCGTCACGAGGTCCCCTGGACTCGTTAAGTTTCAGAAGACTTTGTTGTGTGATCAATCGTGTGCACGTAAAAGTTCAGACGTCATTAATCATCATCATGCGTGATAATACCTATTTGTAATATATTATCCGCGGAATGTGTTGATTCGAAACGATCAGAAAATCGTGCGATCACCCTACGCAAAACATATATTGCCGTACCTACGCGCGCGCGATTGCGATTGCGTGTGTGCATGTGTTTGTACGATATTAATATAATATGTACAAAAGTCGACCTCGAACAGTTCCCCGCGGATTCGGTACGAGTGCAGATAGAGAGAGAGAGAGAATCGTTACACTATACAATAATATAATAATATACTAATTGTGATCGTGTCGTTTTCGAGCCGAAAACTCGTGTAGTAAAGCGACTATACGTCATGTACAGTGGCACAGGACACGGCGGCGGCGCTGCCGATGGCGATCCTTTCGAAATTTCAAAACGGGAGCCCTCGCGCACGGAATCCTGCTTCACTCAAATGTGTTTCAAGGTGTTTGAGGGCCTAGAGTCTCCCGCGCAAATATCCACTGTGTACACCGTGCGCGTTATTGTTTCCTAACCTGTCAAACGTTTACACACAATGAAATGTGCATTATTGTTATTATTGTTACTATTATAGGAGCGTAGCAGTGACATGCCGACGACGACGACGGCCCGGTGAGCGGAGGTGGTATTATTGTATTATCGTATACATGTAGAATGCGGCAGGACGGCCGGACGAGAGCGGCGATGAGGGGAGAGAGGATAGGAATGAATAAAAAAAAGTAATATCTTATAAATCACGATTAATATATTCCTTCGGTGAGCGCTGCGTTACGGAGTAGTGTGTACGGTAGGTATGTAAGGCGTACAGTAGATATACAGGGTGTCCCAGGTCTATTTGACTAATGCAATAACTTTTTTTCTATTCAATATTTTTAAGTTTTTTTTTTTTGTAATGATTTGTAGAGCCCTGCGCTATAATTTGTATATCTTATACTTTATTTTATTTTTTTACAACAAAAATAAATAATTTAAATTTTGTATTTAATATTTTTCTAATAATCCAAGATAGCTATTTCATAAATAAGTATTTAAAAACCATTTTGGCGTTTAAAACTTTTAATTTGGTTAAGTCGTTAATTTTTAAACAATTTTCAAAGTGTGTTAAAATTCAAATTTATTTCTTGCTAATCACTGTTACTGCTGTAGTCGATTTTCAATTGTTTTCTTCCAAGAAACAATAAATTTGTTATCATTAAAAGGTTGATAATCAATATTAAATACATACACATACTAATACGTATTTTATCATAATTTAACATAATATGATTATAATTTATAACATGATGTACCTACTATTACTTATTTTAAATCATCATCATTCATCAATATTTTATTGTTCAATCATTTAAATACGTTTAAACAAATTTAGAACATTTTGATTTTGAATTATGAAACAAATGACATGTGGTTTGAATATTAATTATAGTTATCTGTAAGTCCTTTTTAAATTTAAAGTTAGGTTAAGTTGATATTTTATGGATCAAACACATTTTGCCGTAATCACTAAAAACCTTAAGACTTGTCTTCTCATATTTTAAGACAATTCTATTGTATTAAATTTATGAGAAATACCTAGTAATACTATGGAATTATCAGATTGAACATAATTCGTAAAAAATATTTTTGGAAATGCCTTTTGACACAGGTACATATTATCATTAGTTTGCAAGTTAAAATTATTTTATTTTAATATCTTTATAAACTTTTGGTAACTAGATACAAAAAAATCAAAAATTAAACATACATATAATAACATTTTAAATTCTCAACACTTCAAATTACTATTATCAAGAAAAATATTCAAAATTAAATATTATGTAGATTACCTATACACAGTACTACAATTGAAGATTATAATTTAATTTGAATAGCAGAATAAGATTTTTGTTAAAATGTGAGTATCATTTGTATTAAATTAATTTATACTTCAACCTAACCATTTTAATATTAATATTAACATTTATTAATTTATTAATAAAATGAATTAAAATATTCTCACTGTTAACGAAAATATTCTAGGTGGATGTCAACATTAAAAGTATACATATTTGGTGAGAGTTCAAACAATTTCATTTTCAATCACATGCAGTTAGTTGTATAATTAATGCTTTGTACCTTGCTGTTTTAATACTACATTTGTATACTTACAATAGTTACTATTGTAACTAGTTGTATGTACCTATACATAAAACCATCAGAAGTTAAATTGTAACCAGTTCATCTTAAGTATAAAACAACATGAATCAAATGTTTCATTTTATTAAAAAAAAAATGTAAATGGTAAAATTGTAGATCATAAAAAATATTGTTAGCTGTAAGTAGATATATAATATTAGTGTTTTACATTTAGTCATTTAGTTCATCAGGAACTTTATGTATTCAATATTAACCATATTTATAGCTCTGTTTATATATAAAAAAAAATAATATTAATGTAAGAATTTAATAAATACCTATAACAACTAACATAACAGAAAAATAAGGGCATTCTGAAATAGTTTTGATTGGCTTGAAAGTGTGTAGATAATTGTTATGGATAAACACGTTACTACCTATTTGTTTAGTATTTCTCTGAATATTTCATAGTGTGTTAGTATGCTTACATAATTACTAAGAATAAAAAATAACCCATGAAATAATTAAGTTAATGATTTGAAATTGTTAGAATAGGTATTTAATGTCAGCTTGTCATGTACTTTTTAAGACTAGGGACTTCAACCTTTGAGAATTTCAGAATAAAAGATAAAATAAATACTAATTTTCCTTAGTTTGTTATTCATTAATAAATAAAACATAAAAAAACATTTTCATACTATAAATTAAAAATATATCTAACATTATCTTGGTTTTTATATAAAATGTAAGTTGTAATTTATTATATCTATTTTTATTTTTACTATAAAAAATTATAGAAAAAATATAGTTGCAACACTTAATTGTTGTTTTATTGCAGATCTCTTTGTATTAGAAAATTAATACAAAGCTTAATTGAAATCCCTTTTAAGATTTATATATTGCCAGAGTTCATGTTAATAACAGATAAAATCAATAATTTTCTACATGACATAATATGTGACATTTAATATCCTTCTGATGGTTAAATTGTTTGAAACACTTAAGAGTGTATTGTTTTATACATGAATACTCTGCTAGTTGCAAACCGTTGCGTAATATTATAATTATACTTTTATTTGTTTTGAACATTTAGCCAACAAATTGTTAACTTATATTATAGGTGTCGGTTATTTTTTTTTTCTTCAGCTAGCGTCACTAGTGAAAGAACCTTATACATACATGTATAGCAGAGAATGTTATTGAATGTTATAAATCATTTTAGTTACCTGAATATCGTTCAGTTTTTTAATATCATCCGACAACTGACTATTGTTTAATTCTAATTCATTATTTTTTAAGCACTCCAGTTCATATTGACGAGATAAATTTAAATTTTTCTAAAAGTAAAACCAAACTTTTGTGATTGTTTGAACTTAAAAACTGTTATAAATTAATTGTAACATCCTATGTATAAAAGTAGTTTTTACAGTTGCTAAATACTTGTTTAAGAGATATGTTATTCATACAATATTTTTTTTTAATAAATTTGTAAATAATTGTTTAATATATTACCTGTTGTAACTCTTCATTTTCTAAAACCAAATCCCTGCACATATCTTTATATTTTTTATATTTTTTAAAAATGTCTTTTTGGTCACTTGAGTGTGTAGAGCCCAAATCGGAGCGAGACAAACGATAACTACTCATGATGAAAGTATTTATTAGTTAATATGAAATACACTGTAGCTCATACAAAATGTAAACCTCGAATTATCAATTATAATATTATATGAATTGGGAATTACTGGTTTTATACATATTGTTTCATTAATAATTTACATACCTATTCTAAAACTTAACTATTTTAATGATCTTAATTGCATATTTGAATAATCTATAAATATTTTATAATTAAATGTGATGTTAATGGGTATTAAATGAACCAGTTTATGTATGATTTTTGAAATATAAAATTCAATATTTTTTATTTTTATCTTTCTTAAATATGCCTACTATTTATAGTAATTTAGAGTACTGTGATATGTTAAAAGTTTTTTATGAAAGTGGAGGAAAAAGTACAGTAAAAGCTTCTCGTCTGTATTTACAAAAATTTCCAGAAAGGAAACAGCTATCTAAAAACACATTTTGTAATATAGAAACAAAATTACGTAATACAGGTAAATTTTTTACTATCAATAAAATTTCCTATAAAATTAATATAACAAATTATGTACCTAAAACCTAATACATACATGTATAATTCAGTTATTATTATACAAATTTTAAATTAAGATATACATTAAAAAATAGTCTTTTTAGGTCGTTTTCCAAATGGTTTCAAACCAAAAAAAATTTATGTTATTGATGAAGAACATACAGTGAATGTCTTGGCAGCTTTCAGCAGTGATCCTCATGCATCTGTCAGGTCGGTAGCTAAAGAAAAGGACATCAGTCGTAGCTCTATACATCGTATAATGAAGAAAAATGATTTCCATCCATACAAATTGCATTATGTACAAGGATTGAAACCCTCTGATCCAGATAGAAGGCTTCAATATATTTCAAAAATTATTTGTCTTCATGACCACAATATTTTGAAAAAAATATTATGGACCAATGAAAGCTGTTTTAATAATAATGGAATTGTCAATCGGCATAATTCTCATTACTGGAATGAATCAAATCTATTTTGGACACGTGAGTCCAATGCACAAGTTCGCTGGTCTACCAATGTGTGGTGTGGTATAATAAGTGGTTATTTGATTGGACCTTATTTCTATCATGGCACACTAACTGGCCAACGTTATTTAGACTCTTTGACTAATACACTACCAATGTTATTAGAAAATATTCCATTAAATCTCCGAGTAAATATGTGGATTCAGCAAGACGGTGCTCCACCACATAACTCGAATATAGTCCGTGATTATTTAAACACAAATTTTCAATCGAGATGGATAGGAACTAGAGGTCCACTAAATTGGCCACCACGATCTTCAGATCTAACACCACTCAATTTCTTTTTGTGGGGTTACTTAAAGGACAAAGTATACTCCCAACAGTCAACGTCGTTAGATGATTTAAAACAACGCATAATTGATGTGTGTAACTCTCTTACTTTTGAAATGTTGGAATCCACGACAACTGGAATTCTGGAACGGTATGAAAAATGTATAATGAAACATGGCGCACACTTTGAAAATTATTCATAGTTACTACTTACTAGTTACTAGTTAGGTATATTGTTCCATAATATTTAATTTGTTATATTATTTAATGTTAAGAAATAAAACTGAACTTATAGTTGAAAAATTAAATTTACAGAGTTACATTTTACTATTTCTTACAATTTAGTAGTGATGGGCAACGATATAATTTTCTGTATCGATATCGTTCAGATTTTTCCGATATTATATCGCGATATCGTTATTTCTACGATATCGATATCGATATCGATATTCTCCTTAAATGTGTTCAACCCCGATAGCTGTATCCTATAGAAAATAAATTCATAATTATTTTATTTTAATATTGTCTTGAATTCAAATTTGAAAAATTAAAATGTATGTTCTTACCAAAGTGTGGTCTGACGTCCTAGTGGATTTATAATAAGAGTACAAAAAGAGAAGATTGTTAACTCGATCTGGAGATAGTCTACTTCTTTTCTTTGAAGTTATATTGCCAGCCTCACTAAACAGACGTTCACATGGGACACTAGTTGCGACTATCGACAAGTATTTTTTTGCCAATTTTGAGACTTCTGGATATAAATTTGAATTTTAAATAGATTAAACCAATTTTAATTCACTCATCACTAAAAATAATGTTGTAATTTGAAAATAATTATCACTGTAGGATAAATGACAGAAATATAACGGTCAGCGGAGTACGTAACAGACGTTTACGCCGCACCAACGACACATATTAGACTGTAGATTATGGAATATCCAGTGGTACTATACCGTGTACCTCTTAAAAGTCAGCAAAATATTCCTTTAAGATAACATTATAATGGATTATTAATACTTAATACTTTAATAGTGTACAATAATTGACATTTCACCGGAACACGTGCACCAAACGTTATCAGCTAATGGCTATTATTATTTATTAATTTATTATAGCTTAAAAACTACAAATATCAAATAGTAAATACCATGTATTTTTCTTGAAAAATATTATTTTCGATATCGCGATATATCGTACAATACAAAAGCGATGTCGATGTCGGAAATTTGTCACGATATCGATATCGTATCGAATTATCGATATCGTTGCCCATCACTACAATTTAGTATCAATTGTTTAGTATCAACATCAATGGTAAGCATCACGTGACCATGTTAAATAATGATAAAATACAATAATGTATAATAATATTATGTAATGACTAATGACCTACCTTTTAATGATAACAAATTTATTGTTTCTTGGAAGAAAACAATTGAAAATCGACTACAGCAGTAACAGTGATTAGCAAGAAATAAATTTGAATTTTAACACACTTTGAAAATTGTTTAAAAATTAACGACTTAACCAAATTAAAAGTTTTAAACGCCAAAATGGTTTTTAAATACTTATTTATGAAATAGCTATCTTGGATTATTAGAAAAATATTAAATACAAAATTTAAATTATTTATTTTTGTTGTAAAAAAATAAAATAAAGTATAAGATATACAAATTATAGCGCAGGGCTCTACAAATCATTACAAAAAAAAAAACTTAAAAATATTGAATAGAAAAAAAGTTATTGCATTAGTCAAATAGACCTGGGACACCCTGTATACACACGTACGACTTTCGATAATCGGACCGTGTTATTATTATTATTGCAGTGCCCATTTCCGACCTTGAACCGTTGCACAAAAAATAAACCTATAATACATATAATATGTACATTTTATCACACACACATACACACATGTAATAATAAATGTTGTATTATGTATAACGATTATTGCACACACGTTGAAAAACAAACGCACAGATATTATATCGCTGGGCCCTGCGGTATAACAACTCGATTATTTCGAACAAACGTAAAATGAACGTACAAGTGCGTGTTCTACGAGTATACCGGCTTGGCAGAGTATGCATTTTTTATGCTTTCAAGTTTGGTAGCTGTAATGATGGTATACACCACGGCGGTTCGCCGAAAGAACTCCTCGGAACTCTTGGCCGCTTTCCGCCAGGTTAATGATTGCGTCCCTGGGCCAGGGATTTTTCAATGTGCCACCACCAACTTAATTCTGACACGAAAAAAAAATAATAACCACCTTTTAGTTGGATTAAACTTGAACAAAAAGATGTACTTAAAAAAGTGTAATAACTAATACTCATGTGCATTTTATCATTTTTCTTCCCGGCTATGGGCCCCCATATTGAAGTAGCCGTGTGGACCACCCAGTGGCGTAACTTCAAAATTTGGGCCCGGGAGCGAAATTTTCAACGCCCCCCCCCCATCGTCCAGGTATATATATTAAGAAGATCCGAGGAAGTGTATTCACCTTACTAAAATTACTAAAAAAAATTTTTTTAAATATTTTCGCATATTATTTTATTAAATACACTTATTATTATTTTATAATCATTTAATTAATAATGGATATTTATAATTAATTTAATACTTCATATTATATAAATACAAAAAAATTAGTAAACAGTTACAGCAGTTGTAACAAATAACAATTAAAATAAACATAAAACTCAAAACTTAAAACATTTTTCTGGACTTCTTATTTGCCAAAGTAGAAATAATATCTGACGTATTAATTTATTTTGCAACTTTCTATAAATAAAAAAAATGATTTGTTTAATAGTATATTTCATTAGTAGATTTCAATTTTTATTAATAATTAATAGAAAAAAAATTTGTATTTCTTGGGGTCCCTATACGAAGGGGCTCGGGTGCGACTGCACCCTCTGATCCTTCTTAGTTACGCCACTGGGACCACCTGTCCTAGGGCCCTCAGACCGTAATCGAGGGGCTCCACGGACGCTTCTAAATTAAATCAAAATACAGATATTGTTATTATCCGAACTGTTATATTATTTATTGCTCACTTTAACATAAAGTTTTTGTGGTACAGATAATATCGCCCGTGCGCTGTAATGAAACGGTTCAAAAAGCAGCAAATCAGTGATACACCATATTTTATGAGTCGCGGCTTGAAAGAATTGGCATTGCTGGTTTTCAGGGCTCCGTGGATTTTTTTTTCTACCGCCCTAAGTGCTGCTCCGCGGACGAAAAGGTTTTTTAAAAACCGCCGGACCGTGTGCACAGCGGTGCGTACGAGGTATTACAGTCGGCGGCGGTTCGAGCGGATGTCTGTTGCCGGCGGCGGTGGCTCGGTGCGAAAGGCGGGGAAACGGGGAACTCACACTTTCTATACATTACACGGGCGAGCGCGGGCGGGCGAGATTATTATTTAGATCAATTTATAATATTAGTTTCGTAAACGGCGGCGGCGGCGGTGGCGGCGATCGTTAACCCTCCCGCCGAGGCCTTGATCCGGTATTCCGATGAACTATTGAACTGTGGAACACGCGCAAATAAATACGTCCGACACCGGCGGCGTTTCGTCACCGGGATCGAGAAAAAATAAAAATAAAAAAATAAAACCGTATACGCATGTGTACGTACACACGCGCGCGGACAACACGTTATATTATCGTGTACGACCGAGCGCGTGTGCCGTGCACGCGGACTCCCCGCATCGAGCTTAGGGCTTCAACCGTCGGCGGCGGGTGAAACTTTTCGACCTCTATTATATTATTGTCGTCGTCGTTCTATTATATTTTCGTCTCGAGACTTTGCGCAATTCACCGCCGAGACACTATATGTGCCATTCGTCCCTATGATATTCGCACGCGGTCGCCGAGTCCTGCAGGAGGTAGGTGATCGTGCGAGTGACATGACGTGTTATCACGCCCGGTAAACCTCATTGCAGCAGTACTGTAAAACGTATACACCTGCCGCGAGAAATAACGCTATTATTTTTATCGCCGGGGTCGTATAAACGCGCTGAAAACTGCAACTCGAAGATGTGCGCGAAACAATAACTTATGACTAGGGCTGCGAATTTATAGGAAAGTCCGCCTTGTTTTTTGCCGATCGTAAAACGTAGCTTTCTTAGCACAAAATTTGAGTCTTGTAACAACGAGTCTTTTGACGTTTTATGTTTTACTCGACATATTTACCTATATTTTATGAAATTATTTTCGTAAACGATCGAGCCATTAACTATTGTAGCATATTAGAAGTTGATTTCCAGAGTTTATTACGTAATTACCTACCTAAAACGACAAATTTTAAAATTTTGATTTTAAGTGCACATTTTGTACTTTAAATGCATTTTTTGACCTATGAGTAGCATTTTACTATGCATTTTTGAAGGTTTTATAGTGCATTAAATTCACAGCCCTACCTATAACTAACAAATCTTAAGATTATGTAAATGGCTATAATTTATCCATAGAGCTGGGGAATCTCCATTTGAGTCAGTCCGGACATTTAAAATAATAATAAAAAAAACGAAGTCAACAGAAAAAATAAAGAAAAAAACATATTTTGTTGTAAGACAACCATAATAATAATCCGAGTGGGATAAATCAGATAAAATATTATTTAATTTTTCATAAATCATTATGGAAATTATTTAAAAAATCGAATTCATGTGTTTGAGTACGATTCTTTGACGTTCTAGTTATTTGCCAGTTGCCGCGTACTGTTGATTTACTGTTCATCGGAGAACCCGAGACAAATATTATGAGTACAACAATATATATAACTTAGTAATATCTACAAGCTGAGCAATTCATGCTCAAATGCAAATGTTTGTTAAAATATAAAAAATTTAAATGAAAAATAAAATTTCATAAGACGAGTTAAGTAAATGTATTTCATTAATATACTTACTTTTGATCTGAAAATGTACTATATAATATATATTATAGGTAGGTAGTGTGCATTTTTAAGGAAAAAATAGAATATTTCAAGAAAATATGCAACAACAAAAAACTACATTTAAGGATTTATACCAACTAATGGGTGCAATATGACTATAATTACAACATTTTCACTACAAAATCAATCAAAAATTTTAAGATTTTTTTTTTTTTAATTATTAAATAGCACTCTGAATATTAGTAGAACGAATTAGTTTTTTTTAAAACCGGCTCGACGAACTTGAAATATAAGTATTTATTCTATTTACCAAAAATGACGTGAAACTAGCACCCTCGAATAATGCCAACAGCAAACGAGTTGAATAATATAGGTAATAGGTATATAGATCATTCCACACACAATATTTTTAGAACTAGCTACTTGCCTTCATTGGGAATCGATTGTTTCCTTCATAATCGTATAGAATTATATATTCGTGTTACTCGATGTTATGTAAAATCATAATTACTCGTCGTATTATTTATTACAATCCGATGACGTAAAAAGTATAACTATCGATTTATTACGTAGTACTTTTTAAAATTCTTTCTCACAATTTGGTTTTCATTTTCTAACGAAAATCTGATTTATTCTGGTACACGATTGGTGGAAGTATTAAATTTTATTAATGATTCGTTTATAATCCTTCAATAATGATAAGTTTTCATATATCAAATGAAAATGAAAACTAAACTTATAAATTAATCAATTAATTAGCTGACTAGTATAATGTATAAATGTTTTTTTTTTAAATTGTATTAAACGTGCAACAAGCTTTTTCCGATATTATTATTGTTTTTTTGTACCCTCGGTTTCTATGACAATTAAACGAACGTTAAATTGGTTATTCTATATACATGACATTAATGCAGATTTACAGATATTTAGGTACAGACAGTTGGGTACAGTAATTATTACTATTGGCTCCGCAAAGTATATCGTGCTCAATATGATCGTCTAGGAGGTATTTATGTGGTTACGAGTATCGACGGGAAACGGTCGACTCGCTCATTTGCATATTAAACGTTTCGGCGAAAGGTTCGGTACTATTTATTGCTAAAACTTTCAGAGTACTTATACGTCTTCCAGAAAACCAGTCGGGAACAGCCGTTCTTTATAGAGATATCGACACGAGCCATCGACTGTTAGTAAAAAAAACTCACCAATTCGGATCATATTTCATCCGCTACAGTGACCGTGTTGTCGCACGCGTATTTGAAAAGCATATATTTATCATTCGGACGTGTACACACGATTACAATATGTATTACGTTAAAATATAAATACAATGCGCGCGCACGTACATTCTGTACTTGCTCGGATTTCTATGCACACAGAGATAGGCGGTACGTGATGTGTCTGCGCAAAATGTCAACTCCACGACGGTAAATCGAATTCATACTTTAATTCGTTCGCGACCAATCGAAAAAAAAAAAAAAAAACGTTCGACAATAAACCGTAATTGTCGCTGTGAATAAATTCTTAACAACACGAATGTAAAACGGAATAAAATGTGTGTAATACAACCCGTAGCTTCCCGCGAGATGTTTTTACGCATCTTGAGCCTACATAATATGCGCGCTTGGTCAATATAATAACCGTAAAAAAAAAAAATAAATAAATGTATCGGCCGTAACGCGCGTGCTTTTACGTGTGGCGCGTTGTTAATGTTTCAAGACGATAAATCAATTCTGAAATGTTATTACATAATAATACCGTAAAATGAAAAGGGCAAATATCAAGCAAAGACGCGTTTTGTAGTAATAGTTTTATAATAGTGCAGTGGCGTAATGCTATGATTCACATCGTGTAATTGTCTACCCCATGACCTTTTTTTAATTTATATACATTTTTTTACGATAACGTTACTCGTTAGTACAGAATCAGTACGTTTACACCAACGAGGAAGTTATTATTATCGGGCTATAAACATAAATATTGTTCCGGCATTAATGTCTTCATCGTGAGCCGTGCGATTTGAGTGGAAAGAAAACGAACAAATTGTTTACGTTAAAAATTTGTCGCGGAAAAAAGAAAAAAGAAAAAAAAGTCTTAATAGGTATAGTGCCGACACAATAACAATGCCAATATATATCATAAGCGGGCGTATTTTTAAGGCTATACCTTTTTCAAATTTTTGATTCTTAAGTTTAAATCGTTTCAATCGTTTTGTGGTAAATAATTTATGGGTCCAGAATTCAATTTATTGAAATGGGCGTACATTTTTCCTTTTCCCGGGTGTTAAAAAGTTAAGATACCGCCTTGATCATGAGGGTTTGTATAGGAATGCATATCATTGTTTAGGCAACCGATTTATATGCACTGAAAACTTTCGAAATACGCTCCTAAAGATACATTAATACTTGTTCTACGTAATATGCACATAAAATTGAACGAGCCCAATTAAAAAATAAATATTTTTGCGTGATCTTTTAATGGAACCGAATAGAGTACTGAAACTTACAAGTTATAACTTAACACGCAATTGGATATTTTTCCTCTACGAGGGGAACTTACGAATCATAAATACCTATATTTTGGGAAGGGGGGGGTTAATAAGATGCTTGAAATAATTTCTTAATAAGGAAAAATATCGAGTAGTGGGCTACGTTGTGAGTTAATTTGTTTTTAACAATTACAATTAATTAAAAAAATAAAGTCAAATAAAACATTATTTTTTAATGAATTCACTCGTAGTTTATTGTAATAATTTTAAATAACCATGGAAACGAAAGCGTTAAAAAAAATTGACCTAAAAAAAAAATAGTTGTCTCCAGCCCAAAAACATGTTTATTTTCAAAGAAAATGTATTAAATATTATCATTAAGGGGAAAAGAGTGTGCGAAAACTCGATTATCTATAGCTTTCGTTGTTATTATGATTAGTTACTGTTGTTCTGAATTGTTGCCAATAATATTGCCAGCCTGAGTCAGTCCACGAAAAATCAACCAACATTTAAAAAAGTGAAAATAATTTAAATCTTATTCGCAATCCAATTAATTTTTATGCATTTATGCCTTGTTGCAGTGGACAAGCAGAACGAAAATATGCGCAGTTAATAAGAAATATACGATCTATTAAATTACGAACATTGTGCATTGAATTTGTGAAAATTATTTTGAACAGTTAATAGTATGCAAAACACCGTCCTAAAACAACGTTGGCGTGTTTGAGAACGATTTAATTCGTGCACATTTCTCATCAGATTTCAAATAGCTTCCTTATTCCGATGGTATAATTGATTCCAGTCGTTTCGAAACGAGAAAGGTTTTGTTCACTCGGGGTCCAACGAAAAACGGTAATTAACCTGTTGAAAACGGAAAACCGTGTATTATATCATTAACATTACCATAGAATGTCCTTAGCTTATTATCCTTAGACGTTTGTTTGTTGTGTACGTAATATGAAATATTAAGCGCGTGACGAAAACCGGCTCGCATAAAAATGTATAGATTTACGACCAACCGCGTGTCTCCTCCGCGGTGATGTGAAATCAAAACTTCTAGTGACCGACCGGATCACAATAAAATATACATATTTTATCTCATCCGAAGACAAGTCGTTACCGGATCGATAACAGCAGAGTAGTTATAATAATTGTTATCATGTTGGTTTAGGCAATAAAATGACTAACACAAAACCGCTCGTCCCGCCGCGAGACCTTTACACGAGTTCCCGCGTGTCCTTACACGCGGGACTGTATTGTAATGAAATATTTTAATAGCGCGAGCCATTAAACGAAGTTTCGACAAGTTTCGAGCGGCGGACGGAGGTAGGCAGGTGTATAAGTGTTTAATGGCTTACACGTCATGATGCACACGAAAACCAAACACATTCCGGTCGATTACAACGGTTTTTTTTTTGTGTATTTTATTCTCAAGCAAATTCCATGGAAATCGAATACAATTCCAAAACGTTTGAAACATCGAAATCGTCATTGCGAAATTTGTTTTCGACGTAACATTGCACCTCCATTAGCGAATCACTTTATTTTATACGCATGTGTACTACGCAACGCGTTCGGGTAAAAAGCGGTTATAAACACATTGGTATACGTTGCAAAAATAATCCAATACCCATCGAACATTATTTATTTATATTCAAATATTTTTTTTATTTACGATTTTTTTCTTTTTCACTATTACCACGGTTACCCGCTGTGATTTGATCGTTTATTATAATTTCATAATATTCTAAGTATTATGATTTTCGCTTTGAAAACGTAATAATTTGTATTTGACATCACCGCTTTGAGTATTTTTCCGAAGACTTGAAAGAGAAACTATTACTACTAATTAGTTGTTGGCACTCTACAGTCTACAGGGTATGCTTATTGAAGATTTACTAATGATTTCAATATATATACAGTAGACGCCGCTTATAAGACTCACGGATATAAGGTTCAGTCGCTTATTAGACTCAAAATCGTCTGGAACGGTCCGGACGTATCCAAATACATTAAAAAAAAATCGGTTATAAGACTCAACACTTCGGTTATAAGACTCAAATTTCGTAAAATAAATTGTAGAAAATAAACTTTTTTGTTTATAATTTAGAAATAAATTGGTATTGAAAAATTAAATAATATTCGTGTTGATTATTTCTAGTTTCTGTTGGTACCTTATAAAGTTATAATTATAACGTATAATAATTTTTATCGCAGATTAAAGTTCACATTTATCGCAACGATTATCTTTATTATAGTGAGGTATCTGATTATCTGGCGGCTGCACAGTTATCGTAATTAATTAATTAATAATTTTAATATACAATACGAATACGAGCAGTATATTTTCGGAATATTAGAACAAAATAAAAAACAAACTAAAATTACAAATTTTTTTCAAAAATAATTTTTCAAAATAAATAATAAATACATTATATGTACATACATACATTCTTTATAATTTTTTATTAATGTATAATTTTTGTAATATTTTTATATGTAATACATATTTACCTATTATAATTTTAGTTTTTTTTTATCAGGATTATTAAATTTATTCAATAATAAAGTATGTAATATGTAATATGTGTTAAAGTATTAAAATCAAAGCAAAATATGTAGTAAAATAAAATGTATAAATACGTAATTAATTTTTTTTTTCCACTTCGCTTATAAGATTCATTCGGTTATAAGACTCACTTTGTGCTGGTCCCAAAGTGAGTCTTATAAGCGGCGTCTACTGTATTTCAAATACGTTTATTTTGTAACAACTCGAATGGTTTGAGACCAACTGCATTTCGAAAAAATGAACAATAATGCTTCAGTAGAAAGCTATGAGAATTAGTTTTTATTTTGTTATTTTTGTAAGATTTGAAAATTTTTTCTGAAAATGTCGACGGTTCAACTAATTATAATTTAATAAATATAAAATGTCTTAAATTTTACATAAAACGGTATTTTATATTAAAATTTGTATTTTTATACCGGGCAAGTGTGCATGTTACCAAATACTACCGTTCGACACATTTTTTTCAAATTTTGTTCAAATCATTTTTGTTCAAAATGCATTCAAATCGTAAAGGCTCTGAAAATAAAAAGTTGAACTTTCAACAGTTTCAGCAAAATAAACTTCAAACCCAAAATCGTCAGAACAGCTTCGGTCAGGTCAGTAAAAAAAAAAAAAAAACACTTTAAAATCACGTCTGTTAACGCATAACTATATACGAGAGATATCAGTGATATCGGTATCAGCAAATCAACGCTGCCCGTCATCGGGCGTACTCAAATAGTAAATTGCAATGTCTACTAGGGAGCGTATAATATTTAAAACGTTCGTCTACGTTTCGCTGTCGGTTTTTCATTCGCTTGGTTTGATCATAACGGATTTTAGCAGATTATTATAAAATAGTTCACTGCACACACGTTGTGAAAGATTTCGTAAGACTCACCTGTAATTATCATAACCGTATAACAAACTACACGATATCGCACGTAACCGCACGTTTTCCGTAGGTTTGAAGAAAACAACACCGTTGTTGTGCGAGTGCAAAGTTCGTCTTCATGGGGCCGGAATTATTATAAAAAAAAAAATATCATGTTCACACTCTAGTTTGAATATACGATCATGTCGTCGTTGATCGTCCACGCGCGTCCGAGCCGAACGTTTCTGCCGCCGATCACGAACTATATAGAACTTCCATATAACGGTCACCGAAGGGACTGTAAATAATGACCGCTATTTAGAGGTGCCCGTCCTACAGAGGTGACCGTTATCAGAAGTTCAAGACCTTCCAGTCGACCACTGTATAGAGGCTATATATTAAAATTAAAAACATTGAGTTATATTAGTTTGTTTTAGATTTATTTGATTATTTGAACAATTTTTTTCAAAATAAATTTCTGCTGTTTTTAACATATTATAACCATCTACGTCATCTTTTTGAAGATTGAAAGCTGATAATTGTTTTGTTCGAGTTAAAACCTCAGAATAGTTTGATACGGTGTACTCGGGTTCTTCAGTTACTTCAGTTTCTTCATGTGTTTCCTCCTCGTCATTATCTGTTGTTATGAATGACTTGATATCATCATATGTATTATTGTAATCACGCAATGAGCTAAGTGCGTGATTATAAATTTATTAAATTATTAAATTTAAGTTTCAATTTTTTTTTTTGGCCGTCACAACCGATATCATACACTGGAATGTTACGTCGCGATACGAAAATCCCTACAACTCGAAGAAAACGCGTTATGTGTCTTGGGCCTCTCGATAAACTGAAATAAATGTTGTGCGAGACGGCGGCGGCGCACCGTTGTAACAATTTGAATATATTTTCCGTCCAAAACCTCTATAAATCAAATGTATTAATTGCATATAAGCTCAAATAAATTTGACTAGAAGTGCGGTTTACGTTGCCTACCCGTATTCAGTATGTAATCGTAGCGTTAAAAAAAAAAAAACGGCGATGATATATTATCGTAGTATTTTGCTCTTAAATGTATATTGAATTATTGCTTTTTTCATTAAATTCCTATGCAATAAATAATAAAACATGTATAGTAAATTTAATAATAAATATGTATGTGGTAATAAAAATGTTCAACTGTCTTGAATTCGAATTGTTTCCTTTTCCTCGATAATTCGTACTCTAGCGAAAAGAACCATTGTACATCGAACTATTAGTTGGGTTCTCTGTATTTCGAACTACCGAAAGTAGACTAATTTATCCGTCTTTTATCATCCTCTTGACCGAAGCGACAAGCGTTTTTACTCTTCAGAAGTTGATTTCACAAAATCATATCAAAATAAGACTTTAAGTTATGTTTTACGGACCTGCATCACAGTGGTGCAGCGGTCTAAACGGAATGGTATTTTATTGTTTATTATATTATTGTATACGCTGTCACCGGAGAAACGCTAATTGCTACGATAGAAAATATTATTATATAGATACTTTTATATTCACATCATTAAAGCGCGGGCGGCGCTCGCTTCGGGCGAAGGGACGCGAAAGAAAATTATTCTCTCCCAGACTTTTGATAAACTTTTGCTGCTTTTCTTTTGAATACAAACAATTGTGTCGATTCGTTGGGTTCGAACTTGGCAACAATTCCGTAGAACTGGCATGCCCGAACAGTCTTTCTCTTGGGGCATTTTATTGTTTTTTTGCCAGATTTCTGCCGACAGGGAGAGGAACTTAACGATATTACCCATCACATCATATCTTATTATAAAAGCTTTTATCGTTACCGATACGTGCGCGCGCGCGCGACGAGAGAGCAGCAGTATACCGAGGGGTGTTTTTTTTTTACTCTTTTCCGAAACCAAATAATATCACGCAATAACCCCGCAAAAAAATTGCGCTTTGTGAAAATCGATTCTAGCGATTACTATACGTCTAACCGTGTTCCATAAATAATATAGTGTTATGTCCGTGGACCGCGGCTGCGTACGGTACGCACTGCTTATGATTACCATTATACGAGCTGCGGTTTGTGATAAAATATCTTTACGTATATATATATAAAAAAAAAGGTTATCAAATACATTTACAACTCCTGCAGGCCTCCCGGGTCGTCGAAACTGTGGTATACAATACGATATTATCGTGTGCAAGTGATACGATGTTAAAACCGACAGCGAAATAAAACATTTCGTTTTACGAGACTTGTTCCCTTCTGACCTGACTATTATAAAGTTTCGGGAAAATAAATTACAGCCGTGCGCGTGTGTATATGATATAGTGGTGGTAGATTATCGTAGAATTTATACGCGTATATTACGCGAAGAGATTTAAACGGTTGACGTTCAGTTCTTCTTATCACTGTAATCTGTTACATCGCAATAAAACGATTTCGCATACGGTTTGTATAGTTTTCGCCTAATGTTTCTGAAAATGTAAACTTGACAAAAAAATGAACGTACTGCCTATACTATACAGCAATGATACGTGATAATGCTATTAAAAACGTTAATCGTGTGTAATATCATGTCGTTCTGACCGGAGAGTATATGCACAGAACTAACCTAACGACCGACGTACACATTTTGTAAGCGACCGATACGTACGGCAGCAGTGCATTATGTTAAGCCGAAATCACGGAATTTATTTTCCGCAGTCCAAAACACGTCGACAGAATTTCAATTTTTTTGGGGGTGGGTCTAAAAGATAGATACTCGTTCTCTCCACCCCAACATTTGAACCTTTTACAATGATAATTAATTATTTTCGATACGATTTTCCAACGTAATTTAAGACAGAATAAAAAATGAAAAAAAAAAGAAACGTTTATTATTTCAATTAAGTTTCCACGGCTATGAGCTTAATAGTATTGTAACGGGACGAGAGAAAAACATTTGCCGCTTTTCGTTTTCCACTGTCTTAGCGTAATAATGTTGTGTCTCGAATACGTTACGTATAAAATATGACGCATGGATATATTATAGAGTATAATAAATCATCGGGTACTTTCTTGTTATTCCAGACTACTTTTAAGACTATATATTATCTCGACTACAAACCGACCAAGACCGTGCCTATTAGTAATCAATTGCTTACGCATTTTAATGCGTCACTCGCTATTTATCGTATTTTCTTCGCACAATAATTACCTATTATTTTTATTATAAAAATTACCATTATTATTATTTTGTATTACTTATTAATTATTAATTATTATAACAGTTATGATAGTTATGTTTAGTTCGTTAAAGGTGTAAAACAAAAACCTCCCGCCATAAGCCAACTCTCTCAAAACCCCCGTACAGCATTTGACTTAACTCTTAAACAATTTGGGCAGTGATAAATAACCGTAATGGGACTTATTGGTATGAAATCTATTTCATCTATTCTTTGACACTGACTCCAATAGTGTACGTCGTCCGGTATGACAAAAAACAACAGATAAATGATTGAGCTATTGTTGTAATAAGGTGCATGTTAATGCGTTTGCAGGTACAGGTTCTTTATTCTTGAAACCATAATTTATTGTTCAATTTTCACACATCGTGTTTGCGGGCAATCGTGTAGTCGTGTGTAACAGATACAAAGTTAGTTTTGCGTTAATATCATAATCTATAACGTATTCGACGAGTGTTGTTATCTAAGGCGGAGATCGAGGCGAAAGGTTGGCGATGATGGCCGAGACGAGATCCAACTAGATTTGTGAAAATCGTGCATTATGGTGTAAAAACATCTAGAATATTATATTAATAGTCCACTTGACCCGAACGACTTTTTTTTTCATATCGCCTTGGGACAATATAGTCGAAAATAACGCAATATTATATGCTGTATAAAAATAAGTTATTTCGATCTATCGCCGCACGCGTTCGTAACAATGCAAATTACTGAACACGCTCCAGTATAATTGAACGATTTCAACTAATGATTTAAACTCGAAAAAACTTGACACCTAATTTATTCAATAATTTTTGTTTTCAATATTGATCATTATAAATACTGTATAACCTGCACAGTTTGAAAATACAATACGTGTGAGACCGTACGATGCTGCGTTCGATCATAATAGCATCTCACTTATTTGTTTTAAACTATAACTCAGGAGTCTCCAACCTTTTTTTTACAGCGGGCCAAATCTAAGATACGCTACGGGACCACGGGCTAAAACTTTTATTTTAGAGTAGGACGGAGAATTTGGAATTGCTTGTATTTTAAAATGTTTTGGTAATTTTCATCAAACTTTGTTATTCCTATCAGCAGAGTTGCATGTAAGTGTGCGGCACTTAGGTAACTTCTGTACTTATATTCGACGTGTTTCATTTTTGAAAAAGTCTGTTTACATCAGAAGGTAAAGTTAAATATTGAAATCATTTTACGTGCACATTTTTTAAAATTTGGAAAATAATTCTCTGGCAACAAGGCATACAATTTTTAGAGTCTATTTTCCTTGAAACAGTCTTTGTAATGGTTATTTGATGTTACCTCGATAACTTCTGGCTGAAGTTCCTTTGAAACAGTTTCAAATTCAATGGCAAATGGGTTATCAAAAATTCGAATGACCTTCGAAATCTCTAAGTCTGTTCTGGAACTGCTCTTGCAGATAGGTGAGCAACAACAAATTCATTAAGGAATTCTTCATCATTATCATTTTGAAATTGTTGAAAGTTAAATATTGGACAACGTTTTTTTTTCTATTAGTTGCTCTGCGAATAAAGTTAATTTCAATTTAAAAGCTTTGATGTAAGAATATAAATTTAAAATTTACGAGTTTGCACCTTGAAGTTTTTAATTTAACTCATGCAGGAGTTGAGTTATATCAACGAGAAAAGCTAGTTTTTGTAACCATGACAAATTGGCTAACAACGCGGTGTTTTTCTGTCATAAATATATCGATTCCTGGACGGAGATAAAACAATCTTTTCAAGACATAAACAACCTCGGCTGAGCCAACGGAATTCACTATGTGATTGGGAACTTAATTTTATTTTTATTTACTAAACTAAAACAATAGAACTAATATGTTTTAATAACATCAATTATCTTGGCGGGCCGTAGGTTGGAGACCCCGGCTGTAACTTATATGTTATTAGAAGTAATGTGGTATAGTGTTATATTTTTCATAATTTAAATGTACAACAGATGTACCGGTCTTTTCAAGTCTGCGCTGCAAAAACATAATTTACAGTGAATACATATTTGTATGATTACGAACAAATTCTAAACTGCGGCGTTCAATCACGTACGTTTTACTCTAGTGCCCTCGAGTGTACAACCTCGCAAAACGATAAGCAATAATAAACGATTTTATTTATTAAAAAAAAAAATGACTTCTATGACTGCGGATAATGATACACTCAAAGCTTTGTGCAATATCGTGCGCCCCCAAAGCCCTGTTCCGCGGAAACGCGTTATTTTTCAACGCTGTAAAAATAATGATTACCGTTCCACGGGACACGATTGTTTTTTCTCCGATTTCCATTTCGACCGCTCAGTGTCATTTGTGCGTAGCGTTCGCCGGGCATGCAAATACTTAAATATATCATGACGTGTGCAGCGCGGACACTCGGAACGTTCGGAGACTACCGTCGTTTATCGTTATCGGTCCGACGTTAGATTATTGTACAGTCGAGTCGCGATAATTCGAACCTCGATAACTCGAAAAACTTGACAACTTGAATTTTTTTTTATTCCTCTAGAAATTCTCATAACACTCAATGTATTATAAATCTCGATAACTCGAATATAAAACTGATAAATAGCTTAGTCGAAGTATTATATCTGTTATATCTGTTATACCTTTTTGTAAACATATTATGTTTCATCTACTTGAGTACTGTATAATAAAGATAAACAAGTAGACAGAAACAGATTATTAGCGTATGCACAATAACAGTAAGAATGTATTGGTTAGTACCGATGTTTTTGTCAATAAACAGCCGAAAACTCAAAAATTAATTACAAATTATTTTTCTACTGTATCTAATAAATAGTACATATATACCTACATACTTATAATACCATTGTATCTATTTTAATTTTTGTACAACATTTATGTACATATATTTATAATACATTTTTATAATTTTTATACGTATTTCATTATATTTCATTGCATAACTCGAAGTTTTGATTTGATTTTGATAAATTCGAGTTAGGTATCTCGAATATTACATATCTCGAAGTGTATTTTTATCCCCCTTTAACTTCGAGTTATAATGTCTATATAATGTCGTGTATCGTGCACGACCATGGCGATAAACCGTCCACCGCGATCGTTGTGAAAATGTACATGCAAATCCGAGGGGATAAAAAATAATAATGGAACATCATGATAATTTAATGATGAACGATTTCCACGTGCTACGCGTATTATACAACATCTAAACAACAGGGAATGAAACGGGCCGCCCCTTACGCGCAGATATTGTTATCGTGCATCCTATCCGGTGGTCAGAGTTTTCATGGCTAAAACAAATCGTTTCGATATATCTACGCACGCGTTTTTTCCGGTCGGGTGATCCTTGTAATCACCGGCGGCCGTACCTGTACGATATGCATTTATACGTCTATAAAACCATCCGATCTTACGCACCTCGCCTCGTTCGTGACGGACAGAAAAATTTCAAGTTCGTTTTCCGACGTAAATCCGCAAGAATTCCTCCCACATGATATCGTAGTTATAACGTCGTGTGCAGCGTTATTACGTAAGACCATTACATTTTATGTACGCGCGCAGCGGTAACATTACTACGTTTTTTTTTATGGATTATTTATCCTTCGGGATTATCGGTGTAAAGATCCTCGAGACGACGATCTGAATAATGTCAAAATATGCATATGGAAAGCGCACCCACTCTTGCGCCTCTGCTCGCACTATTATCTCTATAAGCATTAGGAAAAGCCGCCCGTACGCGGAACGCGTAAAGCGAGAGCTTAGAATATTTTTTTTATAATTAGAAATCGTCATAAAAAATACTTAACAAACACACGGCGGTGGAGTTCTCGACTGAACATAGTAGACATATTGTGCAGGTTTAAGATTTCGCTTCGATACCGTTCTGGAGACGCCGAATACAAACCTAGATTCGAATAATTTATTAATGCAGTATAAGCAATAACAGAGTTAAAATTAAAAATTAAAAATAAAGCACTCGTTTTATGTTTCTTGCAAATTCGTCTAGTACCAAATCGAGTTCTAAAATCGTTTTTGCACTCGATAGCTTAACGCATTGTTATCAGTTTATCACTCTACATGTGTTTGTGCCCGTCGTTTATACGTAACGGAATCCAGAAGGGTAAACTCTAAAAAAGCTGGGAAAACACGAACATGTCATCTTATCTAAAAAAATACAAAAAAATTAAGAAAAATGTTTATCATCATTAGAGAACCATTTTATTACATTCGGGGAAAATTTCAAGTTTCCACGATCATTATTTTTTGAGTAACGTCGAAAAAATATACGTCAAAAACCGGTATACCCTAATTGTTGTCGTTTTCCTGTAATTTTTCATCAGTTTTACCGAATCATCTGGAATGTCCTAATCCCGAGCGCGCCAACTAGATGCATTTTCTATCAGAAAAAAAAAGTTAATTACTAATCCTTCTGGTCGAAAGCACGTAGACAGACAAAAAAAAATGCATCACGGTAAAACCGTAATACGTTCCTCGTTTTGCTCAAAATCTAAAAGTCGCATTTTCGATCTACTAACCTAACTTAACCTCGATGGATCCTCAGTGTTAACCGTGTTTGCCCGATTTAATCTCATGTGTTTTTTTTTCTCGTAGGCTATCCAAAATCCATGGTTCACATGGATCATCCTAGGACCTTGGCTCTACTAAAGAACAATATTCAAGCTGCCATCGACATAATATACCCGTCAATGTACTGGAAAGAGTGGAGGTAAAACTCGACTGTCACAATGGATTGATCGAAACGGAGGCCACCTTAACTATATGATTTTTAAAACAAAACAAAAAAAATCTTTAAATACCTCTCTAAATATAGAAAAAAATGATTAAACTGCGCGTGCAAGTGAGTCGTTTATTTTTTTTTTATTTTTTTAATAATAAACTTTATCAAAAACACAATATTGCAACGTCTAATTCAATACCAATACATTTGTTGATATCAAAAATCATATTTCTGTTCCATTACGCTGGACTTGACAACTATAATTTCGAATAAAATATATTACGAGTGGAGAAGCTTTTTAAAAATAATCACCTATACAATGATTGTTTAACAATTTAATATTATTACATAAAAGAACATGTCCTAACTGAGTCACTGGCTGATTCATAATCGCACAGCTCCAACCACTGGATGGATCGATTGTTGAAATTCGGCATTCAGATAGTGATTATGACGTGAGCCGAGAAAAACGTGCGGGTTAAGAAAGGATTTAAGGGTAGACCTTTTGGCTACCTAGGAAATATTTTATTTCGTTTAATATCATAATTACCGATTGAGAGGTATAATAGGTGCACGTGCATTGATATAGCAGATACAGTTCAATTTTTTCAAACTACATGTTTTATACATCGAAACATAAATCGCTCCGATCGAAAATAGTAACACATCTGCCGGTCGAGAACGAACAGTTCGGCTATAGTTACATAATAATTATCGCCCAGAGAAACGAAAATTAATATTCGTGAGCGTGCGAGTGCGTTCTTTGCGGAAAAAAATATCGCGTTCAGAACGTATAATAATAATGTAATTCTATTCCGAAACGATACGCGGACCGTGTAACGACCATGCGACGGCGAGCGCGGTAAAGTCGTAAAAAATAATTACACTCCGCTGCGGGTGCATTGTAATATGTGTGCAGTGCGTGCGTGCACGTGATGAGATCGGCTATCTGAAATCTGTTATCCTACTTGTGCAGTTGCGCGACCGTCGTGCGTGAACGCGAGACAATGTAATAACGCGTGTCGGCGGCGCGATTTTCTCGGTCGATCATCCCTCCGGGGCTTCTTTGCGCCCCCGTTCCGTTTTCGCGTCGACACACTTTTGACGAACATCCTTCGAACGTTGACCACGTGCATTTTCATCGCAAAACCATTGGATCGAAGGCGCGCGACTTTATACTGTGCGCAACATTATCGAAGAAGAGTACATTACGTAGCCGTCGACGCGTCAGGCCCGCGGCTACTACGCGGTTATAAACGGTGTGGGTATGTAACGTGGTTACGGTATAGGACCACGGTCGTCGGGTCATCAGTTGTATCACAATAATTGAATAATATGTGTACGCGTGACTAACGGCAAAAGCACGAGAATGTGCTGAACGCGCTGCCCTTAGTCACAAAAAGCAGCAGTCAAATTTTACAAACTATTTTTCTTAATCAAAAGTAAAATGATATATAACATGTTTCTTTTTTTAGTTCTTAGTCTTCATTTTTTAGCACATACGTGTATTGTACACGAAACACATTTAAATATTAATTCATATATTTCAATCTATAAGCATAGATTTACGTTGTACGAAATATTTACCTAAAATAAAATTTCTTTAACACATTCTTGAAACTTTATTATTTTCCATTACCTCTCTGCAACGGAAAACTCTTTGTAGCGGAAAAATTTGTTGGTCCCAAGCGATTCCGTTATAGGGGTGGGGGGGTTTACTGTATATTAAGCCGCGCAACAGGTAGATGTGCGCGGTTTAGTCGTGTTCTACGACGACGGCGACAGCGGACGGTGGCGGAGAGAGGGGAAAATCCCATTGACAAAGTGCCATGTCGAGCACAGTTAAACAGCGTTAGGTGATACCATTTACTATATTATATTTACAGACCGATTTCTCGTCCGGAACACGATTTATACTCATCAACCAGCTGTGCAGACGCGAGCAGCGCACAGTATAAACACATTTTTTATACCAACTATGTGTACCTTACACGGTATGTATAGTATTATATTGTGCTAGCTGACCCGGCAATGCTTATTTGCTATAGCTAGATTTCATTACGTCATATTACCGTCCGGTCTGTGCATATATTTATTTACCTCTGTAAATGTAAAAATGGGTGATCTGTGCAACGCGGAATATACAGTACATGTAACTACCGCAGTGACCATTGTTAGTAATTTTTTTTTTTTTTCATCGACGCCGGGTTACCGCATTGCTGTCACATGTTTTTTTGCTAAACAAAAATACAATCTGATGAAATTTGACACGTGCCAACCAAATAACTGTAATAATAATTAATAAATATTCTATTTTTTTTTTTCATTACATTGTTCCGATCATTCCTGAAAACAGGTTTCCGAGGGGTGGCATTTGGATTAGGTCTACCGAAGGTGTTCAATGGACTTAAACATTGTCCAGTCTACGCGGATCGCTTTGAAAAAATCAGTCCATCAGTTTTTGAGTCTATTCATCTTAGATCTCACATCAATTTATTTACGCGTCAATTGCATTTCTTATTTGTGGGAATCGCATTTAAAAAACACCGTATATAACCATATCTAAGCGATAACTCAACATATCGACCAAATTTTAATTTTAATTTGTGGTTTATTAATCAGCTTTTACTGATTCACTTTGTACATCCCAGGACGTATGCAACGTTAATAGTATGAGCACAAAAAAAGTAATAATAATTTTCAGCTATAACTGACCACAAATAATAAATCTAAGCGTTGACTAGTCAAGTCTCGTTTTACCTAGTGATCGAACTTTCGCGGTAAAATATAAACATACACATACACAAGCAGACCTAACAGATGTTGTCTTGTAAAAATGTTAATAAATTTGTTCACGATCGTTTTGTGAATTACTGTAATTAATAGATAATTGTATATCTGTTAACAATGTACGTATTATTATGTAATTATTACTATAGAATGGCTCAAATTATATTATTCCCTACCAAGTGTTTAATATTTCAACAATATAGTAGGGATTTCATTCTAAAATCACATGGAAAAATCACATTCTGTTTTCTTCAACTCCCCAATTTTCCGTGGAACTTTTCCAATTTTTCTTTTCCTTAAAAATCTTATTCGGACTTTTACGAACATTAAAAAAAAAGTGCCAAATCATTAAAACTGTTGTTTTCAAGATATTCGCCTCCCAGCGAACAACATTTAATTTTTATTTAAATAGGAGAATTAAAGAAATAGATAGATCGTAGATTGTAGATATCGTAATATGCGTACAAGCATTATTATATATAGATTAAAAAAAAAAAAAAACAACAACAACAATGATTGTTGCAACTGTCGCGCGTAATCCCACTCGATTCGAAGTGACAAAAATATTATAATTATGTACCATAATAGGTATTTTCGTATTTTCCAACACACTTTGATTATTATGTATTGTAATGGGTCTTATCTGCTCAGGAGTGTGTTAATAATGATTCCATGCATCGTGAGTTTCTGTATTTCAGGTATACATAATGCACGCACGCACGCGCATATACGCACAAATTATGTGTACGTAAGTTGTAAAATAAAATATTGTTTAGACAATAATCATATAATAACACGACGCAAGCAATCTTTACGTGAATAAATTACGTAATATTGTGTACTCGGCTGCATATTTAAAGGGCACAATATGTAAACAACGTCGTTTATGGTCTTAGGGTTAGATAATAATATACATCTCGAGCGTACGAAAAAATGCGAACGTATATATACCTACTTGCACGAAATGATAATTGAAAGTCGAGTGTACCCGTATACTCGAGACGTTATACGGTCTTAATTTTTTTTTTCGATCGCATTTCCATTCCTGTTGGTCGCGACACACTCGACGAATCGACACTGAAACATTATCGGCATCTATAGCCTACCCGTCGCTACCATATCGTCTGTTATTCCGAAACGATCAACTCTTACAAAATTACATCGGAAGTATTCACCCGACTACTACTATTGGGTTAGCAAATCGGTATTTTTGTCGTTTAGACCGCGTATTTTTGAAATGACAAAATATTATGTGTTTGGGGTATGACCCAAAACTTAAAATTCAAATCTCGCTCGGACTCGAAAGTGTCATTAGCCTCCATCCCCCCCCCCCCCCCGACGTGTCACCAACAATATTATGTATTGTCCCGGTCCGGCCCATCATCGGAGTTGCTCGTATTAGCTGAAAAAATAAAAATAAAACCAATTTCCCGTCGTCGTCGAAAAAGTATTTGAACCGATTGTGATATACGTTTTGTATGAACCATAATTATTTTACTGTCTAGTAAAATATCACCGTTCTATATCACGAGGCTGCAGCGTGTGTTATTATTATATGTATAGGTATGCATCGCGTTTAAGTTCGCCCGTTTGCTTTCGGGCGATCTCTTACAAGCGTCCCTTTTTACGCCCAGACCTCACGATTAACCTTAACGGATTGTCGTTTTGACGGAGTTTCGTAAAGTTTTAATTATTTCGACCTTCATCTTATAATTACGGCGCGCGGTGTTCTCGTTTCAGTTTATTACTATTTCCGCGGGCAACTTTTTCATAGGAAAATAAAAATAAACAACAATATTGTTCCCACGCAATTTCACTTGTATTTTTGGTCACACTGGAAATCTCCAGTCGAACGGCGGAAGTCAATTTATTTATTTGCTATCGACGGAATCAGTATTTGGCGGGTTTAGTGGAGCTCCATAGGAGACTGTACGGAAAACGGACGTGTGCAGAAAACTACTTTTGAAGATGAATGTTTAGGAAATACACGTATAGCTATACTCAGATAGTTTACGGTACGTCCGCGTTTTCGGAAAAATATTTTACTACAGAACACGCGGGACTAAAAATATTGGACACCATTTAAAAGCAGCGTAAAACTTTTTAGCACATGTGTTGACTTCAGCTAACTACAGCATCGAAATAGGTAGATGAAAGAAAAAACCTTTTGATCGTTCGATTTCTAAGAGACTGCGTTGCTCGTCAAGAAAAGCGTCCCGTGTCTATAATGCGTGTCTATAATCTGACGGCTTGTTGTAGACTTGTTGTAAACGCTGTGAGAAGTACGCTGACCAAAGCCGTGGAACAATATGTGTTTTTTTTAAGGCAACAACACTCCGAGGTGTTTCACGATGTATAGCAAATGGAAGAAGAACTGCTAGAAAAACGCCTTGAACAGACGCTGTAGCCTTCTTTTTCTTTACCTACTCAAAATCAAAATGTTTAAATCACTGAGTTTTGCGAGGCTCGATCCGTGAACCGCGTAAAATGTAATTATGCGTGTAGGGGTGGTTAATCGATATTATTTAATTTTGTTTAGACTTTTGAGATTGTTAAACAACAATGGTGTTGAAATTCACGCCTCCATGAACGTTTGAAAAAAAAATGTTAAGCGTGATGTATATGTGAGCACCGTTGTAAAAGATCATAAACATAATTTGATCGACAAAACGGCTGGTTAAAATATTACTTCGGTACACAATTATTAGCTCATTACAATCTTTCATGGACCAATAGCATTATATCGTGACATCCAAATTACCTGCCCCCCCCTCAAAAAAAAAATGGTTTACTTGAAGTGTACAATTGAATAGGAAATAAACTTTTAAAATAAGTGTATGGTTGAAATTTCTTGAAACTATTGAGATGATTAGTGGGATTGTTTTGTAGGTAAATCGATGAAAATGTATAGTTTGAAGACATTTACAACTAAGCAACAGTGCGTATTGTTCAGCAATCATCAGTAAATTATAGGATCTGAAATAAAGTTTGTATTTTTCTCAGGTTTACAGATTTTAATGTAAATATAAATGCTGCTCACCACCGCACCACCCTATCGATTAAGACTCGCTCACCACCCCTCAGCACCCTTCATAGCGACCACCGTTGAGAAACACCGCTGTACCAGAGGGTGCACAGCAATGGTGCGTGAATGGCAAACACAATTGGCGGCTTTAAATGGTAAACTTCGAAAAAGCTCACGGGTGCATCAACTTGCGCAGGATCCCGCCGGTAACGACTCGGGTTGCGACGGTGCGGTGCGGGCGTTCGGAGATGATGTCGCGCGCACGAACGTATCCGCTAAACCTCGCGACGACAGGACCGCACGGCGCATCGTCGCGCTCGTTCGCCCACTCGCGCCACGCGCCCACGAAGGAGATCATTATCTCGCGCAGTTGTGCTGCGCATCGTCGTGTACAATAGGAGGTGTACGCCTCGTCGCAATCGTTCCCGCGCGATGTACCGATAGTAATAATATTTGCACGCAGCGCACCGTCTAATCGCCCGGGGTGGGGGGGGGCATTTTGTTGCTGTTTTTTTTTTCGCTCGTTCGGTTTGCTCTCGAAAACTCGTGGCGAAACTTTTTTTTAGCCGCAGGTGCGTACGCGGGCGCCGAGTTTTAATTATTCAGACGGGATAATGAGCGAGCCCGCCGGTTTTTTAATATTATTTTTTATTTCACCGACGCCGCCGCGAACAACGTAATGGATTTCGTTCCGTCGACATCGCCAGATAGTAATAATAATAATTGACCCGACCGCGTGCGGTGGCTCTTCGCGTGCCTTACGCTGAGGGGATGTCATGTCAGTCATTGCGTCAGAACCGCTCGACACGGACGCTCTATTTAATAACATTATAACTAGGGACCGGATTTATATGCACAAAAAATCCTCAAAATATGCTTCTAAAAATGCTGTCATATGCTACAAAATATGCATTTATTTTTAAATATGCACTTAAAATTTAATTGAAAACATTTTATTTAAAATTATTTAAAAATAAGTATTAACTAATTAAGTATTAAAAAAGGTATAAAAAGGTTTTAAATATATAAAAAAGTATTTTGTCGTCTTCACTAAGTTCGCCATTTAACAATCTTTATCTTCAATCTATAAAATATTAGCCCACATTAATAAAAAGTGAAAACAAAAATTGAATTCATATTTTACCTTATTGCACTGGATTATCAGAAGTTGTGTTCGAAAGTCAAATTCCTCCGATTATCTGTTAGTATATTTTTATTGAAAAACGTGAAAAACGTGAAAATACCATGAAAAACAAATATATGTGCTATAAATAGTAATATGCGCTATAAAACTACAAATACGCATTAAATATGCTTTGTTATATTATATTATATTATATTATATATTATTACATTTTATAACTACAATAACTCCCTCTCTTCATCACAAGCCTAGCTTAAAGGAGAGAGGTTAATTGAATCTGTTATATGTATTTGTCAATTTGTTTGAATGATAAATAAAAAAAATAAATAAATAATAATGATCTAAATCGGGCACAATTCTCATCAGATTTCAAAAAGCTTATTCCAATACTTATACGCATTTACATATAAATCCGGTCCTTAATTATAACACATTATCGTTGTACGATTACGATTTTGTTATTATCGAGCAATGTCAATAACTCTGCCCAGCTGTTGCCTACACGTCATCCCCTCGCATAACTTTACTATTTTGTTTGCAATATTATTTGTGCATGTCGTTCGATCTACGCTATCATATCACGGTGGTCATTTTGCAGAACACATAACATGCGGCAGTTCAACACTTTTGGTTACAATAGTGCGTGACAAAGTTAATTTTTCCAACGATTTTTGTTATCTGTGCATAAGCGATGATGATTTGATAACTCGAGTGCTTACAAATACAGTTTCATTTCGTATTCTCGTACGTGTGTATACGCAGAGGTCTCTAACTCCACCGTCACATTTAGATCTCGATTTTTCTTTCTTTTCATTCTCCTATTGTAGTTAAAACAGTTTTGACCGTCGCACCGAGACGTGTCGCTCTACGTGGCGCGCGCAGGTACGTTTTCGACCAGTACTCATATACGACCTTCAGCTTTCTTAATTACTTAAGAGAATATTGGTCAAAGCAAAAATATTATCAGAATAATAATACGTTTAGAACTTTTTGAAAAATGATCTGAAAACCCGTCTACATCTAGTTAGTAATAATAGTAAAGCGAGCGTAAGCTTGAACGGTCAGGAGTGTAAGTATCCAAAAACGGATATTTGTGCCAAATTTCGAGACTGCGGTTAATTTTTCTAGTACGTTATCAATTTTGATGCTTTTTCCTCGGAAGATCAGTAAGTTTCGTCGTTAAAATCGTTCAAGATTTGAACACCACGAGTGACCGGGGGAACTCAAATTTCTTCAACCTTCTAGTCTAGTCACAACATTTGGATGGTTCCCAAACATTATTATAAACAGTAATTTTTAAAAAAATATGACGTTTGGAAGCGCAAAACACACTCGTATTACACGACGTACATTATTGCGATTCAATGAATTATCGGGCGAAAAATAGTAGATTACGTAGGTATTAAGGCGACTGGATGTCCGCATGCGGCACAAGTCATCATGTTTATCATAAATCATAGTAATATTCACCATCGTTATTAGAATAAAATCACGATTTTTACTCGTTTCCCCACCACCCCCTCTCCTCCGCGACTCGCTCGTTGCCGGTCTCTCGGAGTCGCTACACGTACGGTATACGCGCGCAAGTCTGAAAACCTCGCTGCCCAGTACACGCGCAAACGGTGAATTTATAATAAAACACGTCAGTTAAACTTTTACGTAATTTCGGCGTATGGTTAGAACTCGAGCGTTACAACCGCTATTGTGGACTAGACCATGGCCTAGTTGGCCCGGGCCGCGGCGCGTCGTTTCGCCGATGAGTGTGCATAATATTAGACGTCGCGTATTATCATTATTATGCATTGAGTATCCCGTATTGTGTACACACTATTACAATAGTTCGTTACGTGCGCGTAAACTGTATACGCGCACGAACGCGTGGGACCGGACACGAAGGGGTGCGCGCGCTGGGGATCGTGGTGGCGAACGAAAAGCGGTCGAGGGGAGAAGTGAAAATTTTTTTTTTTTTTTTAAAAAACACGACGACGGCCGCCGCGAGGGATCCGACAGTGATGAAGAACCAACGGTTTTTTTTTTTTTTTTTAATTACTCGACGCTCATCAGTCTAAATTATTCCATTAGACGCGCGCGCTCCGCAAACTCGGGCCGAAAGTTCCGACCTCATCCGTCATTCGAGCCGATGGTTGTGCGCGTTTACCGGCTCAGTCGTTAATATAATTCGTACACCTATACATATCGCGTGCACGTGTGTATACCTTTAACTACACACACACGCACACTATACAGTGTGTAAACGGTAATCGAGAACACTCGATATCATTGCGTAGAGACCTGCTATTTGAATTCTGTTTTTTTGGCAGCTGTTATGACATAAAAATACACATTTTTATGGTCTTTGAATTTTTTTTACTTAACTAGTCACGCGCATGCGCATGTCAACTTTTTTTCTTATAATGGCAACCCCCTGTTTTAACCACTAATTATTTTTTGCCTATTTTTTTAATGAATTTTGGTAGTTGAATCAACTTTCTAAGTCAAAAATTGACCAAGTTACAGCAATTCAAAAAAAAAAAAAAAATTAGAAAAAAAATGCACTCGATTTTCAGCTTTTTTATTGAAACTCTGAAAATAATTACTATAGGATTGTAATGGATTGACATTTGTATAACTATTTATTACGGTGATATTCATACGTTATTTTAACTTCAATTACTGAATAAAATTTTTAGATTTTTATTAACTAAATAAATTGGTAACTTAAATAAAAATTGAATTTTTTTTGAATTGCTGTAACTTGGTCAATTTTTGACTTAGAAAGTTGATTCAACTACCAAAATTCATTAAAAAAAATAGGCAAAAAATAATTAGTAGTTAAAGCAGGGGGTTGCCATTTAAAAAAAAAAGTTGACATGCGCATGCGCGTGACTAGTTTAGTAAAAAAAATTCAAAGACCATAAAAATGTGTATTTTTATGTCATAACAACTGCCAAAAAAACAGAATTCAAATAGCAGGTCTCTACGCAAAGATATCGAGTGTTCTCGATTACCGTTTACACACTGTATATATATTAACTTTTATAACCCGGCAACTGCCGCCGCCGCCGTGATCATTATTTAATTTTCTCGGGATTCCTGCCTAACGGCGGCGTCGTACGTCGTACATTTACACGCGTAAATTATTCCCCCTTCCCCATTCGTATGTGTACAAAATGTGCGTTTATTACCGTAATAATATTTAACGATTTGGACTCCGTTATGATACTGTTTGTTTTCTTTCTAATTTTCAAGTCATCGTCGCACCGTGGTCGTATTGTAGATACAACACACCGTCGTTATAACATTACATGTATACCATCGCACGTATATATACGGTCGTTTTAACCCAACATTGCGTAAGGCACACACGCGCACGTGCGATCTTATTTGATGACATTATATCGCATAAGATACTATAATATACTATATTAATTATGCCTTGCCTCGATGTCGCGTCGCTTGTACAATATCGTAAAAGAATACACAGCGGAACATCGATGACTCGAACGTCAATGAGTCAATTTTTCGATAACTCGAATTACATGCCTCGGCGACCCCTGGGTTTCAATGATTTACGAGATAAATTATGATAACTTGATAATTCGACTTTTTCGCCAACTCGAAGAGTCATTTATGTCGACTTATGTTATGGTTATTTTATAGCTCGAACTGTTGAAATAAAATGAAATGAAATAAAATTGAAAATTACCGGAATAACATGTACATTATAACATTGGTGAACAACTGTTAAAACATTATACCTGCTATCCTATACCGATGGTGAAATCCTCAATAGTTTGACGTTCTAAATTATGTGGAGAGGAGAGTTGGACAGTGATGACGCGGGGTTCTTTGGAAGAACAAAACAAATATAACGGATTTTTTCTTCTTCTAAAAAAAATGTGGGTTCATAAACATAATATTTTAACCAAAGAAATTTTCGAAATTGTAAGGCATACACCAGCGGTTCCCAAACTTTTTAGAGTCGTGGCGCCCTTTGGGACCTGCAGAGGTCAACGTGGCGCCCTCGATAAAACTGATGACGTTTTTTCTAGATGAAAATAAACAAAACCATAAAAAAAATTGTAATGGATAACCAGACAACAGTCGGTGGCACACCGAACCGCACCATCTATGACGTATTTCTACGTTTAGGACACAGCGTGACTCAGTGTAAGTATCGCATATAAACACGATCAAAAATATAGTCTTTACGTGTTGTGTAGTAGTAGTTATAATAATAATAATAATTCTTTCTACGACTCGAATTTTCGAATGGTTCGATTTTTTTTTCCATCCGATTCGAGTTTTTCGGTTGCCACTGCATATAATATATTGTCTTGTACGTCATATTGTGCTCATTATGTTCCGCGTCGCGGTTATGACGACGACGACGGTATTTCCGGACGTTAAAGACGATTGTTCAGCCGGTTAGTACGTTACGTCTAAACGCGTAAATACAACGTTATTATACAAACGCATAATATCATGATGGTCGCGGATTTGTTTTGCAAAAACCGTTTTCGAATAACCGTTGGAAAATGTTTGTATACGAACCCAGCAGGTCTATGCAGTGTAGCTCGCGCGTACCGGCGTACCATCGTACTTCTGGGAACTCGATAAAGCTAAACTACAGCAACGTATGATATTATATAATCCAGCTATTCCCGTACAATGCGATGCACAGTGAAACACGCCCGAAAGGGTTCCGCCATTGAAATCGCGTACGTTTTCGCTTTGAACGTAGCGCCACCACACCGCACACGTTTTTTATACAAATTAAAATCCAGTTTCGTTAATGGTTCTTTGCGATTAATTAACGTGCAACGTTTTATA
This sequence comes from Periphyllus acericola, assembly GCA_949715065.1. Lineage (NCBI taxonomy): Eukaryota > Metazoa > Arthropoda > Insecta > Hemiptera > Aphididae > Periphyllus > Periphyllus acericola. The sequence continues at coordinate 706,241 of OX454267.1, read as the reverse complement.
AGTACGCGTAGCACACACGTGCCCCCGTACGTGTTCGTAGAAGTTTTGATGGACCGTGAAGTTTTGTGTTTTCATAATTAAAATTAATTATCAAATTGCAGTTGCAAAATTATGCACATTTTTGTGCAGGTACCCGTCTGCCTAAAATAAAAACGGTGGCAGCGCCACTATGCTACACTGTGCCAGTTTCATATCGAACGATCGCGAACACAGTATCTCCTAGATTATATTCCATTAGTTGCCCGTCATGAGCATAATGACATTTGTGCAGTCATTTGTTCAGTTTTGTACATTCGTGTCTATTACAAACTATAACCGTAATAAGAAAATCGTATTTGTACTTGGAAGGTGAAATGAAGTATATATTTTATTCGACGATAATTACGTTACGCAGTCATAATTTACGTGTTATCCGTCAATTATTATTATAATGTCACCGGTTTCAAAGCCATTAAAACTTGAATTGTATACGATTTAAAAGAAAAATGTTATACAGGTACGTGTGTGTGTGTGTGATAATGTAATCCGAGGTGTTTCGCTAAATTATGTCATAATATCATATTTATCTATACGAACATTATCCTAAATCGTCATGGTCTCAATTATGTAAAACGATTTTTAAACGTTATATTTAGGTCAAAGGAACAGAGTCGAATTAGGTGTACATAATACCGCGCACCGTCCTAAATGGATACATTATTATCAGGTATTAGGTCACCGCAAGTAACCTAACCGTATTTACTTATTCCGTTCGCCGGGATACGCGTTAAGATCACGGGTTACATTGCACATGTGACGGGTAACGCGCACAGTTTCGCATACGGATCTACCTGTACTGCTCGTCCGATGCAGCGAGCTACAAACACGTTTTGTACACGGCATAGTAAAAGTCGCGTTAAAGTCGCAAACATTCAGGGGCGTATCCAGTAGGTAGGCCCGGGCCTACCCAGATTTTCTCTAAAAAGAAAAAGAAGTATTTCAACAATGAGAAGAATGAAAACATACCTCAGGTCAACTGTAAAAATTCCTAGGCTAAACGATTTGACGTTACTTTCCATAGAAAGGGAAATAAGTGAGCAATTTATTGATAATCCATCGGCTGTTGTTGATGAGTTTGCTATCATAAAGAAAATAAGGTAGAATTTTGACTTTGAAAATATGTTATAAATGGACAATACGTTTATGTTGTAAGTTACGAGTATAGTAATTAATAATATTATAAATAAGTTATCTTATATGACACTCTTGTATTCAGTTTAATATGAATTGCAAACTTTTCCTTAAGTTATTAATGATTAATAAAAATAATCATCGATAACTTTGAAATTATAGAAGGCCAATACCAAAATTGGGATTAGTCCCCACTTCCGTCTAACAGTAGAAGGTTTATGTGGGCCTACCCAAAAAAAAATGTATAGCCACGCCCCTGCGAAAAATACAACATTACGCCGCGTTATCACTGTACCCTTAGCGAAAACGCGACGTGACCATTTTCGACTCGAAACAATTCGGAAAAGCCCGTTTTTACGCTTCGCCCCGGCTAGATTATTATTCGTGCAGCCCGAGCATGCCGGTCGCCGCGGTTACAGCGGTATGTGGTACATGCGAACTGCGGACCGATCGATTCGCGTGATTTTTAAAACTAGGACGTCGTCAATAAACTGGGCGGACCGAGTAAAGTTACCTTAGCTATATTTGTCACGTTCGAGTTTTGTGTTGCTGTAAATAATATTGTTGTAAAGCTTTTGAAATCGCTTTGAAAGTGTAATAATATAGCGACGATTTATCAAACGGCAACAAAAAAAAAAAAACAGTTTTTTTTTTTTCATGGCCTTTGATAAATAATTATCGACGGTAATGTTTTTTTTTTTTACATCGATTGTATGCTGGAATTCGCTAATTGAGTAAATAACTTCAAAAACAATTTAAAAAAGTTTAAAAACCTTGTGCACTCAAAGACGAATGAAAAACGACTTTAATTTTTTGTTGTATTATTTACTAAAAAAAAAAAAAGAAAAAAATTCCGTCCTAAAAAAAAAAATATGGCACTCAGTTGTTCACGGTTAAGGTTATTGCGATGTATTAACGTTAAAGTTTAATATGTCGAGGAAAACTTCGTAACTAATATCTGTCTTGTACTCGGAGTTTCGTGAAAACTTGTTAAAACAAGTCTCAAGATTTATTTGCGAGGTCACCGGGGACGTCTAATCGCGCGCAGACCAAACACGTGTGAGTTAAATAGTTCCCCGTTTTATTATTAGAAATCATTATCACAGTTTATATAAATACATGGATTTTTCAGCATCATTATTATTATTATTATTGTAAGAATTTTTATCGTTATTATTTCGCGGTGAACATATCCTATTTGACCATTTCAAATGCATTCATAGATTTTTATTGAAAGTTGGTATAACGTTTTGGTTTTCAAATTTTTAAAAAGTTCTGTGCGACACTTTTGCCGATCGTACATTTCTGCATGAAGTTGCTGCATATTATAACGGGGAAATGATCTACAAAGGAAGTGCAGTAAATATACTCGTTTTATTATTATTTAAACTTTTCAAAATCTCGCCACAGCTCCGTTTGAAAATGTAAAAAATTGTTTCTCGTATTCTCAATAATAATAATTGGCGCATTCTAATTTATTTTAGATTAATAATACACAACTGTACGGGTCGCTAACTGTTTTCGTAGTAAAGTTCTGTTGAACTTGTTTAGCATAATTATTGTGAAAAATAAAAATCTATAAAACGTGACCAAGTACTAAACGCGTATTTTAGCGAGAAAACATCAGATGGATATTTATTCATCTCAAACTATTCGTTAAAAGATAAAAATTAAGGTTTTATTTTGTTATTAAAAATCATAAATCATACTAATTTGACGTGCAATTGATGGGTGTATTATTACCAGTGGGGGGGGGGTGGGACATTAACGTGGTTTCGATGTTCGGATGAAATCGCTTCCAGTTAGTCACGGTTTAATGAATACGTAGGTATCGTAATAACTGAATAATCGTGGTTCATCAGCGTACTAATAATCCGACGAGATTTCGAATAAAATTACAATGACGACAGCCGAAGAAAAATTAGACGTTTTAGAAACGTGAAAATGAATTTTCATAAAATGTTTCAGAAAATGCTTACACGCGTTAATCGAAATGTGAACATCATATTGTGAGAGGCGTAGGACCAAAAAAAAACTTACATTCTCCGTTTTGTCGCTCACCCGTCGTAGGTAACTATACCAGCGACCGGTTAAATACCAGCTATAACATCAATTGTCACCAAACTTTCTTATTCGAGGGTCACAGAAATTGTCAAAAGCTATTAGCGAGCCGACGGTACATTTTACTGCCATATAATAAATTTAAAAGGGCATTGTGTAACGTCGTGATACTAAGCTCACTACTCAGTAGTCCGACGTCGCTAACTCCCGGATGGGTGAACACCCGAGTTTTTAGCGACGAAACCCCGAAACAATGTGTTTTAAAAAATAAAAAATATATGGTGCCAAAAACCAATCGTTACTACCCTATAGCTAATGGCCAAAGTTGCCAAAGCTTTGAATCATTATCTTCATATATTTATAATAATATAATAATAATAATAGTAATTTTTTTAATAAAAATTTATTAAAAATTGTTTATTTTTGATTTATTATAAGTTTGCAATTCAGAATTTTCTTTTAATACTTTATTGAAAGTTTTATACTTCTATGTTACTGCAGTTTCCAATTTCAAAATTGAAACTCCAAATGTTTGTCAAATACGGCCGACCAATATTTTGATTTCATGTATTTTATATAAAAATAGTTTGTTCACAAAAACATGTTGTATATATACGCATATTAAAATGAAACTTTTTTCAAATTTAGACATTGTGTGTCCGTAAGAAATGTATGAAAATCAACTAAAGCCTCTTACCGACATCTGATTATGCATAAATAAATTACGTATACATTTCCAAAATCCATTCAAAAGGTTGGTTGGAGGAAACTTTGTGACCAGATTCACAGCGTCTTCGTTCTCTTTCTTTCTCAACTGCTGCGGTAAAGATTTCAAATACAAAATCGGCTGCGTACATCGATACATCGTAGTATTTTTGTATACGGTGTTTGTGTTTAGAACTCGATTCGTCTACTTTTGGTTTTGTGAAAATATCAATGAAATACTACAGCGTTAGCAGGTAGCTCGATATATCATAATGTATACCTAAAAGAAATTTGCAAGTCCACTCGGAAATGACGAGAAAGGTGTTGGAAATTGGATTTTCTGGTTTTTTCGAAACCACGTGCGCGTCGTAGACCGTCTAAGGCGGCGCACATTTGTCGCGGTCCTCTTTCTCGCGGGTGGTGGTGGGAAAAATCCGTCTGGACCGTTTCGCAATCATGTTGTTGTGATCGTTAACTTGCAGCATTGCGTCCGTAGAACCGAGCTGGGACCCGTTCACACGCGTTTCCCGTCCTCGAGGTAAAAATATTAATATTAATATTAATACAATTATTTCACCGGTACCTACCGCGCGTAACGGTGTCTTAGGATTCTATTACCCTCAAAAACTTTTACCCCCCCCTGGGTAATAATATCCTAGGATATTTTTACCGGGGTGGGTAAAAATATCCGGGGGTAAAAATCGCCTGTTACACCGGCAATATTAGTTATTACGTTCGGCTCGGACGCGGTGGACCCGACTGTTTGCTGCCGCACGTCCGGGTGCACCGCCGCGGCTGAGATATGATACGGCTGACGGAAGAACCTTGCGCCGATCGTCGGGCCGGCTCACGACGAAACGCTCGGCTGTGTCTCGTAACAACGTCGGAGACCCGGGTCCGGAACGCGATAAATATTATTATTTAACGAACTCCCCGCGCGCGCTTTATATGACGTTATAAAATATCATGATGTACGCGTTTCGGCCGCGTACCGAAAACGGTCGTAACGAGACGCGAGGCCTGCGAATGAATACGAGTGAAAAGAAATGTAAAAAAAAAATGTAAAACCGACGTACGCGCGCTGGTGTGGGCGAAACCGTAACAGCAGGCGACCGGGGACACAATGCGTACAACATAATATTGTAATATCGTAACCGATTGTTGCGTTTTCAACGTTTGCAGACGATATAAAATATGATCTTCTACGCGTGGCACGCACGGTCGTTTAAGACGGCGCATATTATGCACGCGGCTCGGTTCCGCGCCCACGCGACGATGTATACGATTTTGCTGTACGTATACCTGTCGCCTGCAATTTGTTTCCTCGTATCGTGTAATCGTAAGAGCACCTACACGTACAGCGGTTCATTAGGATTTTGTCAGTGATATTAATATTGATTTAAGTCAAAAGTCTGGTGATTGTGATGCGGTTATCTGTTCCGCCTTCCCCGAAGACCTCTTCCAAATGGGCTGAATGGCTGATGTTTTTTCACGCGCGCACGTACGTTTCGCACCTCGCTAGTTGTTATCACCGTCACGCATTTTGCTCGTTTCAGGTTTACCGGGAAATCAACGTACACCACTTGTGTGAAGCCGGTTGTATTACACGGAGGGATTATTTGGCATGCTAGCTCACTCCTTTTTCGCGCTCAAATCATGCATTTGTTCAAATTTGCAAGACCAAGAGATCAAGAGTGCCAGGAGACTAGGTATTCAATGTTTTCGGATACGAAGATTTTTTTGAACATTTTAGTATCCTGCGGCAATAATCACCTCTATTTTCAGCAAAATCGTTTCTCCTGTAATGTACTACGAAATTACTCGCAAACAATAAAACTATTGGTTGAACTTCGAGATAATTTTTTTGGAATTATTCAAATTTATCTATAATGGAATTTGCATTCTTTTTTTGATTCGTGTAACACAATAATTATTGTAATTGATTTATACGTCGTAATTTGTAATTGTTTTATTTAATTCCTTTTCGTTACTCTTTGTGTACGGAGATTTAATCAAAATACTTACCACGGGGAAATCGATTTATTATTTCACACTTTTCGTACGCAACTTTAAATTTAGACGATTCCGAAAATTCTGGTCCAAAAGTTAATATTGCATCAAACACAACTGAAGAATTGACTAACATATATTTACGTAACAAAAGTAGTGTTCTCAAACCAAAGTTGATACTGCTATGAGATACTTACGACGAATCATTTTTTTTTTTGTTTGTTTTTATTTTGGATAAATCAACAATCTGTTACATATAGGTACAATAATAAAATGGGTGGGGTGTACATTATAGGTGAAGATGAGTGTTAGTTGAAGGCGTTACCCGTTGATAGCGCTTCGGCGTGTTTTATTCGAACACGATTAATATCAAAATATTGTTAAAATTGAAGAAATTCCATTGGCCGTTGATGTTTTAGCCACAACGAATCTGTGTGGTAAAAATGTAGTAGGGAAACGCGTGCGTTTTCCATAAACAAGAATTAAAAAAAAAAAAATACAATTTTAGCACGCAAAAGAGGTGAGCATGCTCAAAACAATCGCCCTGTACACCCGTGACAAGCATTTGAGGCATTCCTCCGTGTTTTCGGCGAATCTCGGCCCCGAAGAGGAATACCTGCCGAGCTCATGTAGGTGCGCGTTTCCGCCCGAGTCTCACGGCTCGAGGCTATTTTGTCGTACGGTCGAAAAACTTGTTGCTCGGCGTGTCGCAAGCAATATAATGTATTCGGTCATAACACAGTACGGAGATTAATGTTGTCGCGAGCTTTCGAATCAAGCGGAAAGATTTTAAAAAGATAATATCCAATCGGCGATACGAAAACAACGTGATAAATAATAACGTATAAACTACATCGATATGAAAACTATTTTATTTTTCGAATCCAGACGTATTATATTGAAGTAAACATCGTATTATGATACGTTTCGTTTCAATTGGAAACAAAGAAAAAAAAAAACACAAAAACAAACAAACACGGATTTATGATGTATACGCGCGTTAAACCGTCGTTGTTTATGTAACTCGGTATTGAAAAAAGAAACGTTAATAGTACGTAGTAATTAAGTACACCCATGTTATACGTTTGACCACCGCACATCGAACGTGTCGGTTGGCCATGACGAGTAGTTTAATTTATTGTACATTGTATTTTACATTGTTTTGCCGGAAAAGGTTAAGAGTTCGATGAGATTTGCATTTTTATAAAATTTAACACCGGACGAGATAATAATCATCGCGTAAAACGTTCAGCGCGCATTCGGCACGATAATAATAATAATAATAGTATCATGCGTAATGCGATAAATTTAATATATTTATATTAACCGTATAAATGATTAATTATATTTGTAGAGAAAAAAAAAACCTCCGTTCAAAACGATTTTTGTTTCGCACGACGCTTGTATATTATTGTGTGTATACATCTGTGTGTGTGCGCACGCAGTTGAAACAATATTTGTTTTCGGAGTGCAGTTACACTACCGTTGCGACAAATGCGACCGTGTGTATTCGACGACCATTTTAGGTTCGAAAATTGAAAATCACGATCGAAAACGTCACCGTGCGCCCGCCAGGGCCATAATCGTAAATATAGATTTACAAAGAGACATTAAAGACGTTTGCGTTGTGTCGCAACGCATGTCAATACACATTCTATGTAAATATGTGTACGTACACACGAACACATTTATTAGAATCTCGACTTTCATTTACATTTATGACTGTCGAGCGTGCCCATTGATGTTTAGCGGTGTTGCTAATGCAGCCTTTCGACAGTTTCGGCTCTCGCTGTTGTCGTATATCCGATGAAGACAAATATTTGAACGCGCTCTACCGTTGTACGATAAAACCGGCGTCGTCGTCGATATCCTGTGCCACCAGCATCCTGCGGCGGATCGAGCATATTGTTTTGGGACGGAGGCAAACATTTTTCAAAACGACGCGTTAAGAACATTTTTATGAAAAATCCTCTTATAGCGTTGTTATATATTGGTATTTGTTAAAAAGTATATAGATAGTAGGTGTATCGGATTAAGTCAAGTGCAAGTCTCGAATTCGAAATATTTGTATTGCACGGAGAACAGAACGTTTTTGTAAGTACATTTTGTTGTGCCTAGAATATTTGGTTTAGCAAAAAAATCTATTACAACACGTCTGTGTGTTTCACACGGATTTCCATTTCATCATCTCTATTCGTGTACGATTGTAAGACTGCTGTTCTAGGACGTGTTGTCTTTCCGAACGTTTTTTTATCCCTGTCCTCCGACGGCGTCCGCTTTAGCTCCGAAGTTACACAACCGAAAACGGTCTTGCATATCGACCTGAGGCTCTACAGGCTGTTTAGGTGGTGCGAGGGCAGGCGACCCTCTGAAAAACCCTCCGTTAAACCTGCCGGACGCTGTTGCAGACGTGCGACCGCGTGACTAAAGTGTGACGAACAATAATTATATTATACACACACATACGAGCAGCCGGTTTGATGTTTCCCAACTGGGATGAAACATGTACAGCGCGTGTACTCTTGTAAATGGTAGAACCGTAGTCACGACTCGCGTGTAGGCACTCGTAAACGTCGCAGAACGCGTGCGCCTTGTGCACACCCGCCGCGGCGTAGGTATGTACAATTATTGTGTTCAAGCCGTGGCGTACTCCTTCTCGGAACGGTACGGAGGAGACAACACATTACGTTATTGCGACGACCTACGACAATATCATTATTATATTATTATAATGCGTTCCGATAATACGCACGTATCGATTTTGTAACCGTACGCAGTGTGCACTATGAGTTTTATGCGTGCATCCGATTTGCAGTATGTTATACACGTAGAGATACCGCGATGTAATATTGCTGTTGCCGTTGTCACGGCTGCGACGCGTGCGAAAGAAAAATATCGATAAAACACGTCACGACTAGGGCTCGGGTTTCAATGGTGGTTTTCTGGAATGCTCGGCACGATGCTTTTTTTTTTAGGGCGTTTTGTGCATTTTTTCGAAATTATTTACGTTTAATGACATTATTTACGTTTTCATGGCATTTTTAACATTGCTTCTAGTAATATTACGAAAACGATTTAAATTTAAAATACATAAATACACAAAATGTATTTATGTAATCTGGTTTCTGAGTAAAACGATTCAAACATGGTTTGTTATAGAGGAAACTTTTAATTACATACATTTTAAGCAAGGGCATTTAAATCTGAGCCCTAATTATGACGTATAAATCAGATGATCATCAACAAAGTTATTCAGATCAAATGCAAGCGCATGTACAACTCCAATTCGCTATCTGTGTAGATTATGTAGTAGGTATATGGTTTTTACCCGGGTAAATTGTTTTTAATGTCGAGTATCAACATAATAAAGTATCATGTCAGATCCCGTTCAATAGAGACATTGATTAATTAGGACAACCCAAACCGGATAATTGGAACGTTTTTGTCGAGTACCTATGCTATGTCAATATTATGATAATACGACAATATCTCGGATTACGCTTTTATGTTGATGTTCAAACAATATGATGGACGCTCGGACTAACGTACATCTGTCAACAATCAGTGAAAATAAATAAACAAAGTACTATAGTGTAAAACTGAACACCATTTTTGTTTCTAGAAATTAAGTAAATACTTTTTTCATCCCTTTGTATTCATTTGTATTATTTTAATTTTATGCAATTATACCATACCAGTAGTTCCCAACCTTTTTTATTCCACGCCCCCTTTGTAGATTTTCGAAACTCTCGCCCCCCCCCTTCTATAACATGAAAAATATATCACATTTTTGTGTACTTTACAAAGAAATTATAAAATATCCGAGATGAATTCAATTGTATTGATGATAATAATTATAAAATATAAATCATAGTAAAATAGTAAGTAATATAATATAATGAAATTTACAATTTATTAATGTAAAGGCTGGCAACACTTTTCTTTATAAAATTTTTTTATGTTTGGCTCAATGTTTGTTTATCAATACTTTATCAATATCTTTATTGATTATTTATATGTCTCTTTATCAATACTGAATAACCGGTCGTTATTAATTTTTCATATTTTCCATACATTTTAAAATAAAAACTGTATTTTGTAATGACTGCTCACGCCCCCCAAGAAATGTTTACACGCCCCCCAGGTTGGGACTGTACTATACCGTAGTATTATAATATATTTACTATTACATATTTTGTCAGAAATAAATCAGTATAGATGACTAACGAAATGTCAATCATTATTTTATTTTTTTGTTACATCGTATTACCGCTTTATTGGGTGATTGAGTAACATACCCGCGGGAGGGGTGATCCAGAATCCTGCAAGGTCTTATTCCGTGGATACGTTCCTGCCGAGCGATTCCGTCATAAAGTGGTTTCACCCCGTAGCCGACCCGCGATCGGGGATATAGGTACGAACTACGTTTCGGCGGGAGCTAGACCTAGTCAGAGACGGCGCGGCGGCGGTGCGATTAAACAAAACGGTGTACTGTTAATGTGCGAATCGGTCGCACCTGCAGCGGATCGCGGCCAAACGTGACGAGCGACATTATGCGACATTATTGGTGTATGGTGAATAAACTATGACGCGCTGCAAAACGATTGATCGACGACTGTTCCCGTGGCTTTGGTAAATAATAATAATAATAATAATAATAATTATCGTTTGGCACGAGACGATAAAAAATGCGTAGGATAAAGTGCGTTTCACCGGGACGTGTCAAAACGCGTCCGTAAGCTCGCGTAAATTTCGTAGGCCCACGTATAGGAACCGGAGAGGAAAAACCAAAAAAAAAAACGATAAAAACAACATTCCGGATTCTCCGGGGGAGCGCTTCGAGACGAGGAGACGCACTTTAAATTATGAAAATGTCTCGCATCCCTCTTGTTCTCGGCGCGCGCGCGCGTGTGTGTTCGTTCGCATGCACGGAATGCAACGTGTACACGCGTACCTGTCCATCTTAAATATTAAAATATGTATGGGCTCCACGTACAGGGTGATTTTTTCGACGAGCGACACGCTCATTACTTCGGCCGATACGCCAGGTATGTCAATATGATTTTCAAGAATTGTACACGCCATTCCGATACTTATACACTCTTTTATCAACCTAACCTCGACTATTTTTTTATACAGATTAAACGGTTGTCCAAATCTTCTCGTGAAAATGTTGGCGTACGAAAATCGAACACTTATCGACGTTTCCAGGGCTATGATAGGTCGTAATTTGGACTTGGATTTGTGTGTTTGTAATTAAAATTATTGACATGTGCGTTTTACTCGAAATAATACGTGGAAAAAATAAATGCTACAAAAACTGTTCCTTGTGATGTGCAAAGATTGACTTGCAACATGATTTTGAGATTGTTCAATGATAAACGGACGATGGGGTCTTAAAAATATGCATTATTATGTGTTATGACGTAAAGTCAACAAAAATTACCGATAGAAACTAATTTAATCGCAGGAAATTTTATACATTTAAGAACATGTTATCGAAGTTATTTTTTTCCAATATAATTTAAATAAGAAACTATTAATTTCTCAATATTATAAACAAAATGTTTAATGAAAATTGAAACATATGTTTTCATTAATCCGAGCTATAATCGAAACGAATCGATTACTGGTCGGATCCATGTCGTCGGCAAACGAATAACATGCGCAAGTAAGGAATCCAAGTCCTATAATATACATAGTTCGTATGCTGAACGCTGTGCGACAAGTGTCCGCTACAGTGGCGTATATAGGATTTAATTTCGGAGGGGGCCGATTATGTATTTAGAGTTTAGGGAGAAATGACGGAGGAGGCACAATGACAAATATTGCTTAAACGCTAAAAGACCTTTGGACTATTTGGACTATCATCATTACTTCACCAGAGAAAAAATAAACTCATTTTTTTATTTTTTATGAAATGTAATGTAAAAAATGTATAAAAACTCTTCATTGCAGTAAACAATTTTTTTTGTCACTCAAAATTAATTACATATTTTCTTACAAGAATAAACGAATATTATACATTTTAAATACGAGGTTTTGAATCGACATTTGTATCTTCATTATGACGAAGCTATCGTACCCACAAAACTTTAAAGCATATGGCTAAACGACAAACTGTGATACGATATAAATACTCGGAAACACGAAAATACACGTGTCTAAAGCACGAAAGCCTCGAACTTGAGTCACGGAGATACCGCACATAACTGATGTTTGATCAACGATAATAAATAACAAAATGTTACGGTCACAGAATATATTAATGTTATGGTATAGCAGTGATGGAATGGCCCCGGTGCAGAGTGGGTCAAATCAAATATTAATAGAATATACTATCTATTATTATCTATTATCTATTATTATAAGCTAAAATTACAAATACCGATAATTCCTATCTATCTATTTCTATCCGACTACACAGACTACAGGCTATACAATTTTTATTATCTTATCGCATAAGCGATTTTTCATTTCGGGGGGGGGGGCCGGGCCCCATCGGCCCCCCCCCATATATACGCCCCTGGTCCGCTATATAGTCGGTGAACTGCTCCGCTAACCATTGAACTTTACAGCGTGTATAAAAACGTGTCGACAGCATATGATCGAGACGTTTGATGTTTACGAGACGAAATCGTCGTAAGAAACCGTTCGGAGTGAGAAAATGAACAAACGTTATATTCACCCTAGGGGTACGTGTGAAATGTACTTCAAAAAAGCTTGAGATCGTGGTATAACATCGTTTTCGACTGTGGGAAAAGTGTGCTGGCGAGTTATCGTTTTCGCAAGATTTTCGCGAGAAAACGAACGAGTTTGCTGCGAAAACAGTCGCACACGACTACCGAGAGCCGCAGCGAAAAATCACCCTGTACACGAATATGATATGCGCGATACGTGCGCGCTCGGCGGATTCGCCGTCCTCCCGTCAATCATATGTTATTATTTTTCTCGTTTCGCGCACCGTATGATAATGATAATAATAATAATAATAATAATAATGTACGCCTTCGTGTTCGCTGCTGTTTCTCCCCGTAAGACTTCGCACGCCCCAGCGCCTATCGGCATGCGTGGTTTTCATCATTATGCGTGCCATCACCGTTTCACCGTCGTAACGTCATAACGACATTATCTCATTAGCATCTCATTATGTATTTATTTTCTTTTTCTTTTTTTTTCACTTCGATTCATCACACCTACCCGTGTCGTGTTCTACAGCATCCGCGGTTACGCGCGCATATCTTGCCATCGCACACGGCTACTATCGCGTGCCATTACGTGATTTATGAAACGCGCGAGAACCAATCAACGGGGTACGCCAACTGTACGAACACTTTCGTCGCGATCCGACGACCGTGTATATTATACGCACGTTACCAGGTATACCGTAAACGACGTTCTGACCGTAATCGACCACGGGATACGGTTAACGAGAAACACTTACCGGCGGCGGTGTTGAATTACTGAAAAATTCTTCGGTCGACGCATTACGGGCCCGGCAACCTTTGGCGGTTAAACGGGGTGTTTTTTTTTTTTTTTTAAATAAACGTTTGCCAAAGTCATTCGTCGCTTACGGCCGGTGGACGGAAAGAAATGTCGTTCGGGAAGTGCACAACGTTTTTCGAACGCTGAAAGTTTTCAAAAGATGTTTTTCTTTTTTTCTCATCCCTTACATTAATTTTAATAAATGAAAATAACGTCGCGGGCTTTTCTTCGTTATCATGAGTAATTAACGCCGGAAAAAAATATACAACTATTTACTTTTGACGGTGTTACATAGGAATTCCGAAAGTACGAGGAATATTCAATTTCTCATTTATGATTAATTGTAGTTAAGTAAACGTGTTATGTGTTTTATGTCTGAAAAACCGTAGAAGAGAGAAGAAAAACATTAGAACATTTGATTGATTTGCATGCGTCCGAAATTAAAATCGTGGTATTATCATTAATAATTGTACTCTCAATCGAAAACTAATCGGATGCTAAACTACATAATTGCCGTTCATAGTGAAGGTATTGTTGAAAATCATACGATCATACACTGTCAATTAACTGTATCTATTTGAATCTACATTACAAAGGTAGTCATCCCGATGAAAAATATAAATTATTTCGATAGATTGTTTAATTCAATAAATGTATACGTAAAGTACGAGTACATTGGACCTACGTAAAACGATCCGTATGAAAATTGCTTATTTTTTTACAAATATATTTCTTTTCGTGTTAATTCAGATCTTTCAACTAATATTTACATTATAACTCTGAGAGAACGTGTCGCTTCGGTTCTCTACACTATGATATCTTTCGTATAAAATAAAATGTGCCAACTTTGTGTGTATGAAATAACCTTGCTTCAAACTTTTTCGTTAGAACATTTTTTTTTTTTTTCAAATTCGTCAAATCATAATGACAAACTCCACTTGAAAATGTTATGTGTTTTGTACTCGTGTAGTGTGTCTGGAAATTATTTCAAAATTACACGAAAGGACTTGCAAGATATAAAATTGTTTTAAAAATGTCATCATGTTTTGCGAAGAACACCTCACTGCTTACCTTGGGGTTTTTGAGTAGGAACTGCGAACAAATTGTTTCCGATGAATCACAGTCATTTCCGAGTGCAACAGAACTACCTATTTGTGGGCCGGTCGCACGGGGTCATATCGTTCCCGTACGTATAGTTACTGATGTTGCGATGACCGCAATACATAGTTAATACTCACCGACCACAGTCAACATTGTGTACGCATTTTATTGTTCATAGACTGCAAAAACATCGTCACAGACATGACTCAATTGATATTTATAGAGTGCAATTAGTAACCGCTGTGCTATCAATAATTATTATTATTCGTAAGTCCGTAAACGAAATGTAAAGTTTGCTTTGTTGCATGTTTCGTTGAAAGTTTGTTGAAGATGTGTTTGTGTGTACGTGTGTGTGCGCACGCGCGTGTGTGTTGGTTTTTGATGGTTAAATGAATGTTATTGAATTTTTATGGTTGTCACGAATAGTAGCTGTATTTCAGCTATTCAAATATATTACATATCATTGTACGTAATTTGTGTACAACGTTAAATAATTAATAGTATATGTTTTAATAAAACGAAAATAGTAGCCAAGTACGTGTACAATATAATAATTTATTACGTTTCGAACAACAATTTTATTATGATGGGAACAATATTATTTACACGTGACGTAAAATACCGCACGGCGGCGCAGTATTATTTAAATGAAGCTATCTCGAGATTTGACAAATGGTTTTGCACGAATAAAAACGTTTCATGAACAGGATATTAAAAGCGCGTACACGTTACACACGTTATTTGTCAAAAAAATTATGTTTTATAGCGTTGCGGCTTTTTATTGTTGTTTGGTAAATGTTTTAAAGGTCATGACTCACCGGTTGTTCGGTTCGCGTATTTATTTTTTTTCTTTCATTTATTAACACCGTGTTTTTGTTGAAATTGGCAATCGTTCAGAATCAAATACAATAATATATTACGCGCGTAAATGATTATAAATCGAATCGAATAAAAAAACTATTAACCCGCGAGACGGCGTGCAGCGCGATGATAACTCTAATGAATTTTCCTCGCGCGGTGCACAGTGCACGCGCGTTTCGGATAGATTTGATGTGCGGATAAACAAATAATGTCGTTGGACGGAGGAAAACTTGGTATCGCGTGTAACGTGCTTCGATCCGCAAAAAAGTCTACCAGCGCTACCTATTTACCGCTATTATTGTTATTACGATTGCAATTATGTTAATCTGACGTGTGGACGAGAATAGCGAACACAATGGCTTGAAATAAACGAAACCCTTTTCCACGGCGTGTAATCGATACACATCGATAAACATATAATATGATAGTAGTTTAGGTTATAGTAGGTATGTAGGTTATATTGTATAAATCCGAATACATTATCCGTACGCGTCTTGCGTTGTACGTGCGCTAGTTGACAGCGTAATATGCTAATAGCTGGAAACGAAAATGGGAATCCGCAAACGGACACCTCTAGGACGTTCAGCACTAGGAAACTGAAGGCGGCATCACTACATGATATATTGTGTACTTACGATAATGTCAGTGTTATACGCGGCCCGAGGTTGTTGTGTATTATACGTATACATGACGTGCAGCGATCATGTTATGCAAACGAAACCGTAGTGCATTCGCGCGCTGCACATTGACCGCGTGTGCTGCAGTGCTCGAAGAAACCGAATTTCGATTCGCGCGGATTGCACAGCGGCTGCAGTTTATTGATTTCCGTAATCGCGGTGGGGAAAAGGACGCGCGAAGATGTTCAATAATATTCGTATACTGCGGTCAACACGGACGATAATAAATTTTGACCTCGGACGGTGTACCGTACGTGTGTACATACTGTTATTGTATGCAATAAACGCCGTTGTATCTCGTGGGATTTCGCTTTCTTTTACGATCGCCGCAGAACGCATACGGCGTTTTAAGTACAAAATCTGATTCGCGAGCTGAGAATAATATTTTTATTTCGCTTTTTCTCAGGCCGAGTTTCACGGCGGCCAGTTTTGGTCATTTTTTTTTCTTTTTTATCTTCACAACGGTTTTCACGGTGTTTTCAAGAAGATAAAAATGAACTAGAAAAAACTTTAGTACGTTTTTATTTATTTCAGTTCATCCTAAACCGAAACATTTTCATTAAATTAAAACCTCACCGTCAAAAGTCAGGATTCCATGATGGCCGCGTTGATGATGATCATTGTAAAATAATTATTTTCGTCCGAGTAGATGAAATGTAAAATCCTGCTGCACCATTATAATCATATATGTATATTGTTAAAAACGACAGAAATAATACATTTTATTCAACGTCACTTTAAAGGATACGCATTTCGAGAAATCGGAAAATATTTGAAAAAATAAATAAAAATGTTTATATTCATTCAAAGCAGTTCGCGTAACCACGTACAGGTACGGAATATGACAAAATGTACGCTAAAAATATTACGGCGATTCTCTATGACTGTACCGAACTTGTAATTTGTATCTTACGGTATCTTGTACACTTTATGAATGCCTTAACTGTATGTGCTATAAATCTGGTCGTATTCATTTGAAAACCGACTTTGAGGTGCCTATTGTGATTGTAAGGGCTACTTTTTGACGCAAAAGAGACCATCGGACTAGTATTAAATTAATCGATCATACGTGAAAATCAACCGGATCGTCCTCTCGAGGTACGCGTGTCGTTGGAGGGGGTCTTACAGTTAAGAATGAACAGGAGAAGAGGTTGGAAATGTTGTTGAACAAGTGATTTTTAACCGGTTGGGCCATCCGTATGCACATACGAACTCGTATAAGGTTTTTTTTGTACGAATTATCTATTCTCCTAATATACACACGTAATACTGTATGGGTATAGGATACGCATGTACGTGTACTTAAAACTTAAAACATAGTTATAATATCGCTGGGTGTCACCAATGGGTTCCTACCCTTATCCGTCATACACGCTATTTTTATTTATATACCTATTTTAAAAAACCTATTTATTGTACAAACATATGTATAGATTGTAGATTACTTAATAAAAAAAAAAAAAAGATATAATATATAATCATAATACGTACAAATGAACGCGATCGAAACACGTATACAATTTAAAAACCGTCCTAATCGGATGGAAAAATGATTTCAATACGGGACGGCGTTTGAAGTGCGACTTGACGGTTTCACGTATTGAATGTCGCGGCTTTTGAAGACAAAATATCGAACAAAAGGGCCGACAGCGAATATAACAGTCGTGTAGTACCGGGTACAGAATATTTTCGCTCAAAGCAAAACGCAATGGAAAATAATAATAATAATAATAATAAAAATAATAAGGTACCTACCACTATAAATCCGTCGACTTTTTGATCTTTGATAATAAAACGTACAGGTAAAACGCATTTTTCGTACTAGGAATTCGAATTGATTTATAAAAGAACGGATATAATGTTCTAAGGGCGCGCTATTCCGTCGAAGCCTTTTTGTTGTGCCCTCCCCCCGATTCCACTTCCGCCCACCCTTCCTACCACCGTTGCGCGTTCGCAAGTCGGTCGCGTGGAAGACGAAAGGAACACATTATTCTTACGGTACGGATTGTTGCGATCGTTTTTCAATCGTTTACGCGCAATGATCGTGCACCGTCGTGGGCTGGGTTTCGATGAGTGATAACACAGTTATTTCCGCGCGTACAGTCACCGGCCTTATACGTGGTGATCTAACGGCGTCGTCGCGGTCGTTACAATATCGCACGCGGTTGTCGGGGCGGAATAATAATAGAATCGTGGGACGCGTCAGCGCCACATCGTATGGTATACCATCGTCATCGGTGTTTGGCCCTCGGGTTTTCCTGTTCAGCCGCGGTGCTCACGTCGAGCGTCTCGTGAACTATTAGCCCGGTGGCCGGACACCGAAAAATGTTCAAAAGAAATATCGAAACGACGATTTCGTGCCGACGCCGAGAACGCTATTTATAGCCTATAGGTTTCGCGATGCACCCGAGTGTGCGTGTATAACTGCGTTGTTACTGCGGTATATAGCTACAAGAACGAGTCGATGGATTCATTCAATAACTGCCAATAACTCACCTTGCGGGCCATTTAGGTTTAAACATCGCATTTAAATACAAGATTTATCGGTAGAAAAATGTGGGGATGATGGTATAAGTGGAAAGGTCCTGGGACTGAGTCGAGTTCGGGCGCCGTAGCATTCTCTGGAGATGTTTGACGTGGGCGTGGGTGGGAATAGAAAGTAGGGAATGGTTTCTAGAGGAGTGATGAGCATAAGAACACGAAAGTATATAGATGATATAAGGGGAGGGGATGTAGAAAACATAAGCGAAGTAGATGTAGAGGACATAAGCGAAGTAGATCAACGGGGATATCGGCTTGGTTACCAGAGATGAAAGGTGCCACGCGATACGACGATAAAGAATTTCCAAAACCTATCCGTGTATTGGAATTAAAGCAACGGGGCTAAAACAGAAATCGTTAGGATACTTAACTTTGCGTATCTGTTTACCTAGGTATTAAAAAATAAAACTTTTTGTACTTTATTTCTGTTCGACGACTGTTGAAATTTTCAGTGATAATCACGAGAAGGCGATAGTTTATGAAAAAAAAGTATAGGAGCAAGAAAAACGTATTTTGAAAACGGGTGCAAAAGAATGTCGTTCTGCTACTCTCGCGTGCGTGTGTTTCTGTTTATACACCGAATGCACCGAAATAAGTAAGTATACGTAGATGTAAGACTGCAGCACGCAAACCGATATCGAAATCGAAACTAAAAAAGAACCTATGAATCGCACGCATCGGAGTTGATATAAACTACAACGAGTATATGTACGCATACATGATAATATAATCTATCGAAATTCCCTAACGTCATTACGTTGTCTACAACATTATAATATCGTTATTCCCCTGCGGCGTAAATGCGAGTCGGCTCTCAAGTATAAATATAATATAATTGATTTTAAATCGACCCGCGGACGCGCGTGCTCGCCCCGTCATCGGTGCGCTGCGCAATAACAAAACGTTCGGTGTAACATAATTATCGTCATCACGGTATTGTAATAATATATTGTACAACAGGCAGTGTATATACATTATATAGGCCCGGTACGAGTCTATAAAAACCCGTCTCCGGATGATAGCGCGCGTATCAGGAAGCGGTTTGGTGTATGATACTCGTTTTGGTCCGAGCCCGTTTCACGAGCTCTCGCTTGGAAATAGTTAGATATTTAAATAATTTATTACAACTATTGTAATATTAATGTAACACTAAAATGTATATTAAGCAGACAATATATGCCTACACGTTTGCTGCTCATTGCGTGTGTGCTTGTGTGTGCGTGTCTGAGGTACTCGACCCCTACGATAGCTTTTTTTCTCGAACAATATTTTTTTTGTACTATTATTTACGTTCCAGTACGTTTATTTGAAATACCTACTTATTCAAATTGTTTCTGCTCGTATTTTTTATAGTTATGAATTTATCAAAATTTAACGAATTCATAAAGAATACAGAAATAAAAACAATGTTTTTCGTTATTGTTATTGCTTTCATCGGCGTTGAATCATTTATATATACTCGTATATATTTTATTTCAACCTTGAATACTTGCATAACTTTATCAATACTCGTTGAGTGTTATCAAAAAAAAAGAAGCGCGTTACTACAACTTTCTTTCGAGCAATATGCACACAAATCGGCTACTCGAGGATTTTATTTTAATAGTTTAAATGCGAAACACAATTTCGAGTCGACAATCGGTCCGAGAATCCGAGGATTTCATGAGACGTGTAAGTTTGTCGATCGGGAGTGCGGGGAAAGATGTATGCGGTCGGGACCGCTGCACCCACTGCGCGATGTCCGACCGCGGCCGGCGGCGCGGCGGCGCATAAGGAATCTCTCTCGTACGCGTTTTTCGGTGTAGGTTATTATTAGGGACCGGATTTATATGCACAAAAAATCCTCAAAATATGCTTCTAAAAATGCTGTAATATGCTACAAAATCTGCACTTAAAATTGAATTGAAAAAATTTTATTTAAAAATTATTTAAAAATAAGTATTAACTAATTAAGTATTAAAAAAGGTATAAAAAAGTTTTAATTATATAAAAAAGTATTTTGTCGTCTTTACTAAGTTCCCCATTTAACAATCTTTATCTTCAATCTATAAAATATTAGCCCACATTAGTTAAAAGTAAAAACAAAAATTGAATTCATATTTTACCTTATTGCACTGGATTATCAGAAGTTGCTTAATGTGTTCGAAAGTCAAATTCCTTCGATTATCTGTTAGTATATTTTTATTGAAAAATGTGAAAAACGTGAAAATAACATGAAAAACAAATATATGTGCTATAAATAGTAATATGCATTAAATATGAATTTAATAGGTAAAAACGTTGAAATATGCAAAATATGCAAAATACAATAAGTGTTATTTTAATAATAATGATCTAAATCAGGCACAATTCTCATCAGATTTCAAAAAGCTTATTCCAATACATATATGCATTTGCATATAAATCCGGTCCTTAGTTATTATACTCGTTATAAATCGATGAGCCGGTATTAAGAGGATGACGAACCGTGGGCGCCCGACACGACAAACCAGCCGTAACTCGTACGAATCAGGTACACAATAACATCACTGCCACGTCCTGTGAAGCTCATTATTACCGTCATCGATCTCCGCGTGCGCGCGCGTTCCGGTTCGACGTTTCAAACCTCGCGCTCCGTTGCGTAACGTTTCCGAAGGATTCATTTGTTGTTTTCGGGGGTTTTTTTTTTTTCGTTTGTTCGCTTCTTTTCCTCGGCGCGTTTAACATCGAGTTTCGGACGGGTCGTGTTCGCCGACCGGGATAACCGTATAATGCGCAGGTACCTAATGTAGGTGTGTCGATCGAACGCCGTTTACTCCTCGACCCCGCGGAGTTAAGCACGCGGAATCCATGAAATGATAATGTATGCATAACACCGAGTAGTCGTCGGAGAAAACTCGAAATCGTCATTTAGTAGGATACGTTCTTGAAATCGGCTATATACATTTGAGCAATGTCGATTTTCTCGAAAAAAATTAAGTTACTGTGGGATTTGGTACGAAATGCGAACACCCTGCGAACGCGTACGTGATGTAAATTTTTCACAACTGTACGATTACGTATTGAGACTTATCTGGATATTTATTTTTTTTTGTACTTTCTCGTAAAATGTCTGCTATGGTATTTTTCTTTGATAAAAAATAGAAATCAAATTTATTCGTTTAGGTACACTTTTACGATGTTTTCCCGGTATAGGTGATGTAGATGATAATATAAGTTACACTGCATGCGGTCTTCACATAAGACATAAGCACCAGTGGAAATGTAGCGCATGCGGAAATCAGTAGAATTTTTCTTTGTTGATTAGGATTCCGCGATATTGAACCAAATTCTACGCACCGTTCAAAAGTAGTTTATAAGAAGTTTGTTTTATTTTTTTTTATAAAATATTATTATTATACTAGTATCATTGTAGCTACTTATGGTTGTATATATTATAAATAAAAAATAAACAGTTTGTGGTCCGGCTTGGCATATGCTCGTGATTCACGAAACAATTGTATTCGTCCGTTAACCCGGGCCACAGCGGTAATGTTGACTTAGAGATTTCCGTTGAAGGCGACGACCCGAAACATGATATTATTCTACAAGTAAATCACCGAATGCGGTTATTCGATAGGAATCCACAAACGAACGTTGTTATGTAAGTGGGGTACGAGAGGGTATTTGGGACTCTAGATTAATAATATGTAAGATAAATATAATAAAACGATTTGTAGATGTTGTGTTTTTTCAAAAGGTGTTTTATAAAAATGCCAGAGTTCATTTTCGGTTCATTATTACTTCATTCTTGTATTACTTCGGTTTTCACGTTTTATATTAGCTCGTCAAGAAAACAACTAGTTTTAAATAATGAGGACATAAATTATAATATTTTATATAATATTACTTCCACGATAGGTATGCAAATGACGTGTGCGCGCGTAATGTGTAATAATTTCGTAATCCGACTATACTCACGTATATGTTTATTGCCGGTACACCGACTCGGTGATTTTAGTCAGGTGTCCGTATCATAGGGTACACGTAAAGCAGCGGTTCTCAACCTTTTTTCATTCGTGTACCCCTTGGCCTCTCACCACTGCTTTACGGACCCCCAAATGTCAACTCGTCATATATTTCCACGTAAGATTGTTAAACATTTATGAAATAACTAAACAGAAAAATTCGGAAATATTTATTTATTTTAACCAGTATGTGCCATACAATGTATGAAGTATGTAATTTAAATAATATAAAGTTAAAAATGTAATTTTAATGTGATCCTTGGGCTTTTTCACACCGGATATAAGATAATAATGGTTTATGGATTTAACAATTATAATGATATAATTCATATGAAAACAGAAAAACCTATTTACAATATTTCCCAAATCACAAGAACACAAATATCAAATACAATTTTCACTTTTTCCGCCGTTACGTTATTTTTTCCGCGGACCCCCTAGCACCTTCTTGTGGACCCCTAAGGATCCGTGGACCCCCAGTTGAGAATCGCTGACGTAGAGGAACAGGGGAGTTGGGGGCTTGAATCCTCTACCGTCGGTCACGAAACGTTGCGTTGGTTACTTTTGAAATATGCAAAAAATAATCTGGTGCTAAGAAAAAGGACGTCCGGCTGAAGAAAAATAACGTTAATATATTCTACAAAAGACGCTGTAAGAATTTAATAATTTAAAAAGGCCTAACATTTTCAGTTGTACCTCGCGGCTTAGGCTCTTCTGCATCAGAAAAAAAATATGAAAAACATAGTTCCTACGGTAACTTGAACACTGAAAAAAAATTAATTCAAATTAAAGCATTTTCACGGCTAAAAAAGTGGGTGGGCACGTCTTAAAAATCACCCTGTACAGTAAAAGTACCTACCTGACATTAATTTATTTTCCGTACACGCGCTCGATGGGATTCGTCGACTTTGTGGTTCACCTTTTACGGTTTGGAATCTATTCATTATACAAGCGACGAGTGGTTTTTCTTTAAATCTATAAGACCAGCTAGTCGACCGGTCGCACATAAATTATTATTGTAAGCCTATCGCAGACTTCTGTCTATGTGTTCACGCACTTCTATTAATTTATGTAATTTGTAGGTCAGCGTGTGTTCAAATATTGATTTGGTTGGCTGGATCCGCGCGAAACGCGTCGTGTAACGTTTGTTTTGAGAACGCAACTAATTACCGAATGCACATTTCATTACGTCATTACGAACAATACTTGGTAAAATCATCTGAAACCGTGTTCGTAACGTATTGTGAAGCGATTTTTTGTTTCACGCACATCCTGCGTTAAATGATTTGTCCCATTACAATAACGTGCGTAGCAATATTTTTATAGCGCTGCCTGTCAAACGTGTTGGATTTGTAATATACGTTTTTTTTTTTTATTCCGAGGAATGTTTATTGGTTTTATCATAATGTGTGTCGTTTTATTTTTTTTTCGCGTTTGTACATGCGATTTTTTTTTATACCCAAAGGAGTGCTTCGATCATCCCAATCGTAGGAGGTCATATATCGATAGGAAATTATGTCTAGATGCGCTTCCCCGAGAGGGTGATTCTTTTAATTTCTCAACGGTTTTCCGAACAATTGAGAAAAACGGTGAAAAGGTTGCAAACCGGGATCGAGAATCGAACCCTGCGCCGCCGTATAATATAATCTTTTCTTGTACTATCCCAGTTGACTACGATATTTTGTTTGGTTGTTATTTTTGTTTTCGTAGCGACTCAAAATAATTTCTAAAAACTTATATTAGCATTTTACAGACATTACATGGTTTTCGAAATATTTTCATGACATTTGTTCGGCTTATAGGCACTTGCAATTTTCGATTAATATTTAAATCTACCCTATTCAGAAATTTGGTTATCTTTCCATATCGACCACTTTAGAATTTATATAAGCTGATCAACCTAACCTATCTTACTTAAAATCATTTCTTCGAGAGTAATGGTGCATAAGATTCAAGTTTAAAAGACCAATACAACAATACCGTTTACCCGTTCCTGTATCTCACCCGGCCAGGAGTCAAACCCATTTTGTTAATTTAACATTAATGAGAGTTTTTAATATTAAAAACAAATGTTATCCGTAAACTGTTTTTATTTTGAATAATGAAATGCCATGAATAGAGTTTTCAGAGAAAATCGAGATTTAAATGTTATTTCTATAAATGTTTGGAAATTGAAATTAACATTTTGTTTTAGTTTAAAATCGAAAATACTTTCTCATTTATTTTCTTACGCCTCTTTTTTATTTATTTTTATTATATGCCATTGCAAAGAAGAACAAAAGAAGTATTTCATGAACAAAAATAAAGTTTTCGAAATCAGTATATCACAGCGAAAAGCGTTTCCGAAAGATAATCTTTTTCACCAATATAGTTTTGATTTTTAACCTTAGTCCTGAGTGTTTTTTTTTCGAGCAGAACGTGGTAGATATTGGTTTTCCTTTCATCTTGAAATATTCTACTTTATACATCTTAAGGTTATAAATCTTATATTTTCATTAAAAACTTTTTTATTTTTAATAAAAGATTTGAATTATTGTTAATGTTCAGCAGTAACGACGACTGCAGTCCATATATATACATTTTATACGCTATGGAATGAGTTCATTAATGAATTATGATAATTTCGCTTTGTTTTGATACGGTGTTTTTGGAAAACTATATAAAAAGTTAAAAAAAACTCCTGAGCGAGCCTTGTTTAGCGTTTGAGTAGTATATCAAATAGTTTTTTTAATTACCGAAACATGCACCGGGTTTCGCAAATGTTTTTGACCGTGTGACATGTGTTGGAACTCGTGAGTGTATATTTATATGTATTTACTTTTTTTATTTCAGCTATATTCAAATACGATTTTCAGAATTAATTTTTGTTGCGTGGGGGAGACAAAAAAGCAGTAGACGTTAGTAATACGAATTCGTTGTTCGATCGGAATTCGAAAAATATCCCGAGTATGTACATATTTGAATGTCGAGGGTGGGGGAGGATATTTTCGATATTGTATGTGTACTGCGAATTGTGATGTTGAGTGTTACGCGTACATTACGAGTATTTAGGTTGTTGGCTTTTTGACGGAACCCGTTCGTATACTGCATACCCGTTGTTGAAAAACTTCGAATTTTCCATTTCGATCATAAGCTACCATACAGGGCCGACGGTACGTACTTAGGAATTTGCCACCCCGCGGCAAGAACAAAAAAGAAAAATAAAAAAAATATGTTAAATAATATAATGTGTAATAAACTGTTCATAACATTCATTGATTAAGTTCACATATCGTAGTTGTTGTAAGAATATAAGCGCACTACACAATAAAATACTATGCATGGTGTTGAACGAAATCCGGATTTTATGTAACATTCTATTATCCGGGTAAAAAACAAGAATATTAAATATTACCAGCTAACGACCGACATTTTCGTATTGTTGTTGTCGTCGTTGTTGACTCTGTTGAAAGCCACCGCCACGCGTTTTAAACACAAGTCAGACCACGAACAGAACGCACGGGAATCAGATGCAGACGTGTACATTACAATATACGTTGGAAAAGGACGCTTTCAGGAGATCTTTTCCGCCCGGTTCGTCTCGGTGTACGAAATTTTCACGTAGCCCTGACAGTTCTTCACCTGAAACGTGTACAGGATCACGGACGTCCGGCGGTCGCACCGCACCTTGTAGGCGCACTTGCAAACGTCGTTTCCAGGTCCGATTCGATCAGCCTCGTGCTGTTGCTGGAGTAGTTGCAGAATCCCTGTATCAGCGTCACGGTCACGTCCGAAACGTGATCTGTAAGGCTAGGATAGTATAGCATTGTTTTCAGGACTTACAGAATAGAGCATTTCAAGCACAAAATGTTCATCTACGTCCTACGAGTTCAAATATATAGTTTTTATTTTGCCTTTTTTGCATTTTTTGCACTTTCTTGGATTTGGAGTCATTGTTGCCACATAGGCAATTTTACGATATATTATTGTTATATAGAAAATCAATTTTATCTGTTCACCGATGACGAATAGGAACGGAACAATTTGACTACATGGGAGTGCAGGAAGTTGAAGTTAATTATTAGGGGAAGTCTCTATGGCCGAATTGGTATGGTGCAATGACCATAGAGCTCACATAAAATCGGACGAATACTTAAATCTAAAAATTCAGGGCACAACTTACACTTAACTTAAGACTACGTGACGATAAGGTGATGGTAACGATGATGGTAACTGTACTGGAAAAAATGGTCTCGATGTCCTGGACGGCCTCTCACACGCCACACCGGGCGCTGGCGGACTTACGTGTGGCGTTGTATGATATGACGACCCGAGCGGATGGTGATCAATGTATAATAATCGTATAATAAGAACTCACGAGATTTTGTTAGATGGTGGACACGCAGACAAAAATAAATCACAACAACGAAATGAGATCTTTTGTAGTTTATTTGTCTTGAATGCTCGGTGAATATAATGATATAGTATGATTATAATTCACAATTTAGTATTACACAAAATACCACATCGGTGCAAATAATAATAATAATAATAACAATAAGAATAAAAATAATCACGTTGCCGCAATGGCAGACGAGTAAAAAAGTATTATAATTCAAAGATCGGCTTCACTAGCCATAAAATACAAGAACAAAAAAATGTTGGTAGGAAAAACGATGAGGTGCTGTAATAGCGAAAACCAAACGACGACGAGTTGCTGTAATAGCGAGAGACGAACCCGACGTACGGGCCGGCGCGATATCGCGACCGACGAACATATATATATATATACAAAATAAAAATAAATATAAATAATCGATTACATAACGTTACGATCCCAATTAAATCGATTTGCATAATTCACGCGCACAACACATAATCAAAATTCACAAATACGCTAAATAATGGACGGGACTGGGAGATAAGATAGGACCGTCATCGCTGCAGTTATTATAATAATAATAATAATCTAAAACTACTGGCACGGTGCAAACAGTCATTTTTTAGTATGTTTAGGTCATTTTTCCAATTTTACGGGCATTTTTTGTACTTTATTGAAATCTGTGAAATATTTTTATAAATTTTCATTTTCACTAGAAATTGTCGATAGTAGTTATAAATCAATTTTTAACAGAAATAGTATCGGGTTCAATATTTCGGTTACAAAGATAGTGTGTTAATACTCACTTTCGATACTAAAACCACTTATATATTACAACAATAATCTTCAATACCGCGAGTTATCTTAATCGTTCAATTAAATTACAGTGATTTTGAGAGTTCCTGCTAATAGTTTTAGTAGATTTCTATTTAGTAAGTGTCTTTACTTTCGGGATTGGGATTCGGTCATTTTTTAAGGTCTTTTTTAGGTTATTTTAAGTTCATTTTTTTAGATTTTTTGAGTCATTAGAATCCAATTACAATACTTTTCTGTTTTATTTCTTCGAATTATTTATTGGCTATACATATATCTATCGAGATTAACATTTCTTGAGGATATTATCCTTGAACACAACAACAGTATGAGACAAGCAATGTGTTCAAAAAATATTTGTTACGTATATAATACACTTTTACAGAATTTTTATAAAAAACAATAAAACTAAAAACTTAATTTTTTTCGGTCTAAGCTTGTTGGTACGAAGGTTTAACGAAAAAATGCAAAATAGTTCTCTACAAATGTTCAACATTTATACATATTTTTTACGCGTTAGAGAAGGTTTGTAAAAATAAAAATGGTTGGACGCGACATTTTCATTATATTTCATATACATTTTTTATTTAATATTATACTCACAGCAGGCCATCAATAGGGTCCGGATTTAAATGCTCTGAAAATCTAAAAAATATTTACTATAAAATATGCATTTTTTGTATAAATATACCCTTGGAAATGAAAAAAATGAAAAAAAATTTTTTTTTCATTTTATTATTTCTAACATACGTACATACTAGTACATTTGATAATTTTTATGATATTTTTTTAATATGTTTTCAATCTGGAAAGCTATAATATCAACTGAATTTATAAAATAATATATTAAAACAAATTTATTCAGTATCATTGATATGAATTGACAAATTTGACGATATTTATATAACTTTAAACAATAAAAACCATAGGAAACATACGAGTATAACATAAAAGTTGAACATTTTAAAATAAAAATATTCATAATTATGGTCATCTTGAATAGTTTAAATTTCTGAAATAATTGAAATAATTGTGGTAATTCTTTCTTAAATAATTAATTGAATTAATATTACATATATTTATTTTCATATTATTGAACTTATCAACCAAATATTTGTTGATATAGAATAGTAATATAACGGATGATTATTATTATTCGCCCAAACGGTTTATTATAATAACACCGTCTTTTGTGAAAAACAAAAAAAAAGTTTCCGTTCAAATAACGGCAGGTTTTAACATCCAATGCATACCAAACTTTCTGAATCGAAAATCAATCGCCCATTTCGCACGCGCAGTTGTTTAGCTATGCCACGGGTTTCGAATTAAGACGAAAGTTGTGGAAAGATAAAACACGAATCCAGAGACGAGTATAAATATACATTCCGTTGAGTACGATAATCGATTCGGTGGTTTTTTTTTTTAAGAGTTACGATTGTACGACACTTTTATTTAAATTAGAAATTTATGAGAATATAGTGTCATCAGTATCTACTGGAGCATAGAATTTATAGTGAAGTTTGTTGGTAAGCGGATTGAAACGTATTATCATAAAATTTATGAGCGTCTTAGGCTTGGGAATCGCATACCGAATTTGATTTACTATTTTTTTTCCACATCGATGTTTTTGAAAAGTGAATAACCGTAATATTTTTTTGCTATTCGGAGACCGCATTATATTACTTGGTCGTGGAGATTAAACGAAAGTTTGTGAAAATATTACTTCGTCATCGATAATACTCGATAAAACACAATTATTACCGATAGGACAATATGATATATAAATATATAATACAATAACAAAGTATTATGAAATATACAAGGATTTTATTAAAATGTATTAAATATTTTTAACAAATAAAAAAAAAAATATATATCATATGATAATATAGGTTTTTGGTTGAACTGTTATTGTATCATTATGTATAGTATGTGCAAATATTTACGACCGGTTTCGATTTAAAAAATTATCATGGTGTGAAATGCGCGTTGAATAAAAAAAAAATAATTAAAATTCGTTACATTTTTAAATGGAGAAAATTAAGTTTAGTATAAAATAATAAAAACGTCGGTAATAAAATCGTTAATAATCTTTATAAAAAACAAGGTTCACTGATAGTTGTATTCCTATACCAATCTAAAATTTCTCCATATTAAAATGTAAATAATTCGCAGTTTCTTCTAAGTTACTTAGATATATTCATTGCATTTTTATACCTGATGAGGATATTTTAAGCAGCATTTCATAAATATTTTCACATTTGTATATACTCCATGTAAGTTGTTTATTTAATATTTTATTTATATTGATACTATTATAAATATTTAATTATTAATGCTTATACTATTAATATTATGCTACATATTTTATAAATTTTTTTGATTTATTTCATCAGTTTATTTTATCAAACAATTGTATATTAATTTATTTTTATATAATATTATGTATATATTTGTTTCTTATTTTGATAACTGAATAAACTGAAATACTTTGAGACGGAAATTAAAAAATATTTGATTTCGTGTCTTGTGTAAATGATATATTATTGAAAATAAAAATATTACATCCGGTGCAGTTTTTTCTTTTCATGACTATTTGATGATATTTATTTGATCTTAGAAAATTCAAGAATATTATGTTTACAGACACTAAAGTAAATACAGAAAAAACGTCCATGAGAAATATGACAAAGTTATTGAAAAAAAGAGACTTTCATTGATCTCTATGATGAATTACTACAGGAAAAATGAATGACGAACAAAAAGTATAATCATAATATAAACAATAATAATAATATATTTATAAAATCCTATATGAACGTCAATCATATTTAAAATGAAAATATTTTATAGTAAATATAAATTAGTTTTAAAATAAAAACACAATTACGGAAAACATCTGGTAAAATGTGCGAAATTTCTTCGGGACGAAGGTTCGATTTCAATCGTTATAATAAATGTGATACTAATAACAACGTGGTTACTAAACGTCAACTATATTTCAACGCTTGAGTTCACTTGTTACGGATACCGCGGCGCAACGTAGGTTCGTTTATATTCATATAGGGTTAATGGTGTTTAAAAAGTTGTCAGGATGCATTGGTGTCCCACACCCCGTTGCTTGGTTTGAGTTTAACGACCCATGAGAAATCTTAAGATATCCAAATTGTTTATACCGATAGAAGACGTCCGGCCCCTCGCTAAACACAACCGCGGTTGTAGGTCTGACGATGATGATTATATACGCGCGGAGAAAAAAAATGACAAGTGGAACCGTGCGGTAGAGGATTGAACAATATCAAGTGTAAAATCGGTTATTTTGATTTTGTGTTCCCACCAGTCGGCCGTAAACTGCGCGATTTGCCAAAACGTATTACCTCGTGCGCATAAATATCATGTGTGTAACCTCATCGTGTCGAAATGTCTTTTTAAGTTTGTCTCGGACGGCGCGCGCTATAATAATTGCGTAATGACGATATGTTAATGTTTGCGGACGTGTGTCAACGTCGGAATGGCGGTCGCGCATCGTACGACGAGAGAAAAAAAAAGTCGAATCGGTCGAGGAGACGGTGCACTGCAGATTGTTCGAGTTGAATATTCGAGTATATTATACCGCGTAAATAGTTCAGTACTGTTGGGTTCTTTGAGTGCACTGCGGAACGTGATAGAAAGAAAACTCGGCCGCGGACGAAGAACTAACGTTTTAGACTTGTTATAGCTATCGACCCCGACGAGTGATTGCCCGGGACCGGCGAGTAATCGCAACAATTTTTCTATTTTATCAACCCCCTCGGCAACACCCGAAAAAATTCAAGCGTTTCGTTTCCCGCGAACCGCTGCTCACGTATTATGAATTTAACCGTAACAGTGTTTGCGGGAACCAAGCTCCCATGCTATAGTTATGCCCCTTTAAGGGTGCAACGATTTTCGTGTAATGACCACGGTTATCTATACTACTAGATGTGGTCGATGATAATCTACTCTGTGATCCAGCAGATATCCGCGGTATCAACTTATCGATGGTCTACGTATTTTTGTTTCAGCGTAATACGACTTGTGTTCCCATAAATACTGTACGATGAAAACAAATCACCGACGGTTGGAGATTGAAAACCATCGAGGTATAGTGACGGGAAACGGAAAATACCACCAGAGCAGACTGCGGGTGAGTGAGGTAAACGGGGCAGAAGAAAATCTTCAGGAGCTTACGGCTAAGTGGAGGCGACTTAACGATGGTGGCTCAAACTCCCGGTGAGTAGTGGATGCTAGAGAAAGAAGAAGAATTCGTTAGACTTCTGTATTTATTTTTCCATCTGATATCGAAAGAAATCGCTAGAAAATCGACAGCAATATTCTTACGTAAGTACAAGATTTTTTTTACTCCTAAGCCAACGTTAAAAGTCGAGCTACTGTAATTCTTTTGTATTTCGCGGGGAAGGATTTAACCTCCTTTGGCCCATCTGAGATTTTGCGACGATACTATACTTATATTGGATTCTGAGTGAGACGAGGAGATTGTCTGTGTACAAGATTATCGACCAGAAAGTGTGTGCTCGGATGTACAAACCAGATAGTTTTCTGAATGAAAAGTCTAGTCGGTACTTTGAGCTGATCATTTTTTTTTTAATTTCTTCGGGTCCTTGACAGATACTGGATGTCGCTTCGACGCCGTAGCGCACATTGCGGTTGTGTACGCTGCACTTGGACAGTTTACGGGCACGTTGCACCGTTGTAGGCTTATCAGATGGCCGCTTCGAACGAATATACATGCACATTGCACATTGTATAGGTACGTGCCTGTACGTGCGCGGGTGTTGACTGCAGTCGTTGCAACGAAATGCATGTACGGCGAGCGTGCGCATGCGTGCCGATCGAATAAGGAATAGGTGAAAAACCATCGGAATCGCCGCCGCGGCCGTACGGTAAAAATCGCACCATCGGTCCTAGGTGTGAAACTAATTATATATTCATCGTGCTTCATGACCATAAAAAGACAGCGCGGCTAGAAAAGATTGTGTGCACACATTATTATACGCTATTATTATGTTATGTTGTAGGTGTTGAGGTTCGATTTAACGGCGAATTCTCAACGATTCCTGTTATTTTTCCCGCGCGGCGTTGCTGTGCGATAATCGCGTGCACGGTATGGTCGGTATGCGTATATTATACCGCACTGTTACGCGCACGCAATCCGAGATCTTGATCTCTGGCAATTCGATTGCGATATTTCCTTTTCTTGCCACCGGACAAGTGCAAAATGTCGAGCGGCTGTGACAATTTTGTACCACGTGAAGGGACTTAACCTTCTTCGGTCCCCCCTCCGAGACTTGCTACATCGATGTACGTGTACGTTTTACACTTGTTGATATACATATATAGACATACTTGTCTGAAGACGATGTAAAGTTCATGTGTTGATTGTCTTTACCTATTCTGCTCCATGACCGTAATAAGACCACGTGTCGAGAAATATATTCGGTATGGTCCGTAATATATAGTCCGTAGTGCTTCACAATAATAATTGCGTACAAGCATACACGTCATACGCTTTTCGATATGTGAGCGATGACAAAACGCAACATCGTCCCTGACGGGGAACAATCTAAAATTTGCAAAATTAGGTTTTTGGTATCGCTGGATACAGAAAGGAAATAGAGTCCCTTGTTAGGTTGCTTTTCTTCCGTGATTAATTAATTAAAAAATGAATATATTGTTATTTACTGATAAATAATTATTGTAGTAGTAGTATTAATTGATTTATGTGTGTAAAAAGTATTCTGATTTTTTTTAAAATACCCTTTGTAACATAATATTATTATACTACATTAGTACGTCTATTATATTTCCAGTCGACCACGAAAAAATCGCACGGAACAAGTTCGTCCTGGCAGACGAAAATATTCAGGACTATAACTTATGAGGGAGTGGTAAACGTTGTCCGGGGATGAAAAAAATCGGGGGCTTCTGTGATATCGATTTAAACGATATTAGTTATTTCATCGAAACTCAAAAAATAATCATCAAAGAGACTCGATAGTTTTAAAAAACACTAACATACATTTTTTAGAGATGGTGTAAATTTCAACAATTTTTATTTTGTTCATAGTTAATTGAAATGTAGATAAAATATCAACCATGGTAGTATATAGTAGGTATATTTTTTATATAAAAATTATAATCTGATCCTCCCGATCTCGAATCGTGTTTTCGAAAACAATGGTAAATTTATTTCATATATTTTAAAAGATCAATACATTACTACAATTCATCCATCCCTGTAACTCACCCTACCGTAGAATCTCACCCGACTCAAAGCGCCCTTTTTTTATTTTAAATATTTTATTGATTATTATAAAAATTGTTATTTTAGTTTGTTTTTAATTACTTTCGACCATTTCGCCAACATACCGGTAGAATTTATATTGCATATTACAATAACGATTACAATAACGATAAATGCTGTGAATGTGAAACAAGATAAAGATTGTTGTGCTTATGTATAAGGCATGAGACCTATGATTTGGTCCACAACACAAATGGTTTTTTTAAAACTAGTTTATGTAAAAGTATCATCAAAAATGTTTAAGTTTCCTAATTTTTATTTATTTTTCGTCGAATTGGAAGCAAAATGACCGAAGTTGTGTGTTTAAATTGTTCCGAGCGATTTTGAGTCTTATAAGCAACTGAACCTTATATCTGTGATTTTTACGAACCGCGACCACTGTATACGAGTACACCAATACGCTTTTTGAAAACTACTATACATACTATATGTGCTGCATCCGGTCCGTTCGCAATTATTATAATTTTCTCTCATACATTTTTCATATTCAGCTGTATATAATACACAATGCCTTCGGAATTTTCACACTGTATTTTAACGACTGAACAAGATGAACATTTTTGAACGCATACACGTAATGCGTTATTATAATAATATGTTCTCCAATCGTTAGGTCGAGTAAACTTTCGTAAGTTCTTACTCTTGTAAGAATAAACGCAAACAAGTACAAAATATTGCGTAGAAAATCTTTTAGTCAGTAGAATGGAGAAACATTCGATGTTATAACATTTTCGTTTTCGAGTGTCGCCTAGAATATATTAGGCATTGTTGTTATCACAAGTTTTAGACGATTGTACGAATAAACTGTTGACAATACAACGAAAAAAAAAATGAAAGTATATGTGCATATATGCACCGCGGTTGTTGTAGCGTGTTAACCTTGTAATAATTATTGTATCCGAATATCCGATCAATTTATTAGCTCGGGCCGTATGTAAATCGTACAGCTGGTTTCGCATATCGACTGTGAACCATTATGATATAAAATAATAATAATACGCACAGCCGTGATCCACCGAATCGCTTTTATTAGACCGAACGGTAAACGTGATGTTATGAACGTTACAAAATTGTATGTATTAGTTCACGCGGTAGGTACCCGCGAGGCAGAATATTTTTTCAACAGTTTTGCCATATCGTTTGATGCAATCCGCATCATATTATGCGCGCGCGTTTTTTTTCTTTTTTACGATCAAACAAAGACCGTAACCGTATACAGGGCGATTTTTCAAGCACACCCATTTTTACGCTAGTTTTCTAAAATTCTTAAAACTTTCAAAATTCTGTTTGCTAAAAATTATAACGGGTACTATATTTTAGATTACATTTTATAATATGTAAACAAATCGTTCGTGAACATCTTAAAGATAGTATCCTGTGGAGACATCAAATTTTGTTTTTCAAACCAATACACTCATTCGTTTACGGAAATAACAATAATTGAGTTAATTTTTCCAGAATTTTCTTACGTAACCTCACACGTAGTAGAAATTCGGACCGGAACTATTGGAATCGTACACATTTGCCGATGAAGGTAAAATATCAACGAACTAATGGTCTTGAACTTTTGGTGCGCAGCAACTATAGATTTGAATAATTTTCCAACAGTGCTGCTCCCTAAATGTTGACCATATCACATGAAAATTCCGGAAAAGTCGGTTGATCGGTCGTGTACGTAATAAAAGCGTTGTTACCGTTATGAAAACAAAAAAAAAACATTACATGCTCCACAGGATACTCGCCTCGTAAGACGTACGAAAAATCTATGAATTGGAAAACTGAGTCCCGCACACGCACGTTTTCGATCGATCAAAGTTTGAGAAAAAATCGACGATTTGAGCGTAAGAGTTAGACGAGCACTGTTAAAAAATCACTCTGTATATTTATATCCTCAAAACGCACGTCTTTCCACTCTGATTCGTGTTCCGCAGATTTACGCTGTGTGTGTGTGCATAGACGAGTGCGTTTTATTTTCTTTCGTTTTTAATTTTATTTTTACCCACGGTTATATTATCATGCTATAATACAGTACACGATTACGTTTTTTTTTTCTCCACGCTATATTGCAACGGGTGCACGTAATTATACGAGAAAAATCCATACCACGGTGTTGGCATAGTAGTTTACACTGAAACGTATCTCGTGGACGTTTAGGAGGACGCATAACACGCATATAGTATGTGTCTCGTAGAAATCAGACGCACGTCGAAGAGATCAGATTTTCACAAGCTAACCGGGAAACGCGCGTTGCCTATAATCATAGTCAGTGGCGCACAGTGGTCTTGCGGTAAGTGGAGCTGTGTGGCTTAAATATTTTTCAGTATACCCACCACCCCAATCGCGTACCAACAACACGTTGGTTCTTATCGAAAAAATATTTTTGACTGCACCACTTTTAAACATGTTTCAACTTCCAAATGTCATCTTAAGCCACACCTGGTATAATGCCACTGATCGTAGTGATGTGCAGGTACATAGGTACACGCAGCATGTTTTTTTTTGTCGGCGCGAGTAGCGTTTTACACGTTTTAGAGTCTAAAAATTAGTGTTTCTCAACCTTTCTTAAGTTACCGCCCCCTTGAGCAGCAATCAATTTTTTAACGCCTCCCTATGTGAGAATTCTAAAATTAAAGATAATACGGTGTAATAAAATATAATGTGCACGCACAATCGCCAAAATAATAAAGATAATAAATTGGAAAAAAATCAAAGATAAGTTATTGTGCGTTGCTCAACATAGTACCAATTTATTACCAATATCATATTATTGATCATATAATCAATGATAGTACCTATTACTTTTTATAGTGATAGATAGGGTATTATATGGATTATCAAGTATGTATTATTTTTAGGTCACACCATGTACAACGTTTTTGCGTGAACACCCTCGCCGCCTCCCTACCACCCAAACCTAGTTCACCGCCCCCCTACCGCCCAAAACTAGTTCATAGCCCCTCGGTTAGCCCTTCACCGCCCACTGGAGGGGCGATATCACCCACGTTGAGAAAAATCTAAAATTTAGACTGATCGTGATTATTCATCGTTTTCGAGTGCGTATATTATTCCATGCAGACAGTATAGCACCGCCGCGCGAAACGGTGGACTATAGTACGCATAAAACGTAATATTATATTACTCTCGTTTTCCGGATGGTAATAATATTACGACGTTATAATATTAATGCGATTTATCGCTACATAATCGTTAATCATCGCAAGTTCGTATATTATACCGTGAGCGCATGTACTCTATATGCGTACGCGTACAACGTGCGTACAATAGATATTAACATCCGAATAAATCAAAATAATCGAATATAAAACGAACGCGGGTGGGTTTTTTTTTATTTTCCCATAATATTATTGCGTTTTATTATATTAAAATCATTCCGCGTTTTCCGGTACACCGCGCGTATAACATACAACGACGGCGTTTATCGATCGCTGTCTACTTATCGAGTTCGCTTGCGGGGTGCGCGATAAAAAGTGTACAAAAACTGCAGAAGTTATTGCTGCGGTTAACTACAAGTCCATAGCACACACGTGAATGTATAGTATAAACGTTTGGTTACAGCCAATCGTCACGGCTGCTGTGCCCGCAGCGAGCGTAAAAAATGTCATGTTGTCGCTGCGGAGTCTGTTATTGCGGCCATTGATTCTAACGGGGTGCGCCTTTATCGTTGATAGACAAAAAAAAAAAAATCGAATTATAACGTCGTGATTTGTGTGATCAATGTGTTTACATGTAGTTAATATAATTATAACAAGATCAATTTAATGTTGTTCCGTTTCTTAACATTAATTTTTGAAAACAATCAGCTTATAATAATAGCCTGTATAATATTGCAAGTTTCTTTTACAGTTATTTCAAGCCGTTAGATACGACAAAAGGTGGTGTACAACTTTAGCGGTCTACACGATGATTTCACGGGTATCGGACGGATAAATAGGAATCGTGTTCTCAATGGAAGTTATTCATATTATTTATAGCAACTCTTTTGAGGAACCGAAAACTGTTTATTCGTTTTCACTTTATAATCTTTCCGGTGTGTCTGTTTTGTGCTGTTATCACGTTGGTTTGAGGTTTTCATTTAACTTCTATCGCACTTCCTACATATGTATATTGTATGTATTGTATGTATATATTCGTTTTTACGTGTAAGATTTTATTTGTTCGAATAAAAACGGAAATAAAACCGTACACACAGCCTCGCAGGTGTTGACTTGAACTAGGTGTAATTAGGGAACTATAAAACAAGGGTCAGCAATTCATTTCTATGGCGGTCCAGATAATTTAAAAAAAAAATGTTCGGGGGCTATAAAAAATTTAATATAATACTAATAATTTCACAATTTCATTATTAAAAGTTTAATGAGAAAAATGACTTTTTTCGTCTTGAGCCAGTTTTTTAAAATCTGTTATTCATGGTGAAGAACTAATGTGCTGAGTGTTTTCAAGGCGGAGAGCGGTTAATCTTGAACGATATTTATTTTTTAAAAACGTCATTTTGGAGAATGATAAAATTGAAAAATATTTTTGGCGGTCCAGTCATTTCCGCGGGCCTATTGCCTACCCCCGCTATGAAATATGCGGATGTGGTCTAATACATACGTTATGATGTAACCACCAGTGTCTACTATCAGAGTGCTCGGCCGTGGCTTTTCACAAGTCCGATCCCATTATACACCTCTGTTATTCGATACGAGCGCGGATTGAATTATTTTAATGTCCGGGCTGTTATGATTATGTACTATATACCTGTAACTGTTACGGTCGCACGCATTCGATTTAATTAGCAACCAGATCGTCGTCGCGTTGGTTATCGACGAATGAAAATTACATACACACATTATTATTGAACGTTTTCGTTTTGGCCGGAACGTTTCGATATCGCGTTTCGTGACAAACCGTAGAATTATTGCACATACAAATAATAACAGTCCAAAAAATGCCGGCGAAAGTTGTTGCGGTACACCTGCGGTACGGTTATTTTTCCGCGCATAATATACCGTCAACTTTTCAATTGGTTTATAACGCTACCGCACGCGGTATACGTAATGTAATATTGTAATGTGTCGATTTTGATGTTCACGCAGAGAAAGTCGCCAACCATCATCAACACCGCGCGCGCGTACGTCATTCGTACGGTAAGCGCGCGACCATAATATAATACCGTCAATAACAGGTAGGGTGATAATAATAGGGAATCTCGTACGTAAACACAATTCGAAGCAGCGTTACGTTTTAGGACCTGTTTTGAATTTCACAGCTATATATAGCAGCGAACTTTTGGCAAACACACTTTTGTCGACACTTAAAAATCGGTTGGCTCTGACTGAATGCAGTTGACAACATCTAACCGCGGGCGAGACGTTGGAAAACATTAAGATCAACGGTGGGAGCACGGTACACGTCAGATACACGTTACGAAAAACCGGGAAAATCCAATTCGCACCGAATCGAACACAATGAAAATCTCTCGTTCAAAAAAAAAAAAAAAAACCAGATGAAGAAAAAATGCAAAAACTCCGTTGCCCATTTCAAGTGGTCAGATTTTAACACTGTCGGAAACAAACGTAGGTATATTATATGTAGCCATTATAAAACCGATTTGGAACATAAGTACAAGACCATAACATCATTGTCAAAACATCGCGCAGCTATGACCGATTTTAACAAAACGATTGGTGATGCTATTCATCGCGATAACAATATGCGATGTCACACAACTATCAGATAACTCTAAGGACATCGGACGTCTGCAACCATATAACTTGGCTTAAGGACTTAGGTTAAGGACAGAAGTCGCTCCATCGGTAGTGTGACTTTATCAAAGTGTAGCGCGCACGATCATTATCCAGTACACAAGTAGTTTATACACAATTGTCGGTGATATTTCTAAAGATCTCTGGGTCGTTTAAATAATAAGCACGGGCATATGATGAGAAAAAAATACCGTCAACTTTACAATCGGTTCACAACACTATAACACACACGGTACATATTATAACGTCAGTTTTCGTGATTACGCAGAGAAAGTCGGTAATTATCGTAATACGCACAACGCACGCGAGTATGTTACATTTTATTAATTGCATACCTTTAAGTGTTATAAATTATAATTACATTAAAACTTATAATATACAACCTTCATAATTTGCCACAATGAGCTGAGTATTATGTGATAAAGTAAATCTATCTATTCAAATAAAATTCGAATACCACTCCCTCGCTGGCCGATTTGTAGCGTGCGCCAAAACTACCATATCGATTCATTCGATATGTTTAATGTACTAGTATTACTACGCATAGGCGCGAAATAAGATTAGATTTTTAAAAAAAAAGTATTTTCAACACGTTCACTGCGGTTGACGCGAATTGGCGTCATTTAGCATAGTCCACACATGCCTGGACCTTACTTTTTCAGTGCATTGTAATTCAGTCGGCGTTTCGGTTAAATAACCGATTTTTGGTCAGCATTATCCACGGATATAATCGATATTTCTATTTTTACTCAGTATAATTATCTAGAAAAACCCATCATTTTCTGCCTCGCGTCGTGTAAAAATATTATCTGCAGTGAACGCGTGTTTATAGGGCCGGAAAAGTTTTGGGCTCCGAGCTGCAGGACGTACACAATTTATTTCACTTTCCGGTCACCTAGGAAATATTTTATTTCGTTTAACATCATATTGATTTTAATGGTTCCAGGTTGAGGTGACTCACGCACACGCACTGATCGAGAAACGAAGCGTTGTGTGTCCGACGTGCGCGTGTGCAAACACATTATGACATTACACGCGAATACCGTACGACGTACGGTTGTGCGATCAATTACGTGTTTGGCCGATCCGGTTGCGGGGACGTTCTAGCTCAGGGATGGCCAACCCGCGGCCCGCCTTGGAAAGTTTTGCGGCCCGCGACATTTATCAAATAATTACAAAAAAAAAATTATTTTTGCGCCGATAGAATATTCTGGAATGCCCGTGCAACGCGGTATCTGTATTATTAACAAAAGTGATAATTCTTATCCAATCTGATAAAAATATATACGAGTAGACACCAGCTTATAGCAAATCGAATTGTTAAAATAAAACGTTCGCTGTGACTGTTGAAGTGCGTTCAGTGTGGAAAAAATATTTAAGTACGTACTTTTTTTATTATTGTATTTTTTTTTTTAATATGAGTGGTGCAAAGAAATAAGGAAACTTATAGCTGCTTTTGAAAGTCGTTTCACTAATTTACACAAATACAAGACAATATTTGAAATATATTCATCTCCTTTTCATACTGATGTCAATTCGGCCCCAGAATATCTTCAAATGGAACTCATTGACTTACAATGCAATAATGAATTAAAACACATTTTTGAAACATCAAAATCAAAAATAGATTTTTATAATATTAATATCACAAAAGAACATTTTCCCAATTTGAGAAATCTGGCACAAAAAGTTGTGAGTGCTTTTGGATCGACTTTCACTTGTCAATCGTTTTTTTCGAAAATGAAATTCGCCAAAGATAAATCATGCACAAACCTAACAGATGAAAACCTGCAACATCAATTACGGTGTGCAAATACAAGCATTTCTATTGATTTGAAAAAGCTTAGTGAACGAGTTGAGAAACAAATATCTCACTAAATAGTAATGTTTTTTGTATTAAATACTTTTATTATAACTTTTATATATTTTAATTTTTTTTAAATACTTTTATAATTTTATATGTGGCCTAATTTTGAATAAAATATGTGATTTATATGTGATTACCTATATTAATATTTTGGCTGATGACCTTTTTTTTGGGCAACCCTATATGTGGCCCGCGGGATTGTGATGTATTTACAAAGTGGCCCGCAAGATCATTTGGGTTGGCCATCCCTGTTCTAGCTCCTCCGCCGATTTTATGACATCCTGTGATTACTTTTTTTTTTTTTGTTATAACGCACCGCAAACACCGCGAGCACTGTGCAGCTGTGTGTGGGCTGTGTAATGCGCACGAGGTGACGATGGTCGTACAACATTACCAGTCAACGCGCGGGAGTACGTGTATTATGGTATTGTGTACACGAAGAGCAGTAGGTGGCTGTTGTAGGCGGTGGAGCGTACGCGTTATGGCCACGTCGTGATGACCGGCGAACAGGGTGTTTCTCCGTTTCACCACACCCGCGCGTTAGTTTCGAGTAAAAAAACCAAACGTTTACACCGACGAGACCGCGGCAATAAACGCGCTTTTCGGTCAACGCGAACCGGTATCTATAAGTGATTCGTCCGAAAAACAACCCACGAAGACGGACCACCCGTCTGGCAATCCCACCGTGTCCAGGACCTGTGCGCAGTAAGGGTTGAAATGAATGCAGTCCGTGAACTCTTCTGTGAAGCGGTCCTTTCGTTGTAGGGTGTAGAAATCCCGTCGAGTGCGGCAATATAATGTTTTAAGTCTATCACTGAGTGTCGTGGAAAAAGTGTGAATAATACTCGTCAGTATTTAATTTAAATTCCATAACTTATAAACTTGTTTTATTTATATTTTCTTTACACTTCTTATTGCGTCGAATAAAAAATAAAAGCATTTTTTTATTTTTTTTTTGTGGAACTATTCTTTTAATTCACGGGAACGGTATGGATACAAATAGAGACACATGAACAAACAAGACACATTGTTATTCAATAAGAATGACAGGTATTTTGTTAAGATATTAGTTTGATCTATATCTTAAAAGTTAAGAGCGCAACATTTTTTAGACTCTGAGTGAAACGTCGAATGTTATTGGTTTTATTATGATGAGTGTGCACATGATTTTGATCGAAAGGATTGCTCGTTATTGTGATAAAATTGCCCTGAGGAGCCTCATAATATTTTAGAAACAGACTTTTAAAAATTAGTGAGACTTACTGCAACAAAATCTCTGTATCTCGCTTGACCGTTAAGTCTCATTCGACCTAGGAGTATTTCCTTTTTATACATATTTAAGTACATCAGATATATTTTATAAAATAGTCTCGATTAGAATCTATAATTCTTATTATAAATCTTTCATAAATTAACTTTATTTTAACAATTACGAAAATTAAAGTGTACAAATTGAATTAAGAAAAATACAATACCATACGACGTACATTGTTTTATTAATTTCCCTGGTCCTAAATAGGTACTTACTCATTTATAAAACGATACTTACAAACTTATCTGATTTAATATTTTATTGTGTTCTACTATAGTTAATACTTTATCAACTATCTTTTTCACATCTGCTTCAACTTGGCAAATACAACGATATTAACCCATCCCCGTATCTCGTCCGACCGTGGAGTCTCGCCCGACCTAGCTGTTTCGCATTTTTTTAAATTTACACCCAAACTGTGTTTTCAA
This sequence comes from Periphyllus acericola, assembly GCA_949715065.1. Lineage (NCBI taxonomy): Eukaryota > Metazoa > Arthropoda > Insecta > Hemiptera > Aphididae > Periphyllus > Periphyllus acericola. Next base: position 662,753 of record OX454267.1, on the reverse strand, counting down.
AGAAAATTTAAACGTTTGATATCGTTACACCCGCCGAATCGACGGATACATAATTTCTGGTCAGCCATCGTCTCTTTAACCATATTGATTTATACTATACGATTTCGGCGCCGTTCGCTGAGGTGTACGGTACACCGTGGGACGACTAGAATAGTATAATAATAATAATAATAATAATAATATTAATGATACGTATACGTAATATCATCATTTTCACCGGCCGACGGACACGAATCGCGTGTTGGCTCGATACATAACAGTCGTATCGCATTGCTGGGCACGCGCGTCGATAAAATAATAATTACCATCGTGTTTTACCATATACGTATATCATACTACGTTCAGCTGCCGCGCGTACCCGTGTTAATTGCAGTCGATCCAATAGAACGTATTATTGGAACGCATTTTTGTGTACTATTGAATAAACGGGGAAGATGCAAACCAGTTTTTACCGCCGTGGCCCCCCTGAAGATCGAAGAAAGTGTAAGTAATACAACATCGGATGTATGCACGTGTACATAAATATGTATGCCGCAAACGAGAGAATAAAAAATAAAATCATAAAATATCACGTAAAAGGGAAAACACACGCCCAAACCCAACGAGCACGTCTTCCGCCGACCCGTCCGCGCTATACATTGATACGTTACATAGCCTTATAACCATAATAATATTATCATTAATATTATCAGTTATGCGTGTTCACGTCGATGTGCCGCAGTGGAAAGTGCTCTCGAGTGCTTTTAGAACTGAATAATCATATATTAAACTATATCTATACACACCTAGTTATGGCCTATAGTCGCACATGGGGTGAACACGTAGTATAAGGGATGATAAAATTACGTTCCATTACACGTACACCATAATCATGTACACGTTTTAACTTGAGCTACAAAAACAACGTTTCATAACTAAACGTTCTGAGATAATATCGTACAGTTTTCTTCATGAAATAATCAAGAAATACCAACAATATTGATTGTATGTTAATATCATAATATTTATACATCGTAACTTAATCCTACGGTAGATTGCGAAAAAAAACATTTATAATATTGTCATGTTCAGTACACATTGGTGTTTGTTTTCATAAAAAAAAAAAAAATCCAAAAGCAATACTATACCTATTTATAGTGAAGCACCATTTCCGCAGACGACAAACCTTTAAATTAAACTTGATCACATTTTTTTTTTATTAAAATAATTCATAGGCTATTTTACATTTTATCATGAAAACGAGGGTAATTATTTGAAAGCTGCGAGTGGGAATTTAAAGAAGTGTTTTAAATCGGATTGAATACTGCATACTCGTATACGTATGATAATAAAAATATTATAATAATTATTGAATATTTACTGACATATATATTTTTAAATAATATTTATTCGCACTTACCTTTTTTTTTTTTAATTACTAATTTTACATAACAGTTGAAATTTTCAGTTTCAGAACTGTTATTAAACTTATAAAACATAATATACTCAGGTATTTTGTGTTTTTAATTCTAACATATATTTCAATTGGTTTTCAAAAAATTGAAACACAAACCAACGGTATAATAGCATTTGAAAGTATCACCGATGAGTTTTAAATGTAACTATATCATTTTAACTTTTTGTTTAGGAGGTTAATACAATTTTAAATGTGTTTGAACGTAATTCTGCCCATACATTAATTTAACTTCAACGAATTGATCATACTAAAACACATTTCAAACGGCTACAAAAATTAAAAGAAAATTGCGCAGAACGTACAAAATATAATTGAAAAACTTTTAATGCGTATAGAGTGCATTACAATAAAATTATTTTAAACTACCACACAAAGTGCCCAACTAATAATTGAATAATAACATTCCGTTAGAAATTCAAAAGTTTTCCTCGACAAATTTTTTCTTTTAAAATATTCCGTTGTTAACGACATTTTTAATTACGTATTTATTTTGCCGTCACACACCGAGTGGTACCTAAAAAACTTATAGTATCGAGTTCGTTCGTATGCCAGAGTCACACGGTCGCTGTAACCGTTTGCGTTGCACCGTAGCTTTTTCAATGGTACAGGACTAAATTAGCAGTTGTTGTTTCAACTTTGCGATCGTGTCGAACGAAAACGATCACAGCGAAGTCTAGTGGCCGCGTCCACGTGTACCGGTGTTAACGGTGAGATCAATAATAAGCGGTGGGGGAAGAGAGGGAGGAGAGATGCTTTTCAACAAGACATGAAAGACCCCGAGCTGCTCCCGTACCGAGCGTCTACGATAAAGGCCACAAGCCGCTTCCCGGGCACGTGTACATTATTACGACGGGCACAGCGTGCCATAATATTGTCGCCGTTCAAAGGCCCCGAGACACGGGTTGAGTCGGATGCGCGCGTGGTGAGCACGGTTAGCACGTCGTCGGCGGGCTCGTAATGTTCAGAGCACCTGTCATCATTGTTTGCTCTAATAACGTCAATCCACGGACAATCGCTCCTCGTACGGTATACACGGCGCTACCAGTACCGCGGTATCGCGTCCGAAGCGTCTTACCGTCTTCGTAAGACGATGCACCCGCGCACGTGCATGATAAATATAAATCCAAAGTCTCCCGTCCAAGGTCCCTGTCGTCCTGCAACCGTCCCCTGTCACCGTCGCACTATACGTATTCGGTAGACTCTCGACAGTTCATAAACCTCTGTAAACCGAACTAAACGCATGGTCTCTCGAGAAAACCTCTATAATATAATTCGAGGAAAACGCAATATTTGTGTTTCGGCCCCTGGATAAATCGAAAATAATAAAGTGCTAGACGGCGCGGCGGGACACACTATATGACGCGATTCGATCATTTCTGGCTAGAACCTCTGTACAATTCAATTTTATTCAGAAGCGTGGTTCAACTTACATACTCGTGTATTCAGTTAGAACGCGTTATACCATTGTATATAGTAGCTATTGTGACCGTCGTCGGTCGACCGTATAGCTGATGGTTCCGAGAAACAATGATCTACAAACGATAACTTATTAGATGACAGTCTATATATCTATATGAAATAAGAAGTCCTGACTGAATGACTGACTGGCTGATTTATAATCAACGTACAGCCTAAACTTTGGTAGCTAGCGACTTGACGATTTCAGGATATATTTGTATCTTGGTCTAGGCGTGCAATTAGAATAAGGATTTTAAAACATTTTGATTTTGAAATGGGTTGAAATGGGCAAAAAACAAAAAAAAATATCCATGATTTTCGAAAAAAAATAATCACATTTATTTGTTGGTTCGTGAGTTAGCTTGGTAACATTGATATAAAAAAGAAAAGGTAATGCAAATTTCTAAAGACAACCCCACCCCACCTGCGATATAATAGAATAAAATAAAATGTGACGTTTCTACAGCAACGATAAATTTATTGATATTTTGGACGGGAGTCAGTTGCAAACATTGTATGTATTTCAATAAATTTAATGAGAATTTGAACGACAGCGGTAATACGACAAAAGATCGACAAAAGTACTGCAAAATTTCAAAGAAAAAATTTGGGATGAGTGTACGATAGGAGACAAGCGAGCGTTGGCGCCTTGGAGGCATTACTAGATCTGACGTTTAAATATTTGCCAAATGATCAGGAGCTCTTTGGGTGTACGATAATTCGGGCGATATTAAGAGGCAATTTCCATAATAGCACAGGTAATCACTATATTAAAAGTATTAACTTTTCCCGAAGGATTTCAATGCGTCCACTATTAAGTTTTATGTGGTCTTTTCGTCGTATTGTATACGTGATTCAGATGCGTGGTGTTTCGTGGAAAGAAAAAATCCCCATAGTGATTATAACGTGCAATTATTTATACTTCGGATTCAACTCGATGCGGTATTATAATAAATCGGTGATTACCATTGAGGTATTGTAAAATGCACGCATTATATATAGAACGTCTTGTTCGAGTGTATAATCCATCATGGACGCTTGAAACGAAGAGTTTATTTACAAGAGATGTACAAGATTAATGAGAGCTTAACTATTATTTAAAATACGCCCTTCGCAAAGATTTATAAATCATTAGAGGGTAGCCGTGTACACGAGACGTATAAATCATAATCGTTCACAATAAAACGTACGTGTACAGTAATATATCGTACGAGGTTGAACGGTTTCGGTTTTGAGTGTTAAACCGTTTTTATAAAATATTATACCTGCACACATCTTGTACAAGATTCGCGAGTGAATTTCCCTTTTTTCCCGCAGGACCCGACGGGTTTCCAGAACGCAAACGTCCTACGGTTTTCACCCGTATCTTCTCACCGCTACTGTACCGCCACCGATAAGAATCACCGGTCTCGTGAGTTCATATCGAAAACAACGATAATATCATATTCGACAACGCCCCGTGCAATCGGTTAACGAAACTGCTTGCGTAACACCGTACCCACGTGCACGGGTCGGTAGAAATCAACTGTACAATAATATCGTTTCGTTTTGAAATCGGTTAAAATAATTAGACACGTGCAACATAATTGCTCCTCTATGTTCGCGATGTACGGTGAATCGAGCGCGGTCGGCATCTTACGCATAAGAAGCGCATTATTATCTAACGCGTGATCTTTAAAGACAACAAATGGTCACGTAACGAGCAGAACGGACCCAGAAACCCCGCGGCCGCCGAACAATGGTTATGGTGAACTACACGCGTATATCCGTCTTGACCATACCATTCCGACGTGAGTCTATACATTATAATATCGCGGTGTACTCGATCCGCGACTCCAACTGATATTTATAATTGAAATGGCACGTTCATTATATAGGTAACGTGTGCGCCCGTCCAAATCAATTATTCCCGTTACGATCAAGTCGACGTACGGCTTACACGGCCTATAATGATTTAATGGTCTCCATCTCCCGCGACACGAATCCAATTGTGTCGCTCTAATATATTGTGCTTGTACTTGCCTGTTACCGTGGTCACCGTGGTCACATCGGTCGGACTTACGCGTCATTTTTTCGTCTGAAACTCACATCGTGTTGGGTTTGCAAAAGACCCGTTTTCAAACCGGACACATGTGTACGAGACGTGCATGACTAGGTTTTCGTGTACGTACACCATTATCATGAAACAATAATAACAGATTTACTGCGAGAGGAATACATAATATACATACAGTTTACAAAAACACGTCAGCTTATTTGGTTTAATTTGTATTTATAATATGTCGTCCGTTCAGTTCGTACTGTACACTTCATTTGTTGCGTTCTTGTCGTACGTGCGATACCGATTATTTTCACTCTAAAGCAGTGGTGGGCAAAATTTTTTAATGTTGGGGCCACAAAGTTTAAGAAATTCTAGAGGAGGGCCAGAATTATAGAAAAAATGCATTTTGTGTTAAAGCTTTGAATCATAATATTATAAAAACATTACAGCATTACACACAAATGATACAAATTATCTTTTACATTAAATAATAATTAATTTAAAAGCTATAATTAAACTTATACACATAAGTACATCATACATATTATTATACAAAAACTACAATAAGGACGCACCAAACCGAGATCCGGGAAATATATTGATATGAACAAAAATATAAATTATATACCTATTATCATAGTATCTAGTATCTACCTAAACCACGCTGTGAGGGTACGACCGCTCACAATCCGCGCCAATCCATTTATATATTTAAAACTTCTTCGATCATTTTCAGAATATTTTGGGAATTTTTTTATCCTTTAAAGTCCATATACTCTCCTTGTCGATGGAACCTCGGCGGGCCGGATTAAATACTTTCAGCCCGCGGTCCGTAATTTGCCCATCACTGCTCTAAAGGCTTAATATTACCTTCGACTCTATGCGCGTACTAATGAAGAACGTGCTACGGACCGGAAGTATTTTTTCCGTGGCAACGAGCACTTAACCGTTTCCGACAAATTCGCCGGTCAATTATTATTTATTACACTTATTTTTATTGCGCTTAAGTGTATAATAATATATGCCGCGGTGTGGGCGGAAGTTTGCGTTCGCTCGAACGAAAATTAACTCGGCGGAACATGCTCGGTTGGTTTTGAATAATTTTTTGTTGAACACAGCAGGAATTTGTCCACTTTGAGTACAATCGCAAGTCGCAGTACAACTCGTTTTAATTAAAAACGTATTGAAACTTGACTATACGCAATTCAAAAATTAAGAATTTTAATTATAACCGTTGAATACGAACGATGTTCTGTGCGAAGAAATATCACAACTCGGCTAAGTCTCTTAGATTTTGGTCATAATTAATGCACGTTGGATGAGACGGAAAATGTTCTAATGATTATTGCGGATAGGAGACGAGGAATGATAATAATAATAATAATAATAATAGTTATTGTAATAATAGTATGCGGTTACACCGAAATCTTTAACGACCACACTTAAAAGTTAAAAGTATATAATTTAGCGCGAGTACATTAATAGTGAATAATTAAATTCGGCATAACTATCTGTTAACCGTTGTATTGTCTGCCTAATCTGTATGGTAAAAAATTCACATTTATATTGTATCATAAAGCGAATTGCGATTCATAAAAAAAAAAAAAAACTCTTCGTGAAAACGTATTAAATAATTTGTAAATTGGTTTAAAAAATATCATTATTATATATACGCATTATATTAAAACGTAATAATTATATGAAACGAGTAAAAGTGCTACACGTGTATATAAGGTACCAGCTATTTCGTTTGTTCTACTCGGAACACAACATCGTACACTAATTACTATTGCATAGTACCGCGTATATTATTAAAACACGAATTACATTTTTGTCTAAAAGAAGTAAAATTTTCTAAAAAGTGAAATACTCAGTGTATGGTATGTATAGGGTTATTATAGGTCAACACGACTGCAAGTGTCCGATGAAAATGCACACTTTCGTATATGATTGCATCTCGTAATTTATCAAACCACCAAATGTCCACACTTTATTAAATTAAACGGTATAATTATTTATATAGTAATTATTGTCCATCGAGTACAAAAGTCGTCATTATAGGTGTGTAATTAACGACGACGGCTTTCGTTTGACGCGCAATAATTACGATGAGCGGACGTCCGCTATGCAACGGCACGCGTAATATTGTTTTTCTTTTGAAATCATTCGGTTTTCGGAATCCGATGGAAAATTGTTTTAACACGGTATCGTCGTTTTATCTCTATACTCCGTGCGTATCTGAAATCATCCGTTGCACATTGTCATATTTGCATATTCGACGTAGTTTATTTTTACGATCGTTTTCTCGAGGTGTATATAGGTTATACGGGTACTTATATTTTGAGCACCAGTATTTTTTAAAGCATATTTGAAGGATCTATTCTGGAAGAAATTATATTATTTTTATTAAAATAACGTTTTTATCTTGTCTTATCTTCTAGGTTATCAGCATCATTGCCTACGTTTTCACATATAGTTTTATCAAAATATAGTTTTTTTTATTTCTACAATATTGTTCTTGTGTGGAATTTTTTTTACATAATATTACGTTTAAAGTATATATTTTTCACGTATTGCGTATGTTATTATGCATACCGTTCAACGATTTAACACTTTCACGTGATACTTCAAAATAACAGAAATCGTATCCAGCTAGGTCATACTTTGACGGACTAAATATCGATAAAATTCTTCCGTTTTATCGAAATATCGGCAAAACCGGGCTGTGTCTATTCAATGTTTTACCGAAAACATATCATCTCATCGGTTAAATTTACTTTGAGTATGAACGTATGTATGTATAATATTACATGTTTAATATTTGGTACCCTTAGACTGCCAGTTTACAAATAAAACCGTTAAGGTATATTGTGTTTGATACCTATACATAAGTTTTTCTGTTTTATTATTAATAAGTTCTAACACACAAGAATAAATACAATCTGTATTAATTGTATACAATAAGTAATATGAGTCGGAGATTACGGGGCTAAGCTGCTTGAATGAATGGGGTGTCCAGGCAATACTACTTCACAATAATCCTGGACTATTTTTATTTTTTATTATTTTTTTTTAATTTAACTTTCTGTGACGGTAGTTGTTTTTTTTATAACTTAAAAATGTTTTCTAACATTGGATTAAATTCTAGCCAAACTTTATCATCGTACCATGTCCGTTTATTTGAAAATTAGCATTTTATTTCGCTTGTAAAGTTATGCTATTAGGGTTTACAGAATTATTTATTGCCCGATTCAATTCTGAATTCGTACACACGCTTAGTACACGATATTTATGTGGACCTTGCATTTTATTAATATACGTTTACTCATTGCATAGGACAAAATAATAACGCATCTTTGAACTAAATAACAGTTATAGTATAATATAATTATGTATATATATATATATATTTTTTTTTAATTGGCTACACACTGCTTGATAACTAAATGTCTCGTTTGCTTAGTGAATAATTATTTCTGTGGGCTAAATGGGTATAGTCATGATCGTTATGTTCTTTAATTTGTCGAGTGCAATGATTAGAACAAAAAAGAAACCAGGATATTAATAGTAGTTTTTTTTTTTACTTTTAGTCTATAACATAAATGTATATGAACGCTTTGCAAAGAGTACAATTCCTCAAATATCCGCAAAATAAAATGATTTTAGAACTTAGGTAATAATTCATGTAATTCATTTCTCGTTAATTAATTATTTATGTATTCCAGTTGGATATTACCTTCTAGTCTCAATAGAAATATATGACGACTATTTACGCTATTAGCAACGTGTAGATAGATACGCGTTTCTTATATTACTGAAATACGTAAATGCATTATGCATGAATGTATTTGAAATAGGCATTTGAAATCTGATGAAGTATGCATTATTTAAAATCATTCATGTTCAAATGACGTCCATTTAATTTTACATATTTTGCATATTTTCAACTGTTTGCACTTTTTTCAATAACTTATAAATTAACTTATGTAAATATCACATATTTTTATTCCGATCATGCAGTACTATAATAGTAAATAATAAACGGTAAGCAGTATATTTAAAATTGATAAATATGAATTCGAAGGTAAATAAAATATTTTTATCCTCACTAACTGTATTTACAAAGTAAAAATTATTTTTTTTTCAATTGTATTAAATGTTAAGTGCACGTTTACAAATAATTTCATATTAAAGCATTTTTAGAAACATATTATTGGACATTTGCATATAAATCCGTTCCCTACCGATAAGCCGACCGATTAAGTTCCGATTAATGTAATTAATAATAATAATAATGTAAATTCCTAGGAAGGTCGGCGATTAGAACACATTTTACCTACTTGCTCCGTATACAATATATTTGTTTACATTTCATTACCAGCATGTTGGGCTACAAATGTACAACATCAAAATTTATATACGAATATATAACATTTGTTAATTACCTGTGTAACGTTAACTTTTTTTTTTGAATAAACATAAAGTAAAGTACTCAGTACACATTCTGAATGAAATAATTTAAAATTTCTTACTTTATATTATAATTATTTTTTTAAATTAATCACATTTCAAACTCAGATCGGGTTTTTTTTAACCTTCTTCGTATTTTTTCATTTCATTAAGTTACACTTTCAACTCAAAGTTCGTTTCTTGGCTTTTACTTTTTCTCGAACCTCCAACGGCTATACGATTTATTTACAAAAGTATTCATTAATTTGTCAAATTCTAAAATGTCCCTAAACACGGTGGCCTGATTACCGAAAAAAGTTTTATTGCGGCTCGAAAAAAGTAATTGATACATTTCAAAACATCATATATCTTACGAAACGAACGCGATGTACATATAATATACATTATAACGGTTAGATTTAGTATTTAGATAAAAAAAAAACATCACGAAGTCCGTTTTAAATTGTTATCGACTTTTGTTTCGATCCTTCCGCGGCGACAAATCCGTTACGGTTCGTACCTACGCGACTGTTCGCGGGGACATAATAATTACAATAATAATAATAATGATGATAATGATTCGTATGTGCGTGAAAAACGTCTTTGAAACAATCGAGGTACTGTTGCCCAACCGCTCGTGCAGACATTCCGCCGCGGTATACGACACATCGCGCCGCGGCGTTTATTATTATTATTACTATTACTATTACTATTATTATTCATATATTCGCAGTCATAGGCGCACGCGCGTACGTCGAAGGCCACAGCCGGAGGGCTATTACCATTGTACGGTGAACCGTGTGTGACGTGTCGCTCGCGTTCCAATACGCACAGTTGTGCACGTGTAGCGGCTGCACGGACCGCGATTAATGATATTCGAAATCTTTATGGAAAATCCGGTACCGAGGAAACCCACGACGCCCGTGAAAGAGAGAGAGAGAAAAATAATAAAAAAAGACTTATCCGGGAACGCCTGCGCACGTAGGTTGACCGCGGTTACCGTGTACGTCCAGGGGCGTAGCCAGTAGGTAGGCCTGGTAGGCCCGGGCCTACCCAGATTTTCTATAAAAATAAAAAGAAGTATTTCAACGATGAGGAGAATGAAAGCATACCTCAGGTCAACTATGAAAATTCCTAGGCTAAACGATTTGACGTTGATTTCCATAGAAAGGGAAATAAGTGAGAAATTTATTGATAATCCATCGGCTGTTGTTGATGAGTTTGTTATCATAAAGGAAAGAAGATAGAATTTCGACTTTGAAAATATGTTATAAATGGACAATACGTATATATTGTAAGTTACGAGTATAGTAATTAATAATTATAAAAAAGTAATCTCGTAAGACACTCTTGTGTTCAGATAAATAAAAATTGCAAACTTTGCCTTTAAAATTGAATTAATTTTATTAATTAAATATATAACTTTAATTAATAAAAATAACCATTGATAACTTTGAAATTATAGGAGGCCAAGACCGGGATAAGTTCCCACTTGCGTCCAACAGTGGAAGGTTTATGTGGGCCTACCCAAAAAAAAATTTATAGCTACGCCCCTGTGTACGTCCCTTCGGCGATTGCTCGTTGTGAAACGATCGGATTTTAATTCACACAAAGTCGACCGCATGCCGTGCACTTTATATTGACATCGCCCGTACAGGGTGTGTCCCATCGGGGTTCACGCGGAGCGATTCCTCCCGTGTTGACGGGGAGATAATCGAATTCGGTTTTTTTTATGAGCGTCCCCCGGCCGAAGGCAATGTTGCGTTGACAAAACGGTTCGATAAATGTGACTGTACACGATTAAGGAAGTTAAAAATGTTACTCTATACGTCTTAATAGTTCTTGTGAAATTAGAACATAGCCATTTCGTAGGGCTTATTATTCCGAACATTTCGGCGGTTCAACTTTCAATTTCCGTTCGCTTCTTGGTTTTCAATCATTTTTATTAGTTTACGATAAAACAGTGTAGGAACTGTTTACACATTTTCGAATAATAATAACATTATCAGCAAACCTTATCGGGAAAATGACGAGGTGATACTAATTTACATTATTTCTGTGTAAGGTGAAAAAAAATATTAAAAATCATGAACCCACCGAAAACCGAAAGTTGAACCGTCGAAATCTTCAGAAAAAGAAGCCCTGTGAAATAGCTATCGTCGAATTTCACAAAAATTGTAAAACAAATAGTTTTCAACTCATTTCATAGTACACATATATTTAGAGTTTCTCCAGGAGATATCGCTCCGTGTAAATTGCGGAGGGGCAAATTATTATGTACTACATGATCGTCCGCACTGCGTTTACTTGGGCACATTACGTTTGAACGTCGAAAACGATGGACTTCAATGGATGCATTGGAATACCGCAAAGTTTTCATTAATCCGCACGGGCTGTAATAGCAGCTGTGATAATATCGTCACGGCCTTATTCGATCGGATTCGTTTTTTCTTTCTTTTTCTTTTCAACGGTGTCTTCGTGAACATATTGCGCATTTATTATAATGACGCGACAACAATACCCGTACGTGTACACCCAGATGAAAAGCGGTGGAAAAATACAATAACAGTAAGAACGTTATGGATACGACGTCATATTATCCAGGTCGATTGGAAAACTAGACAAATCCATTCCCCGGTACGTATACCACATTCTCCGCACCGTTTTATCGGAACAATTTCACTTTTAAAAACTCAAGGCCAAAAGGTTGCACAAAAGTTTACCGACTGCTTTGACACGAAATTCCGTCGTTTTCACGAACGCTATAAATCAACGCACATTAATTACCATGCAACATATAATGGTATAATGTAATACTGTACTATATATGTATCGCCGTTCAACGTCTATATACAATTTAATCTGATTAATCGCGATTTTATTTTTTTTTTATTATTCTTACATCGACGCATTAATCTCTCAGCGTGTTATAATCGTATTCCATTTGCTTCGGGTTAATCTAATAATGTTTAGTGACTAATTAGAATAATAATAAAATATAGGGCGTATCGATCGAAGCGCGTATAATATGTTAAAACGCCAAGAATATGTTTTAATTGTTTGGTCTTACAACTAAATATACATCCTGCTCACAACAATAATAACACTGTACCCAACTTGGTATTATTGTACTACTATACTTATAAACAAATGCTATTACCAATAATTAGGACTTACTGTGCACGCGCATAATTAACCGTGATTATATCGACAATATTTCCTACACAATGTTTGTGCCACCAATTGTAGACCATTCAGTCATAATATCAATCCAATAAAACAACTATAACGTATAGGAACGGCGCTAATATTATCTATTTTTAAACTTATTTTTTTTTTTCAATATTATAAAATTATACATATAAATTATACGTATATATTCTGCGCGATAAGCAATTACTAATATGCATGGTATTTTTGTAGAGTAATTTTTAAATGTAAAACGAATACAATATTTGTAGGAACTTGACTTTTAATTATTTTTACACGTACATACATTGACGTATGCGGACAATGCGGTACAAGAATCTAAGGAGAAAAAAAAAATGTTTTTTTCCACCGAATGCGACTCTATAAAAGATTTTTTACTTCTGGTACGCAATTAACTACGGCTAAAAATAGTTTAATATCAGTATACGATATTGTGTTCGCCCGCGTGAACATATCGTATGGCTACAGCGTCTATTGATCGCGTGACCTTTACGGATTTACATCATGCAGGTACTATATACACAGGTACCAAATGTTTTACAATTTTGTTCGGAAAAATAATACTATTTTAAACGCGTTACGGAATTTTCTTTTTTCCAAACTCGCGTAAAAGGCAAAAATGTAAGCCGCGTGATGAGCTCCGCGTTAGAGCTTAGCATCGGGCATCACGGTGTACGATTACGACGACCTTTCGTTCATATCGCCCGGGTCGGCGATTCGAAAACATTGACCTTTAAATATTTTCCCGTTTTGTTATAATGATAACTAGGGCTAGGGACTTCGTGCTCTAAAAAACCTTAAAATATGCATGCATTTATGCCCTTAAAAATTATCATATATGCTCTGAAAATATGCAAAAATACTTAAACATGCTCTTAAAAATATTTAATTTTCATTAAAAAACAAAAAATTACAAACTGTTTTATTATTATTTATCAATTATTATAATTTCTTATTATTTTCATTTCTTCTTTTTTAAGTTTGCCTCTAAACAAAACAAAAACAAATAATAAAATTAATTGATTCTGTTTATGAGTTAATAATTTAAAAATCCTAGGTAGATTGATTATTTAAAAATGTTAATCTTTTTTTATTTTAAATTTATAGAATATTCATATTCAATATTGTATTTTATGTGTGAAATACGTTAAATATGTACTAAAAATACAAATATAGCAAAATATGCACTTATTGGAAAAAAAGAGCTAAACATGCAAAACATGCTAAATAAAAATGATTGCCTTAAACTCATATTACTATGAAACAAATGTCTATATGACTTAGCTATGTTTTAAATGATTATTGAAAAATATGCAAACTCCTATAACTTATAGGCTATAAGTCCCTAGCCCTAATGATAACACAACGGCGCGGGATCTTTGTTGCAAAAGGCATTGCGTTCTCAACGTTTTACGCGCGCGCTGCAGTTACTCTGGTAGATTGCTGTTGTTTCGACGCGCGTCTCCGTAAAAGTATCGCAAACGGCGAGCGATCGCGAAGAGAACAAAGTCTCGCCGGGCAGGTGAACGTTTTCGGTTGGAAAATGGTTTTAACCGCGGGTTTTTATACAGAGGCTGCGAGCATTGTGTCGATTAAAAACTATATATACGTACACGGCCGGTATATGCGGGGTCAACAACAACGTCCGGGTAGTATCGTCGCGTCCGTGTTTCTCTTCCGGCCGTTGTGCGCGAACGTCTCGCGCGGTCGTAAACTTATCGGATTTCGGTCGCTGAAAAGGCCGTAAAAACTCGTCACGACTCCGGGGCTCCCACACGGTTTCCAGGATTAACTTTTAATAAAGTCGCGGATAATAACGTTTCCGGTTGTCATAACGGCTACCACGCCGTTGACGCACAATAATAATACGACATCGTTACGACCGCGTCTGCTGATGATAACATTATATATTACACGGTCTCTCTCTTCCTCTATATGGTTTTTTTTTTAAATTTTTTTTTGTTACTATTGTGTATCGTTATTGTTTTGCTTCTTGTCGTCGTCGTAGCAGTACGCATTAATCATTGTTTTGTCTTCGGTTCACATCATATATATGTACACACAAGGATATTAGTCGCTCACTCCGCCTGTTTATGATTGTGTCTGTCCCTGCGTCTGTACGAAAACCATTAGACCAAATTCAGCTTCACAGCACGCGCTTTTACGATTCGATGTGTACCACGACAATAGTCAACTCGTATTGTGTTCTTGTACCAACTCCTCGGCTCCGAGTCGTCATCGCTAGAACGCATAACATACGCATAAGGATATTATAATCGTTTCGATTTCTCCGTGTACACACTCGCTGTTCTACAGTCGTTTGTTTCCGCATAGTTTAATGATATTGTACCGTGCCGCGATTATAATACACGGAGTAACAACGGGCTAACTAGTCGACCTGGTCGTACCATAGATCAGGGGTCACCAATTAATATTTTTGGAGGGCCGAATCGTGAATTTTGAAAATTTTCGGGGACCGTCAAAATAGCCAAACAAATATTTTTCACATAATATGTAATGAAGCAAAAGTATAACTCAAATATAAAAAAATAAAATACAAATACAAATTAACAGCAATATTATAATATAAATAGAAAGTTAGGGTAAAATTAGTGGGAAAATGGCAAGTAAGTTTGCTATCGATGTTTATTCGTATTTTATGATCGGTTTTTACTTTTTTTCCTTGTCTGCGGGCCGGATAAAGTGTGTTCATTTGGTGACCACTGCCATAGATCATTCGGAGTATCCTTACGCACTGATAGTTGAATACGATCTTTAACATTTTCACGCGAGTCGAGCCATTTGATAGTTGTTCAAATAATAACAATGCGGTGTTCCGTTCTGAGCTGTGCAAAAAGCAAAACGAACAATTCCCAACACATCAGGGATTGCTTTGTATTTCGTTGTACGTCTTGCATTGTCTCGATGAATCGTCTTTGGGTTTAGTTGATTTTTCATACGGTCCATTGCAAGAATATGTAAAGAATATTTTAGAGCAATTCGTTTTTCGTACACTGGTACTGCATATTATAGCCTACCGTGGTAAAATCTCCATTGAACATATATTAACGTATTGTTATTATTGCACTTGTCTCATTAATATCCTTGTACATGTCGTTTACCGATAAACACAACACGATTGAAAACGTGGAAAAAAATGTGTAAATACTTAAGTATTACCTTACCGACCGTATGCGACAATAATAGATTCGTCACGTTACAATAATGGTTTTTTAATATCGAAAAAATAGTACGATAAAGAAAAAAAAGTAAAAAAATATCGGTCGTATCTATCGATCAATCTCTATACTACGCGGTGTGCAAATATTGATTCTAATAATGTTTGCGAATCAAACGGTTTTTGTGATTTTTCATCGTAATTATTATTATGTGTATAATTGACAATTTAATATATTATAGCAGCAACTACGTCTTCATACGCAGTTCAGATGTGTCGCGTTCAGTTAAATATCACTTGTGCAAATTGAATAATTTAAATAATTAAATAATGAAATACCTACGAGTGTAACGATAACAATACGCTCACATTATCGTTCGACGAAGAAACTGCACCCATTGTAAACTCGTACCTACAGTATGCATAATATGTACATTGTACGTTTAGCTTATAAATTAAGAATCCGAACGTGTGATAATATTTTACGGACGGATTTAGGAGAGATGTTTTTCACTTTTAACGATCTCGCTTTGTTCGCCTGGATTGTGGATGGTTTTATGTGAATTTGAAATTTAGAAATCTTCGCGTTAATAAATTAACTCTAAAATCTACTTCAATACGTTTCAATGTCGATTTATAAATGTTAAAAGTATGGATAAAACTCTAATAATTACTCGGATACAATGTATGCAAATAAGAAATCGATTGATTATAATGGAATTAAAATTCTTCGCTTGAAACGCATTTAAAAAATATAATTTAAATTGCTTGTATGAAAAATAAACAGTAAATAAATATATTACACATAATATGTTTACATATAATTTTATATTTTAAAATATAATATAAGTAAAACAAAAAAAATCAAATAACAACCCTAATTAACAATTATTTAATCATTTCAACCACTTTGAGGCACTTGAAGGGCTCAAGAACAAACTTATAACGAAAATGAAATAATAAAATGTATAATATTAATTAGAGATAATGAAAAAATGAGGGTAAGCAATCAAAAATATGAAAGTAAAAAAATAGGCCCACCCTATAATTATAATATACAGGGTGTCCCAGGTCTATTTGACTAATGCAATAACTTTTTTTCTATTCAATATTTTTAAGTTTTTTTTTTTTGTAATGATTTGTAGAGCCCTGCGCTATAATTTGTATATCTTATACTTTATTTTATTTTTTTACAACAAAAATAAATAATTTAAATTTTGTATTTAATATTTTTCTAATAATCCAAGATAGCTATTTCATAAATAAGTATTTAAAAACCATTTTGGCGTTTAAAACTTTTAATTTGGTTAAGTCGTTAATTTTTAAACCATTTTCAAAGTGTGTTAAAATTCAAATTTATTTCTTGTTAATCACTGTTACTGCTGTAGTCGAATTTCAATTGTTTTCTTCCAAGAAACAATAAATTTGTTATCATTAAAAGGTTGATAATCAATATTAAATACATAAACATACTAATACGTATTTTATCATAATTTAACATAATATGATTATAATTTATAACATGATGTACCTACTATTACTTATTTTAAATCATCATCATTCATCAATATTTTATTGTTCAATCATTTAAATACGTTTAAATAAATTTAGAACATTTTGATTTTGAATTATGAAACAAATGACATGTGGTTTGAATATTAATTATAGTTATTCTGTAAGTCCTTTTTAAATTTAAAGTTAGGTTAAGTTGATATTTTATGGATCAAACACATTTTGCCGTAATCACTAAAAACCTTAAGACTTGTCTTCTCATATTTTAAGACAATTCTATTGTATTAAATTTATGAGAAATACCTAGTTATACTATGGAATTATCAGATTGAACATAATTCGTAGAAAATATTTTTGGAAATGCCTTTGAACACAGGTACATATTATCATTAGTTTGCAAGTTAAAATTATTTTATTTTAATATCTTTATAAACTTTTGGTAACTAGATACAAAAAAATCAAAAATTAAACATACATATAATAACATTTTAAATTCTCAACACTTCAAATTACTATTATCAAGAAAAATATTCAAAATTAAATATTATGTAGATTACCTATACACAGTACTACAATTGAAGATTATAATTTAATTTGAATAGCAAAATAAGATTTTTGTTAAAATGTGAGTATCATTTGTATTAAATTAATTTATACTTCAACCTAACCATTTTAATATTAATATTAACATTTATTAATTTATTAATTAAATGAATTAAAATATTCTCACTGTTAACGAAAATATTCTAGGTGGATGTCAACATTAAAAGTATACATATTTGGTGAGAGTTCAAACAATTTCATTTTCAATCACATGCAGTTAGTTGTATAATTAATGCTTTGTACCTTGCTGTTTTAATACTACATTTGTATACTTACAATAGTTACTATTGTAACTAGTTGTATGTACCTATACATAAAACCATCAGAAGTTAAATTTTAACCAGTTCATCTTAAGTATAAAACAACATGAATCAAATGTTTCATTTTATTAAAAAAAAAATGTAAATGGTAAAATTGTAGATCATAAAAAATATTGTTAGCTGTAAGTAGATGAGTAGATATATAATATTAGTGTTTTACATTTAGTCATTTAGTTCATCAGGAACTTTATGTATTCAATATTAACCATATATATAGCTCTGTTTATATAAAAAAAAAAAATAATATTAATGTAAGAATTTAATAAATACCTATAACAACTAACATAACAGAAAAATAAGGGCATTCTGAAATAGTTTTGATTGGCTTGAAAGTGTGTAGATAATTGTTATGGATAAACACGTTACTACCTATTTCTTTAGTATTTCTCTGAATATTTCATAGTGTGTTAGTATGTTTACATAATTACTAAGAATAAAAAATAACCCATGAAATAATTAAGTTAATGATTTGAAATTGTTAGAATAGGTATTTAATGTCAACTTGTCATGTACTTTTTAAGACTAGGGACTTCAACCTTTGAGAATTTCAGAATAAAAGATAAAATAAATACTAATTTTCCTTAGTTTGTTATTCATTAATAAATAAAACATAAAAAAACATTTTCATACTATAAATTAAAAATATATCTAACATTATCTTGGTTTTTATATAAAATGTAAGTTGTAATTTATTATATCTATTTTTATTTTTACTATAAAAAATTATAGAAAAAATATAGTTGCAACACTTAATTGTTGTTTTATTGCAGATCACTTTGTATTAGAAAATTAATACAAAGCTTAATTGAAATCCCTTTTATGATTTATATATTGCCAGAGTTCATGTTAATAACAGATAAAATCAATAATTTTCTACATGACATAATATGTGACATTTAATATCCTTCTGATGGTTAAATTGTTTGAAACACTTAAGAGTGTATTGTTTTATACATGAATACTCTGCTAGTTGCAAACCGTTGCGTAATATTATAATTATACTTTTATTTGTTTTGAACATTTAGCCAACAAATTGTTAACTTATATTATAGGTGTCGGTTATTTTTTTTTTCTTCAGCTAGCGTCACTAGTGAAAGAACCTTATACATACATGTATAGCAGAGAATGTTATTGAATGTTATAAATCATTTTAGTTACCTGAATATCGTTCAGTTTTTTAATATCATCCGACAACTGACTATTGTTTAATTCTAATTCATTATTTTTTAAGCACTCCAGTTCATATTGACGAGATAAATTTAAATTTTTCTAAAAGTAAAACCAAACTTTTGTGATTGTTTGAACTTAAAAACTGTTATAAATTAATTGTAACATCCTATGTATAAAAGTAGTTTTTACAGTTGCTAAATACTTGTTTAAGAGATATGTTATTCATACAATATTTTTTTTTAATAAATTTGTAAATAATTGTTTAATATATTACCTGTTGTAACTCTTCATTTTCTAAAACCAAATCCCTGCACATATCTTTATATTTTTTATATTTTTTAAAAATGTCTGTTTGGTCACTTGAGTGTGTAGAGCCCAAATCGGAGCGAGACAAACGATAACTACTCATGATGAAAGTATTTATTAGTTAATATGAAATACACTGTAGCTCATACAAAATGTAAACCTCGAATGATCAATTATAATATTATATGAATTGGGAATTACTGGTTTTATACATATTGTTTCATTAATTATTTACATACCTATTCTAAAACTTAACTATTTTAATGATCTTAATTGCATATTTGAATAATCTATAAATATTTTATAATTAAATGTGATGTTAATGGGTATTAAATGAACCAGTTTATGTATGATTTTAGAAATATAAAATTCAATATTTTTTATTTTTATCTTTCTTAAATATGCCTACTATTTATAGTAATTTAGAGTACCGTGATATGTTAAAAGTTTTTTATGAAAGTGGAGGAAAAAGTACAGTAAAAGCTTCTCGTCTGTATTTACAAAAATTTCCAGAAAGGAAACAGCTATCTAAAAACACATTTTGTAATATAGAAACAAAATTACGTAATACAGGTAAATTTTTTATTATCAATAAAATTTCCTATAAAATTAATATAACAAATTATGTACCTAAAACCTAATACATACATGTATAATTCAGTTATTATTATACAAATTTTAAATTAAGATATACATTAAAAAATAGTATTTTTTGGTCGTTTTCCAAATGGTTTCAAACCAAAAAAAATTTATGTTATTGATGAAGAACATACAGTGAATGTCTTGGCAGCTTTCAGAAGTGATCCTCATGCATCTGTCAGGTCGGTAGCTAAAGAAACGGACATCAGTCGTAGCTCTATACATCGTATATTGAAGAAAAATGATTTCCATCCATACAAATTGCATTATGTACAAGGATTGAAACCCTCTGATCCAGATAGAAGGCTTCAATATATTTCAAAAATTATTTGCCTTCATGACCACAATAATATTTTGAAAAAAATATTATGGACCGATGAAAGCTGTTTTAATAATAATGGTATTGTCAATCGGCATAATTCTCATTACTGGAATGAATCAAATCCATTTTGGACACGTGAGTCCAATGCACAAGTTCGCTGGTCTACCAATGTGTGGTGTGGTGTAATAAGTGGTTATTTGATTGGACCTTATTTCTATCATGGCACACTAACTGGCCAACGTTATTTAGACTCTTTGACTAATACACTACCAATGTTATTAGAAAATATTCCATTAAATCTCCGAGTAAATATGTGGATTCAGCAAGACGGTGCTCCACCACATAACTCGAATATAGTCCGTGATTATTTAAATACAAATTTTCAATCGAGATGGATAGGAACTAGAGGTCCACTAAATTGGCCACCACGATCTCCAGAACAAACACCACTCAATTTCTTTTTGTGGGGTTACTTAAAGGACAAAGTATACTCCCAACAGTCAACGTCGTTAGATGATTTAAAACAACGCATAATTGATGTGTGTAACTCTCTTACTTTTGAAATGTTGGAATCCACGACAACTGGAATTCTGGAACGGTATGAAAAATGTATAATGAAACATGGCGCACACTTTGAAAATTATTCATAGTTACTACTTACTAGTTACTAGTTAGGTATATTGTTCCATAATATTTAATTTGTTATATTATTTAATGTTAAGAAATAAAACTGAACTTATAGTTGAAAAATTAAATTTACAGAGTTACATTTTACTATTTCTTACAATTTAGTAGTGATGGGCAACGATATAATTTTCTGTATCGATATCGTTCAGATTTTTCCGATATTATATCGCGATATCGTTATTTCTACGATATCGATATCGATATCGATATTCTCCTTAAATGTGTTCAACCCCGATAGCTGTATCCTAGAAAATAAATTCATAATTATTTTATTTTAATATTGTCTTGAATTCAAATTTGAAAAATTAAAATGTATGTTCTTACCAAAGTGTGGTCTGACGTCCTAGTGGATTTATAATAAGAGTTCAAAAAGAGAAGATTGTTAACTCGATCTGTAGATAGTCTACTTCTTTTCTTTGAAGTTATATTGCCAGCCTCACTAAACAGACGTTCACATGGGACACTAGTTGCGACTATCAACAAGTATTTTTTTGCCAATTTTGAGACTTCTGGATATAAATTTGAATTTTAAATAGATTAAACCAATTTTAATTCACTCATCACTAAAAATAATGTTTGTAATTTGAAAATAATTATCACTGTAGGATAAATGACAGAAATATAACGGTCAGCGGAGTACGTAACAGACGTTTACGCCGCACCAACGACACAAATTAGACTGTAGATTATGGAATATCCAGTGGTACTATACCGTGTACCTTTTAAAAGTCAGCAAAATATTCCTTTAAGATAACATTATAATGGATTATTAATACTTAATACTTTAATAGTGTACAATAATTGACATTTCACCGGAACACGTGCACCAAACGTTATCAGCTAATGGCTATTATTATTTATTAATTTATTATAGCTTAAAAACTACAAATATCAAATAGTATATACCATGTATTTTTCTTGAAAAATATTATTTTCGATATCGCGATATATCGTACAATACAAAAGCGATGTCGATGTCGGAAATTTGTCACGATATCGATATCGTATCGAATTATCGATATCGTTGCCCATCACTACAATTTAGTATCAATTGTTTAGTATCAACATCAATGGTAAGCATCACGTGACCATGTTAAATAATGATAAAATACAATAATGTATAATAATATTATGTAATGACTAATGACCTACCTTTTAATGATAACAAATTTATTGTTTCTTGGAAGAAAACAATTGAAAATCGACTACAGCAGTAACAGTGATTAGCAAGAAATAAATTTGAATTTTAACACACTTTGAAAATTGTTTAAAAATTAACGACTTAACCAAATTAAAAGTTTTAAACGCCAAAATGGTTTTTAAATACTTATTTATGAAATAGCTATCTTGGATTATTAGAAAAATATTAAATACAAAATTTAAATTATTTATTTTTGTTGTAAAAAAATAAAATAAAGTATAAGATATACAAATTATAGCGCAGGGCTCTACAAATCATTACAAAAAAAAAAAACTTAAAAATATTGAATAGAAAAAAAGTTATTGCATTAGTCAAATAGACCTGGGACACCCTGTATATTAATATGTTTATTAAAAACAATGTAATTGATGCATTTGTAAATTCCCTTTTATAAGATTGAAACCCAAAATAATCTACACTTTAAAAAACAAATATCAATTATATTATCAATACATAAATGTATGGGCAATGCAATATCTCTATCAGCATTAACATCACTAATATTTAGTGTTTCCTCGTCGTTTAGTTATACTGACGTCAGACTTTAATTACAAGTCAAAGATTGGGCATTTGAATATAGGGAGCTTTATAAAAGTACTTCGAACACCCACCAAAATGTTCGATCGTTACTATTATAATACAATATTTGTTTCGTGAAAATATTTAGTCTTATTTGTATAGACGAATATATTTTTTTTTTTTTTTAACTACGAATCGATTGTTTTCGCACAAAATAGATTATATTTTTTCCAATATTCTTTTATGTTGAGGTACAACCTCATACAAAGCGATTCGTTCTGGTTTATTTATATTTTGACCATGGACATTATAAAATTGAATTTAATATTGATACAATATTCGAACATAGATCTACTGCGTTCATAGCACACGTTAACATGGCATTCGTAATGTTTCTACTAGCAAACAAATCGCGAATAGCAAAGTCGTAAATAAATAATGATATAATACATAAACACGATTGAGTACCATGTCGAAACGTACTGCCGACAACTGCAGTCATATAGTATCGTTTATATTCCATTGTTCGGATTAATAAATAATTTTAATATTATTATAAGTATAACAAAGGTCGTGCATTTGGAAAAATGTTGCTTAAAACAATAACAATATCAGTAAACATTTTCACCGGTTGAGCATTACGGTTATCACGAGTAATTTATATCATGGTTTAAATACTCGTATATATATTTATTATGGCATGAAGTGATCGTAAGAAATATTATATTATTCTCGGTCCTTTTCATGTGTATTTTCCGTATAACTATACATTTGTAGAAATCGACGTCTAGAAGGGGTAATCGATTTTATGGGCCGTTTGATATTCTCTTATAGGCCATTTCGTTGTAGGTACGCACTTGATATTGGTTTTACAATGGTTTTTGTTAAGTATTTTTCTTTTTTTCTTAACTTTTTTTATCGTTTGAACGTCGTTGGTACATTTTTTTATATAAATTGATCGGGTGATTTTTATATGCGTGATAACATCTTAATTTTTGGTTTTTCCTTTTTATTATTATTATCTTCTTTTTATAGGTAAAACCGAGACTACTCTTTTTTTTTACGCGCACTTAAACGCAATTTCGTCTTGTCAATATTTATCTTATTTTTCTTTTGCGTTTTATGCTTTGCGGATCGCCACTCGAGCGTGAAAAGTCGTCCCCTGCAAGAGTCGCGCGTCTCATCATTTTTTCCCTTCTATACGTGTAGTAGGACGATATTAATTCGTGGGTATTAAAGTATCAAGTCAAAAAGCTCAAGTTTTCAAAGGAAGTTAATTTCACTGTAAAACACTCCTCCAAATTGGTAATTAAGTTAAATTAGCGTCTGTGCGGGGTTGTTTAATTGAAATATATTGGCTTAATATCTAAGGCCGCGTATACTCGTAAGAAAACTTCTTGTTGCATATTATTTTTCTGGTTGTATTTAATACGCATTTACGAATACACATCGCAATATTATAAAATAATACATATTATACTAGGCGAACTACCGGGTTTCGCCGGGGAGATGTTTTACGATGATAGATTAGAGCAGGTGGCCAATTTTTTTCTACATCGTGCCAAATAAACGAAAAAAAAAAAAATTGAAAAATGAACACTTGTGACGTATCTATTTAGGTACTTGTTTGGTATAAGATAAAAATCAACGATACGATCATATCCATCTAATATGAATGAACTGATAATGTGTGATTATATATTGCATAAAAATTAACATGATTTATGTTATTTCGACAAAACTGTTGTGTGACATCATATTTACGACTTTTACGAGATATATTTGGTAATATTGAAAAATATAATTTTAAAACGAATCATGCATTCATCAATGCATTCCTGGTTTTACTTGGAATCTAAAATCAAGCGTTCCCTGTCGAATCATAGTATTGTGTTATTATTTATCTGACGCTATATGCGTTCAATGACATCAAATGTAAAAGAAAATTATACGTTTAAATAAACGCGCGATCGGTCCTACGCGCATTCTAATGATATTTGTTTTTTATTTACTATTTGTTCCGCATTGATTTACACGTACCTCATCGGTCATCGTTAAAACGTTAACGTTTAAGACGGAAAACATTTCCTAGACGACCAAGAAAGTGAAAAAATGTACACATCCAGCCCAGAGCCCAAAACCGTTTCGAGCCTTAAAAATGCGATTTCTGAAAAATCCTTTCATAATGCGCCTACATGATATTTATGTACCACTAGTGACAAGTACATCCTATCGTTCTACCTGTCAGTGAGCGAGTGGTTATTTGAACAGTATCATATTTATATATTTATGGGTTGTTATTGGCCCCATAGTTACCGATATAGTATTTTATCGTTGAAAGTAAAATGTTGCGCATTAAGGTGTAAAATTTAAATTGTTTTCCGACAATGCACGTGGGTACAATATATCAACATAAAAGTTGTATTTATAGTTACATTTTATACTCGATTTTTCATTCACACACTAAGAATTTAATCATCGTTTGTGTTTTTTTCATCTGTTGTGAAGATACTCGTATATACATAATGTATAACGTTTTATTAAAAGTTTCGAAAAAAGAATGCGTATCGTTTTTTATATTTTCCTCATAATGTGTATTGTACGAATTGTTATATGAAAAAAAAAAACGATGAACGTATATATAAATTTCCTTTGTTTATTAATTTCTCCCTTTTATACATCTACTCGTTTAATAATATAATATATTGCAGGCATGCAGATCTAATTACGAGCGCTTCGATTAAAAGGTTCAATAAAAAAAAACAAATCTATTATTTCAGTCTTTCATGTAGATAAAAGTATAAAAAAAACGTTTATATTACGTGTAATCGAAAATTGAAAATAAAAATAAATTCCCGATGGTAAATAATTCGACTGATCCTCTTTGATGTCTGTAAAAACAACTGGCGTTTTTTTTTTGAATGCCAAGCGGAGCTATTGGGTTTATAACAACCATTTACTTTTGATTATAAAACAATTACATACATGTGTATATTGCGTACGCAGCACGGCGATGTGCAGTTGATTGCGAATTTTAAACGCGGACCGTAATGACGTTGTAAAGCCTATATATATACGGTCGTTTATTGTTCTCTGTGATTTATGATTCCGAAATAATTTGAGATTTACGATTCACGCAAATACGTCGTCTTTGTAACGATATATATTTATGTAACCGGACGTACGCGTGCAAGCAACATTAGGAATGGTTTTTAAGAACGAAATGATCGATCGCAGTGTTTTAGAAACATTTGTCGTATACGTGCTTTTAGGTAGATTCAGTGGCGTGCCCAGGTCCTATGGTGGTGGTGGAGTGAGAATTAAGTCTAGAAAAAAATTGTTTAAGAATGGTACATAAATTGTTAACCTATACAATACTTCTGCTGTATTATACATACTTGGAAATAATTAATTCATCTCAAGTGTTTTTTGTGTCCTTGACAATCTTTTAATATCAGTATCTATATTTAAATTTCACAGGGAAAAATGCAATAGGGGATATAATCCCTAACCTCCCGCCCCCCTCTTGTGAAAGCTACTGGGTAGATGTATATATGTATAATTCTAATCTATGAAATACCTATGGACATAAAGAAAAATCAACCATCTTTTTTCGACCACCGTCTTCCGTCTTCTGTTCGTTGATAAAATGTTTCCGTCGCAAGCTCACAACACATATTCATCCCTGGCCATGTTCTACATTTTCTTACGTCCTAACGTTTATTGATGTATCCGCTATTATTTACACAAAGTCATACGATGTATCGGCTCATTTGCATCATAGACCTTTTATACTTGATAAAAAAACGACAATAATGTTATAAATGTCCCATGATCATTACACGTTAAGTATTATACAAAATGAGTTAAGTACTTTCGACGTCCAGTGTATTATTATCTGAACATTATTGTAGTTACTAACTAACTAGTAGTTAGTGATTATAGTTATTAATAATTAGGAATTAAAAAGAAAACATTTTCCTTATTTCCCATACGCTGATGTTATTGTTGTTTTAATGATAAATACATTATTTCGTGTGATTCGTCTGACATATCGTTAAAGATTATTTAATAATATTTTATAAAGTGTGTGTCGATGTCGTGCGCAATATTTTGACATTGCGGTTTTTCCGAACGATTGCCACCGCAGGGAGGAGTGAATAAACTTCGAATAACTCGAAAAAATAAATAACGATAAATTGTGATGAAGGAAGACCTTATACACGCGTGTAGCCGTGTACAAGTATTATGTTATATTCCAAAGGGAAATTCCGACGTGCGGTTTAAGACGCGAACACTGTAACGTACGCAGTACCTAGGAACAGTATATAATATTTGGTTTTTTTATTTTTTTTTTCTTCATCATTCCTCGCGCCTAGCGCACACGCGACCCGTGTGGCGATGATGTGGTACAGGACCGTAGTCACAGTACCACAGCCCACACGACGGACACCCGGTGTGCAGATACGTCGGGCGTTGTCGAAGAGCAATATTTTTCATCAGTCTCCCATAGGGGGGGCCGACGGAAAACGGGCTTGCAAACGAATAAAATATAATCGTAGACGGTAAAAAAAAAATGAAAAAAAAAACGTGTCTATACGCAACGGAATCGCATAGGAACGCAGGACAGGTTACCAGCTCACCCAGTATAATTGTTCTTATCCAATGCGATAAAATTTATCTCGCGATACTATACAGGGTGTCCCACCTGGATTTTCACAGAACTATATCTCCCGTGATCATAAAGATAATCAAATGCTGTTTTCTTTATGAGAATTCCGGGGAAACGGTAATTTGGTTCATAATGGTTTGGTAAATATAAGTGTGTAGTTAAAGAAGTTGAAAATTAACTTTTTATTTTATCACTTTTGTGAAATTCAAAGATAGCCATTTTATAGGGCTTCTTTTTCTGAGAGTTTCAAAGGTTCAACTTTCAGTTTCCATAGGATTCATGGTCTTAATTAATATTTTAGTTAACAAAGAAATAACATTTTTTCCGATAAGGTTTGCTGATAATGTAGTTTTTATTTAAAATTGTGAAAATAGAAAACTAGAAAAATGATTTTTGCAATTTTCCTCCGTTTTCTCAATGATTTAGAAAACTGTTGAAGAATTGGAATAAACTCGACCCCCAAAAAGTACCAACTACAACCCATTTCCTACCAAAAAGATGATAGTAATGATAGGAGCAGTTTTTTTGGTAGAAACTGGAAATCGTGTACACAGACACAGAAAAAAAACACACGCATCAAGAATCTAAGTAGCTTAAAACAGAACAATATAACATCTTGAGCTGTCGACAACGGTCTAAAAATACAATTAATATAGGTATTACAGATACTTTATACATTGGTACTTGTGATATTTTGGCAAGCAATAGAACTTTTAAAGATATCATCTTGTCGTGTGTAATCTCATAAATGTTATAACCCACACGACAGATTTTTACCGGATAATATTTAGAAGTGTCAACTATTTATAATTTACAGTGGAATGTTCCGGCAGGGTCGTATTTAGAGGGAGGAACACGGGCCTGTTGCCCTGGATCGCAGATTTTAAGTGGGCGGCTTGATTGTTTTCAATTGGTTAGTCCCAACAAATTGTTAATTTTATTTAAATTTTTATTGGGCGTTTTTATTTTATTTTTTTTGTTACTACGGGGCGGCAAATTCCTAAATACGGCCCTGTGTGTATGAAAACAGATGTTTCGTGCGTATTGTCTTATGTTTTTTAGCCATCGTCCTCGGCGTTTCGATTGAAAACTAAGATCGTAGGCGGTCATCTGATGTGCGTTTGTTGTACGCTTGCCTGCGCGCGTCATATGAAATAATATTATACAAAAGCAATCAATTAAGCTCACACGGCATAACAACCGCACGTGCAACTTCATCTTTTTACGTTTCCGGTTGTATATTTTACGACTGGGTACGCACAACGATATCGAAATCATTATCATTTAGCGTTGCGAGAGATCGTACTTTATCCGAGTAAGACGTAGAGAAATAGTTGAAAAAAAATTGTGTCTGTTATGCATTCGATCTAAACAATAGGTGTGTATTCTACATAATATTATTATAATACTATAATTACACCACGCGTCACCTTGGGGTATTTTTTTTTTCTTTTTTTTCTATTATATTCAACGATGATTTGTGCAACATGATTATTATTCTAACTTGTGTTCGGTACGCGCGTCTGTTATTGAAATGTTTACGTACTTTTTTTATGCATCAACGTACAATGTGTAATGTATATATGTATATACTTACACCTATAATGTTTGTCTTCTGCGCTAAAGCCGAGAACGGTTCGAACGCGAGGCGCACTCGCGTATGAACAAAACGTAATTAAAATTTGTGCCTCCGAGTTATTCAAAGTGAACGGGTGGGTTTTGCAATATTTTCAAGAAAAAACTTTACGATACTATTTTTTTTTTCCTCGAGACTCTCTTTTGAAATTTACATTTTGTTCGTTTTTCGTTAGCCAGTTACATTACGACGTACAAATCGTACGGGATCGCGATTCATTTAGTTTAATGTTAAAAGGCGTACGGAGAATGTAAAAAAAGCCTATAACATAACACGGTGTAAATCATGTGCGTTTCAATGTTGAAAATATCGTCGAGTTTCATCTTTTTTTTTTTCCATTTTTCTCGCACGTTATCGTTGAAACTCCGGTTTGATTTTAATCGTCAGCGACGCGAATGATTTTTTAGACTCCGAGCGGAGCAATTATAATTACAGTAATGACGCGAGTCATTGTGATGGGGGTGCGCGTTCGGCTAGACGAGTTCGTCAGGGTGAACGGGCGAACGGAGGGTTCTTTTTATTTTTTTCACGAACAGTAGCTGGCTGTTATTCAAATATGTAAACACAATATTGCTGATAACAGATGGAATACAATTTCCCGCAACTTACGATAACACATTGTCATTATTGTGTAGCTATAAGCGCTGTTCTTCTGAGGGGCGTATTTTGGGGTATTTTTTCCGAGGACGTCCAGTATTTTAAGAACCTCACGCACTCGGCTTCAGACATTGACAGAAAAGACAACTTACTTTTTGAACTTTCTTTTTTTTCAAACCAAAACGTAAGCAAATGAAAAGTAAAACTCCGGTACACGGTACAATGGACGAGCAGTTGAAAGTTATTACTTTATATTGAATACTAACATTTAATTTAAACATCACGTTGTTATATAGGTCAGTTTACTCTATTATTAGAGCCAACAATACAGCACTTGAACTACGGAACACAAATGTGGTATGCCATACGTGACATGCGGGCGTGGCGTACTCTGGACCCGGTAAAATTCAAATACCTGGATATCCCTGAAAATCCATAAACTAATTTTAAATGTATACCTAGACCGTAAACACGTGTCTTATTCGATCTGATGAATTAATTAATTTCACTTTTGCAGTGTGGATATAATGGTTTTGACGGGTATGACGAATAGTAATTCTTAGACATTGGGCAATTCTTTTTTTTTAAATCGGGGGGTGTTGCGACATGGAAACCACAAATTAAAAAAAAAAATATTTTCTTGCGTTTTTCAAAGATCATTCAATCAAAATCATCAAAAATCAATTTGACAAATTTCACTCAAAAATCAATTTGACAAATTTCACTCAAAACTAAATTTAAATTGAAGGAGCCTTCCACTACATAATCGGGGGGGAAAAAAACAAGACAATTCAGAATGTAACTACGCCTTCCCTGAGATGTCTTGTTGTCTCAACGATCATCGTCATCGTCTGAGACCGAATTCCCGTTACCACCACTCATTATAATTATGTTTTATATAAATTGTGCTTCTTTATGGCTCTAAATGTATCTATTTTAACCTGTAGCTTATAACATTGAAAAAAAAAATTGTCAAATCAACGCAAACAAGTTAAATAAAAGAATAAATCAAAGTCGTAACTTATCGTGAGATGGCTTTTACGGTCGTAAAAATTACAGGGCTACTACGGCGGTGTGATCGGCGAGCAGCACGGTTAGGGAACGACGTTCGTCGCCGCGAAATGCGAGTGTATAACATTGTACAACGATATTTCGCCGTGACGTACAAACATAATAATATGAATATATTACGTTCGCGTATAATATTTCGAAAACAATATCATCATACCGACAATGCCGCGCGATTTAATATTATTATTATTATTCTTATTATTGCTATTTTATATGACTGAAGCCAAAAGTAACAATTGTACGAATACATTTCCGTCGGATTTACACGGACACGCGATTCTTCACCCTCGACTGGACGATAACGCGGTCTCAGAAACAATGCCCATTGTGTTTTTCATATTAATTTTGCGATTCCCAGTGGAAACGCGACCGGGAAGACGGTGTGTGCGTTTACACACACACACACACACGCACG
Source organism: Periphyllus acericola (assembly GCA_949715065.1). Classification (NCBI taxonomy): domain Eukaryota; kingdom Metazoa; phylum Arthropoda; class Insecta; order Hemiptera; family Aphididae; genus Periphyllus; species Periphyllus acericola. Next base: position 631,291 of record OX454267.1, on the reverse strand, counting down.
CATGCACGCATGCACACACTCGCACTATGCGTGTAATGTACATCCACATTCGTACACCAGCATAGTATATTCGTACACGTGTATTATAAATATCCCCCGGTTAGGTGTACAGCACATAAAGCGTACACGAACGGATGAAAGCCGAAACGAAGGGTTTAATAAGCTGTTAATCAGTTTTTCTTTTACGCACAACGTTATATTCGGCAATAAAATCGATCGGTATTTATACGCGAGCACGCACACGTGTGTGTGTGGTGAACGTTTTATTGAAATATATACGACGATTTCCGAACTTTCGGCCAAGTTATCCCGGTAACTTCGGTAAACGGATACGCCGAGAGCGCAACACGCTTTTGTACCGCGAGCTCGCGGTGACTATTTATAATAGATCACATAATGGCGAATTACAATTATTATTGTTATCGTTGTTCTCGCTATAACGATATACATAACACCGGGGGATAACTTTTAACCCCCCTGTTTTGTATCCGTATACCTTCAATGATCGTATTTGGCCCCGTTTCCGGGTTATTTGCACACTTCCCCATAGTCATACTCTCTGTCGTTCGTGTAAAAATCACGATTTTTGAAAATTGTAATAATACTAGGGCTGAGATTTTAATACCCTAAAAAATCTCAAGTTATGATCTTTATAAAATGCAAAAATTACTTACTAACTCAAAAATGCACTATAAGATGCATTTAAATGTATTCATGAAAGCTTAAAAATAAGAAAAAAAATTATACTACAATAGTGTATTTTTTTTTTATAATATTTACGTTGTTTGGTTGAATGGTCTTCTGACTTCTTCATCATTAATTCAAACATAATAGTTTAAAACTTACATTTTAACATTTTAACTTGTTTTTTTGGCGATAATATGAACGGAAAAGCCTATGGTAGTTATGATAAAATTTTTGTCGACGATAACTCATCGTGCTACATGATTTATGATTCGTACCGTTGGCAGTCTGTCGAAAGTTTCTTGTTTATCGTAACAATTCACGTTCGATTTATGAACAAATGTGAAAAATGTTTTAAAAACAAGCAAAATGTCATAAAATCATCAAAAGGGCCTAAAACGCCTAAAATATTAGAAAAAAATAAATACCATCGTGTCAAAATCCTAGTCCTTGTATAATAAACGATAAGCGCCGTAAAAAATATTTAAAAATATTCTTTGGAACGCATTACAATATCATCGTTGTCACGTGAAACGTTAATTTTCAACCGCAGTAGTAGTAATAGATGAAAATGTATTAAGATACAACATATACTGGCTTAAAAACCAAACTAACATATGGGCTACACCTATGGGGATCGGCAAAAAATCCAACTTAAACAAAATTCAAGTCTTCCAGAATATTACCTTGAGAAAAAAACCAACGCTCCCTTCTTCGTTTCTAATTTAACTCTTCACGAAGATCTAGGTATCAAACCTGTTATAGCGGAAGTGGAATTATTCTACAAACGGTTTTTCGCCAAGCTAGAAAATCACCCCAACCCACTAATAAAGGAGTAACATACCTACACACTTCCTGGAAATCCACAACGCAGACTCAAAAGAAAATGGTGTCGTGACCATTTAAATTTAAATTAAAAATATCTGTTCTTATTAAACAATGTAGCTTGTAAAGCTGAGTGTCACTAGTGGGTGGCTTCTCACTCAAATAAATTCATGTGTTGTATAGTCTCTTATCTCATACGCTTATTGTGCGTTAAATTGTATAGATTGTGTATATAGTTTGTAAAATAAAAAAAAGATACAACAGGATATAGTGTCACGACGATGTTTTCAAATTTTACGAAATAAACGAACACCTTGAAGAAATTTCCTGACATTCCGTTCATTCACGGGACTGTAATCTATTATCGTACTATTTCAATAATACCATGATAATAATGTGACGGTTATACTTGTCGTCGTGCTTCAGGTGATGATAATAGTTTCTCTCCCGAGCGACGTGTCTGGTCGCACTTTTCCACGTGAACACGCGTTCATATCAACACTACGCGTTATCACGTCTTACAGGACGTTTTGCATTTCGATTAACGTATTATTTTTCGTGGAAAACATTATTACTCGGTTAGGTCTCTTGAACATTACCATTAGTCACGCGGACGCAATAATAAACTCGGAACAACGACCCGGCGGCGCACTATAGTGATATCGTTATTGTTCGGCAGTTGGAACGAGCACTGTAACACGTATATAAATATATAGTTTAAATAGTGACTGCGTGTCGTGAGAATTGCTAATTAGCAAAGTAAACGAAGCGGGGTCGATTAAACAATCGCGTTATCGTATCTTTTCGCAGTGACGTAATAATTATTACGAAGTCATCCCGCAGCGGCGGGCGTATGATTTCAATAATTACCAACATTCGCAAATAATGGTGGTGGAGACGGTTTCGGCAGTGTTCGTACCGTAGTGATGAATAATAAATGTTATTGTTATAAACCGTGATAAGATAATATTATACGTGCTGTATAACATGCATAATATTGGAGACGATTTTTTTCGTTATCATCTACAAAGAAGTAAGACGTTCACAATATACAGTTACGTTCATAGTTTTTGACAAAATACGAGCAAGACAGCGTATACGAGTAAAAAATATGACGTGGAAGATATCATGCGTAGAGAGTGCGAGAGACAGAGATTAACCCACTAGACCTTGTGAGAGGCATTTGCGTTAATAAATGTATGAAATGTGGGAAACGTTATGTGTACATAACGCATACGATACTATGGAAATCAATAACGATTGTTAATTAATCCTGGTGAAGCGTATTCGAGGATGAATAACTATACAATTTTTACGAATAGTACCTATAAAATCAAATATTGAAATCATTTCACGTGTGAATTTTTAAGACTTGGAAAGGACTCCTCTAGCAACAGCGCTTAACGTTTTTAGAGTCTATTTTCCTTGAAAAAGCCTTTTTAATGGTTATTTGATGTTACCTCAATAACTTCTAGCTGAAGTTCCGTCAACACAGTTTCAAATGCAATGGCAAATGGGTTTTCAAAAATTCGAATGAGCTTTTGAAATCTCTAAAGCTGTTCTGGAACTGCTATCGCAGATGGGTGAGCAACAGCAAAATCACTAGGGAATTCTTCATCATTATCATTTTGAAGTTGTTGCAAGTTACATATTGGACAAAGTTTTTTTTGTCTATTGGTTGCTTTGTGAATAAAGTCAATTTTAATTAAAAAGCTTTGGTGTAATAATATAAATCTAAAATTAACGAATTTGCACCTTGAATTTTTGAATTCAACTCATTCAGGAGTTGAGTTATATCAACAAGAAAAGCTAGTTTCTATAACCATGACAAACTGGCTAACAACGCGGTGTTTTTCTGTCATAAATATATCGATTTCGGAATGGAGATAAAACAATCTTTTCAAGACATTGTCTTGGCTGAGCTAACGAAATTCACTGTGATAGGGAATATCTCAGTACTCGCTTTCAATTTCAGTGAGAACGTTCTTAAACATTATTTTAATTTTATTTAATAAACTAAAACAATAATACTGATATATTTTAATAATATCCATTACCTTGGTGGGCTGTGGGTTGGAAACTTATATATTGCCTAGACAATTTTTACGAACAGCACCTATCCTTAAAATCAAAAGTCCGTCCGGGATCTACGTCGTTTACCGCGATCCCGTTCTCCGCAACACTTATGGGCCGCTGAGGTCGGGCACTAGGTGCGGCGTTTTATCTGAAAACTAAACGGCATGATCGAGTGCCTTCGACTTTCCGGGGTGGAAGTCCCGACGGTGGCGCGGCGGTGAGGAAATCCAATCATGCGTGCACAATTACTCGTGTACGAGTCGTCCGTTATCGTGTACAACGACTGCGCGTTTTTCGTTTTCGATTTTATTCGCCACCGACGGTTAATGATATTACTATCGTTATTATACAGGCGTTGCGTGTACAGCGTGCTATTCTTCTGTGCCGTCGCCAGTGGCGGTTATAATTGACTTTTAGGGGAGGAGGGGGGGGGGCGAAAATTACAAAAAAAAAAAATCATAGGGTTAATAATGTTGGATAGCACATGCATAATCTATCTTCAATATTTTGAAATAATATAAATACTTCAAATAGAACAACAATTTTTTTATGTCATAAAAAATCTACAGTAACAGCATGTGTCTGTTCTTTTGTTTAGCAAAGCGTGTAACAATATTTTCTATATCTTTAGAAATAACTTTATGAATGTGGAGTAATGCTAGCCCATTCAACCTTTCTTCGCCAATTGTTGACCTTAACCATGTTTTCAATCTATGTAAATCAAAAAAGCACACCACACATGCATGATATAAAGTTAAAAGCCATAAGAAATACATGTGTATAAGATAATAGACTAATAGTAAGATAGGAATAACAAATGTATAAGCTAAGCAAAAAAGTTGTGCTCAATACTTAGTAATAAATAATCAATTATAAATAAATTATAAAGAAAAAAACGGACCAAGGGAGGGGCGACCACCTATCCCCCCCCCTTATAACCACCACTGGCTGTCGCCCTCGTAAGCACCGGCATTTTCCGTTGAACATTATGCGGCTTGGACCGCGTCCAACGGCGGTTGTGGTAACCGCCAGCGAGTTTTGTCCGCCAAAAACCCGTTACATTATTTTCCTATTCTTTTCCCGTCCATTAAACGGACACTTTCAATTGTTATTCCGCCACGCGGACAACACAGATACACTTGCGGTGCTGTAGCGTTATTGTAATTGTGTGTAATAATATGAATGTAAATGTAAACTTTTTAAGGTAAGCACAGCGCTCACACATCATCTGTGTACGAGTACGCGTTAAAAAAATTATGAAACATAAATAAAACATTATCCGTATCGGTTCGCTCGCCCGTCGGTTTACGATCGACCTCACCTGATATACGGTGTGAATTTTTAAGCCAGCTCACCTACCCAGCCACCCATTTTTTTTTTTTTTGCTTCAATAGTGCATTTTCTCAAACTCTGATTTATGTACTAAATAGGATTATATTTTCCAATTTTACATAGATTTTTCTAACCTGTTAAGGATATGGTATCCTGCGGCAATACCTATAGCAGCTTTAGTTTTTCATCAACGGGAACATATAATTTTTAACTTAATTTTTCTGGAGTTATCGATGTTGCACGGTTATTTATTCATGGTTATATTACTATCATATTATGATGTAATTTATAATTTTTATTAATCGATATTCGCCACGGTTTCGAGATGACGCGGATTTAACGTAAGCATGATATGTACTTATCACGGTATACACTTATGTCTTATTCTGTAAAATTAAAATATAAATGCACTCATAGTTATCATCTTACACTTTTCACGCGCAACTCTAAACTTGAATACAAAACGGAAGTTGTCAAATGCCCGCAGTTTCCGCAGGACGCTCCTTCAGAAAAAACCATGTATCGGAAAAAAAATATATTTATATATTAACCGCTCGTCCTATTTTTTTTTTTGGCCGTTAAACGGTTAGGCAAAATAGGCGCAGTCGAAGCGCATATATGGAGTGGGAATGCTTTAATAATTCACCCGGTGCGCGTGGATATTTACGTGTACAGCCTTCAGCTACCGATCCGAACGAATATAATATAGTAATAATATTATTCTCGCATTATTGCTGTCTGGACGGTATATTATAAATTAATATATTATGGTAGCGCGCGGTGGGCATCGTGATATAGATATCAAGGAGGCACGGCGGCGTGGTTTGCCGAGTTTTTTTTCTTTCAACGCGCTACCGGTCATTATTATATGTTCGCACTACGCCGATGGCAATAAACTTATAATATATTGTATTATACCGTACACATGCGGTCATCGCGAAGTCGTCCGGACTGTACATTATATCGACGAGCGGGCTCGCGCGCGTGTTAATCGACGATAACAATTATTTGTATTATTTACTACCGTTTCGGTTTCGAAATAATATTTCTTTGTAACCTCTAAAATGTGTGTGTGTGTGTGTGTGTAATGTTAATGCGTGTATGCGTGCACATTAGAGTAACGGAGAAAAATCTTCGGTGAGAGAGTGCATAAAAAAGTACAAGGCACTTCGGGATCATCAAACTTTCTCCTTGCCAATAATGACCTTTTTTTTTTAATCGACTATTAAAATGGATCAGAAAGTAATTTAAAAGTAAAATATTTTCAGAGCCGCACAAGAACTGCGTCCCGAAATGAAAAAAAAAAACCGGCAAGCAGATACACTGGTTGCGTCCGTATTACTTAAAGTACAGTAGAGGCCGCTTATTAGAAACACGGATAATTGATACAATTTCGTTATCGAAACAAAGTGTACTGGGACGGACCGGCCGTATATTAGAACATTGAAAATAAATCGGATTATTAAAACATCACATCGGTTATTTGAAACAATTGGGCGAAAGTCAATTGAAATATACACCGGTTACCCGTGCGGTAACCTACGTAATTTAATGTTATCTTTGCTATCATTACGTTTATATTTTGACTGTACTTAATCTTAAGTACGTCCTATATGATGTGTAAAAATGCTCTTTCCTGTTCGTGTCGTTGGTTCATCTTCGCCGTGCGTACGTATAGGTGATTAGTGATTACTAAATAGTAATCACTGATTAGTGTATCGTTGTTCTAAAAATCTAAAATCTATACCTAAAAATGTCTAAACGCCAAGATTTAAGTGCTAAACAGAAGTGCGAGTTATTGAGCAGCATTATTTATATGAAAATATGGTCATGCAGTTACTTGACGCAAAAAAACAAATTTCGATCGTTAAATATTTTAAATAATGTAGTAAATATATACATTTGTAAATACTTTTTTTAAATTATACAATAACCATACATAGTTAAGTATACATATACATACATACATACATTTTTTTTCATGGTACAAATCAAACCATCGCTTATTAGAAACAATCGGTTAATTGACACATTTCACTTCGGTCCCAAAGTGTTTCTAATAAGCGGATTCTACTGTATATTATAATTATATTATTACGGCCGGTTGCCAAGTACCCACACTGATTTGGAATTAAGTCAACTTTTAAAATATTTCTTAGGTCGCCCATTATTGAAATCAGATAAATTTGAGAATTGTTTTACCGACGATATTGCATCATTCTTACCCGAGCATGAAAAAATACATAGTTTTTCAATCACTCAAACTACAATACAGTTGTGATGGTTTCCACTCCAAATTTATATCCGTTATCACTCAGCACACCCGAATATCGTATTAAAAAATGTACAAAAGGAAACATAATATTATATTAAACAACGTTCTACTCATATCAATAAAGATACGAGTAGATGGTAGGTATGTGAAAAATAAAAATTTGTCTCAGACAAAATATGATAAATTATCACGTTTGAATTGTATAAAAATCTTTTAATTGAATAAAAATACATACCTATATATTCCAGTACATATATTTATATAACGATAAAAAATTAATATTCCTAACGATAATGATATGGGCTTGCATAAAATGGGAAGGAAAATATTTTTGGGGACGATTATTATTCGTGTGCAGCCATTTTCAGCCATGTTATCTTTTCTCCTGCGGTCCCGATATGATCATTTCCGATCCTCGCGCAACTTAAACGAACGCAATTCAGATCGGATACCGAATATTACGCGCATTGGCTTATTGAAAAAAGAAAAAAAATAATTGTAATACTTCCGTACCTTTGAAATATTCAAACAGCTCTAAACGTCCCGGCTATGGTGGGAGGAGTGTGATAGTAAAAGGTTTGCCCTCCCCTCCCCCCACCGTGGCCGCTTTGAGAGATTATACACGCGGCTGTGATGTGATCGTTCGTAGAAAACCCGTAAAAGAAATCGGAAAAATGTGCAGTGGCCCGTGCCGTTTCGCCATTTCCTCGTGTTGACCACATAAAGTACATTGCACGCAGGTATACCGTGGTGCATATACCACGGGCTACCGGGTTATAGAAACGTCTCGGATCACTCAAAGTTTTTCACGACCGGATGACTTAAACACGAATCACAATAATGGCGTATTGTTGTACGTCGCTGTGCGCGCACTACTCACCGTCGCGGGCACCACCAACACGGGTACGGGCACATAAGTCTCGTGTCGTAACGCGCCCGTTGAGTCACATCCTGATATTCAGATTCAGTCGTTCTAATGAAACTGCACGTGACGTAGCACGACAAACGGAATGAACTATGAAAAAACAAAAAAAAAAAAAAAAACGTAAATATAATTAATTTTTTCTCCGCACGTACGATACACTGTGGACGCGCTCCGATGTTCTCTGCAGGACTCGAAACCGTTCCGTGCATACGGTTCCGACGTACAATAAACCCTCATCTCGAATCACATAATGTTCACGTGACATTACCAAATATCGTAATCGGTAGGATTTGACGTTGCGAGCCGACCGGTGTCGTTCTAACGTTTCGGAATGTGCGCGGACAATATAATAACGTTAATAACGATGATAATAATATTCTCCTCCTACTTTGTTCGTGACAATAGGTTAGACGCATAATTAAAATGGTGCGTATAAATTACAGCCGCGTTCACTGGTGGCAAGCGATTATAATAACATCATGTGATGATAATTGTTCGGTGCCCGTCTAATCGTTATACTATTATTGTCGCTGTGCAGGCATGACGATATTTTTTAACTCCGACGGCCCCGAAAGACGCGGAAATTCCGTTTGTTTTTTCGGTACCGAACGTGGTTCGAGCACGCGTTCGACGGTCCTATAATCGGTTTCATTGCAGGCTTACGATGGTCCGTAGTATTTCAACGTGTTCAGGACGCATAATTATTCAATGTTCAAAACTAATGCCTACAACACAATTATTATTATATTACTGTGCGTACGTATATTTTATTTTCGGCCGAAACTCAACTGTGGGTAAATTCGTAACCCGACGGGATATAATGATTTCTGATCGTAAACCGTATACGACACATATTTTTTCTAACGACGTTATTACGTTTACATTAATATAAACGAGTTATTATTTAATCTTTCACGATTGACATAATATTGTGTACGGCTTACATACGGATCGTATGATATTAATTTATAGTCTACATACATGAAGGTATACGCACGCTTTTTTTTTCCGCTTAAAGATCGTTTGATACGGTAATTTTGAAATTGAACATTTAAATTACGTATTTACATTAGCTGTTACCGAAACCGTGTTCATCAAATATGACACTTTATCTAACGGTGATGAGAAAAAAAACGCTCGTATTTTTTTAATATATGAGCGTATAATCCATCGATGTTTAATGTTTTAATCTGGTCGTAAGCCTCGCGCAAACTTGTTTTCTTAAGGAGTAGAAAACTTTACTCTAGTATACATCATATGTTATCATAATAATGAAACAATAATGAAACAAACATTTCTATTTCAATTTTTTATCAATGGAAATTAGCATAATTTGCATTATAAAAAGTCAGATACGATGTTATAGTTGTTTGATTAGAGGACATTCAATTTTTAACAAGTACCTACACCTACACGTGACATTCTGAAACAAATGGAATTCGAAATTTTGTGTTGAAATTTATTTTAATGGTAAAATTAAGTTTATTTTGTATTTCTTTTATAAAATAGGAAGGATTAAGTGCTTCAGGAGTTACCTTCAGACTTTTTTGACGTATTATGGTGTAGTATGTTTGCATTGTGAGTTGTTAATGTTAAGATTATTATAACATTCTCCCGATTAATTACTCCTTGACCGAAATTTATAACATAGAAAAATTAAATGTGGAACAATTAACTGCCCAAACAAAAGAATAGGCACATACAATTAAAACTAAAATACTCTTCAAAGTGGTAATTATTAAGATTTAAATTAATTCAATGTTAAGTGGTTTAAAATAGTATATATGGTGGACTGTGAGTTGAGTGTTTTTGTAAGTAACCTATTCAAAATAACTTACAAATTTATGAACCAAATTGTCGAATTCAGTCGCATTAGGTTACATCTTGTTGATTAAGACATAAATGTTTAAACGTATAAGTATTTTTGATATTTCGTTTAAAAAGGAATGAGACAACTGCATATTAAAAATTATAACAAACTCTAATATGGTTTTTGGAACTTGAATGGTATAATATTCTCAAACCAAATTATATAATATTTATTTTGTCGAAGGTTTTTTATAATATCAGTTTTCTAATTTCGTTTTATAATTTATATATAATTATCGTTATACTCCATATATAGGTGTTAGATCATTACAATAAATTTCGAATCCTTTAGACATTTTTTTGTTTATTGATGCTTTTCATAACATTAGCATCATAGGTAGTTCGTTTTTAATTTCTACATTAAAATTGTTTGACTAATTAAATGCAAAATATCTCAAAGAAGGCTGAATTTTTTTTATGCGAGTTCTCAATTTATTAATTTTTTTGAATGTCAAACAGGTTTTTTGTAAACAAAATATTTTTTTTAAAAAAAAAATCAGGAACATCACTTGCACTCAGAGTCGTAACTCACGCTCGCCGCTTAAAACGTATGCATACGCATCGTATGACAACTACGAATCGTGTAATTAAATGATGTACCTTCGTTATGGTAATTATAATATTAAATTTTGCATTTTGTCGAGATTATCTGCCGGACGTTTTTACACGATTCACGCTTACTTGATATGAATAATGATACTCGCATATATTACGTGAATCACGAAACATTTAACAATATTTGCTTTTGAGCTTAACACTTTGGCGCAACTCAACCGATACACAATGCATAAATGTGCAGCACGCGGTCTAATGCAACGCACGTTGCTTGCACGAGAATTATTACTGCAACGATTTTAATCTCGTTTTTCTGGAAAATCAGAGAACGTAATTTAATGCACCGGGTAAAAACTTAAAAAAAAAATTAATAAATATAAAAATTCCACGTTTTTTCACATTAAACTATGACACTTGTTTTTACTATCTCGACGTACCACGTACACAATCGCTCATATTATGTATACATTCGCGTATTGCGTATAAGATACACATAATGTACTCAGCTATAATTGTCACATACAAATTTAAAGGACTCTCTCTTTCTCTCTCTCTCTCTCTCTCTCTCTCTCTCTCTCTCTCTCTCTCTGTCTCTCTCGATCTGAAATTTTCGCACGACTTGAGTGCATCTTGTAAATGTTAAAATCGCACGTTTTACTTCATTTCGAAACATTTAACACAATCAAAAATGTAATCATCTTTACTCGACCGTTAACACTGTGCTCTCGCACGTTTGTAAAATTAAATTAAATATCGTATGTCGTGTACACAGGTATTTGTAATGAAGAAATACAATGGCTATCATCATTTGTTTATTTTTTTATTTCAGATTATAAATCATTTTACAACGCAGCACGTTTCCTTAACAAATTGCATTTCTGTCACCTGGAAAAATGTATAAATATACTAACCCACACCAGCATATTATATAATAGTATAAACAAGTATTTTACCGCTATTGTTCTAGACTCATAAGATTCAGTATATATATATGTATGTGTGTGTATACAGCGTGTTATTTAGAATCAGAGTTGTGATTTTGATTGCGACGAGTCGTTCGACCACGTAGTGTAGACCTAAAAATGCACGAATAGGTGAAATGGTGAGTAGGAGGGTTAAACAGATTGAAAACTATTTTCCCGTCAAGTGGGTCGAGATAGTTTTATTTTAATTTATCCAAATGACGAACGTCTGATGTTACTGTAGAATAATGAGCGTCTGCTCAATACGTTATCGCAATCCACTTAAATCGGTTACTCGACTTGTCCGGCGAGTCTTAAGATATTTTCAAACACTGCTCCGGTAAAATGTATCCAGAATGTTTATCGCGGTGGCAACAAAATATATTGTAAAATATTACGATCGTTTACAGTGAGACTTGGACGTTTCGCACGTAGAAATATATGACTTTAACTGCAGAAGAAACGATAAAATAATGTGTGGAAGTCTTCAAAAAATTGAAAGTGCTCAACTTGGCGGTTGAGTACTTTCAATTTTTTCAGTTTTATTTTCAACTCGGTTGAGTGAAAGGAGATTTTAAGATTTTAAATTTAAAACATTCACGCGCTCTAATATCCTTGAATACTTTTCTTAACCCCTACTTAGTTATAAAACCTTAAATTGTTTGTTTTTTCTATTTTCTATTTTTTTTTTTGAAAATATTTTATTTTATTCTACCACGATTTAGTGACCAAAACAGTATTAATATTTTTAATTTTATATAATCTGCTACGTGGAAATATAATAATTGTTATACGTTATAGACATTTTGATTTAGAACATTAATGAAACAAATAATATTTGCGGGTCATTATCGTTAAATTTTAATGTGAGTGAAACGTCTCGATTTCCGAATTCTGAATAGGTTTTTCCTAAAGTTTTTTTTATCGATATTCCAATTTAGATTGAAATATTAGTAGAAATAAACTATTAGGTAAGCGAGTGACAACATTATTTCCTGAAGTGTATTTAGCAGTTTGAACAATTCTAGCGGAAAAACCAATTTGTGGTATTTGAAAACATAACGAAGTATTGCGGTTAAGACGTGAATTTTCTGGTCTGTGTGTATAAGAAATCGTTTTGAATAAAATGGTAAAAAATTATAATGTTGGCGAAAAATAAATAGGAGGCAAAGAGCCTATCCACTAAAAGCGCGAAATCAAACGAATCGTTATAAATACAAAAAAATACGTGTGTCCGATGTTCTACATCGTGTATTTATTTGATTTATTATATCGATAAATACATTTGTTTTGTGCGAACGGGGTACATTTCCTATTATACATAGATATCCGTAAGCAATTATTTAAAATTTCATTTATTGTGGCAAAGGCATTTTTTTCCAAACAAGTAATGTTTTTTGCCTTTTCTGTTTTACAACCGGGACAAGTGGTTTAATTAAATTTTTTCAAATATTCCACATTGCAGTCACCCGTCGTTGCTACACTAAAAATTACTTGTTCGGTTATATTATTGTTGAGTCTGATAAATTTACCAATTTTACCGGCAAGGTTAATTTACAAAAACAAAATTACCATGTACATTTATTTTACCGCTCTAAATATCGACTTTATCCAGTTAAGATTTTTATAAACGGAATACGGTCCATGACTATAATTATTTATAACTAACACTTGCACCGATATTATAAGTTAACGCTAAATTAGTTACATTACGTTCATTCTCAATGCGTGTGTAACAATGTTTATTGATATAGTTCGTTTTGTATTTTGTAGTCTGTATTTTGCGGTATCATCCTGATGAAAACAATATCTTTATTTACGTTTCGTTATAGTATTGATTTTCAAACGGTTTACTCTGACAACAGTTCGATCAAGGTTTTAAATTGTTTTGCAAAAAAAAAAAAACGAAAACGAAACGAAGCTTACACCATGGATCATTACGAACGGTGGAAAGTAAAACGCGTTATCGAAACGAAATCGCAATGGGGGGGGAGGGGACCGAATTAAAATCGAAATGAGCCGATTTGACCGTTTTCGCACCGTACGGGTCGGTGGTAAGTTTACCGGCAAGTCCGTTCGGAAAATCACCGGAAAAACTCGCATCGCTGCGATACCGTGTGCACATCATGACTCGTACGAGTTAGACTGGTCGCGGTAAGGACACGGCGGCGACGGCGGCGGTCGGAGCACACGTTCGCCCGGAGAAACGGACGGCGGCGGCGGCGGCGGCGGCGGCGGCGGAGGTTTAACGTCACGTCTTGTGCAGTCACCGCGTAGACACTACCGCGCGCGCCGTGTACGCACACACTCGTTCTCGCACACAGTCACACGCGTCTCCGGCGAACGGACGTTTCCCGCACGAACACAATCCGACGAACGCGAATACCGACGATTTTTTTCTCGACTTCTCCCGCGAACGTTCACCGACTCTCCATTGCCGACTTTGCCGACGACGAGGGACAAGACCGCCGCAACTGCAGTCGCCACTGGCCGCGTGCGACGTCGCCACTCGCGTCCTGATTCAGGTAAGCCGTATACTGTCAACATTACCTCCCCGTCAAGTCCGAGTACATTTTGATTTTTCCCCGTCTAATCTCGAGGACTCTTGTCGCGAGGGTGTGCGATTTTTTTTCCCGCGACACGCGACTGTCCGGGAGACTTAAACGCCGGGCCACGGAGTACGTGCGTTTCGGTTCGTTATTGTTTCACGACGAGGCACGTACCCGTGATGAAGTTCGGATAAAAAAAAAATAAAAAAAAAATAGTCATAATAAAATGTACATTTTAAGCCATAAAACGCAGCGGTTATTTTTTCAACTCGCCGTAAAAACATAAATATGTATATTATACTCTTTTAAAGTAATGATGGGATTTTGTTTTTTTTTATAAAGTTTTATAGTACATAATATGTAAATATTTAACGTTTGTTCGTTTTTTAATTTAAACGTATATATTATGTTGTAGGAACTTAAATTAACATTTTTGAAACATTCAACTATTAAATATACTTTAATCCATCTAGGAAATCATTTTAACGCGTAAAATACATTGGATATTTTACTTTGGATTTGTAAATTTTAATAACTGCATTTAATTACTTGCGTTATTTCTAAAAATAAAAAAAATTTAAACCAGAAAATTTTAATTTTTTCTTCTAAGTTATAATCATTATTTTTATTAATTTTAATAATTATTTTTTTTTCATAATTAAAGTACAAACTGCAATTTACTATATTTCAAATATTTTTCACCATTCGGTTTATTTTTGTTTATGAAAAAAAAAATATTAAAAGCGTTCAATTTTTAAAATAAAATATAATTTAAAAATGTCTACAGAACTATTAAGTTAATTTTTTTTTTTCGACGGATGAAAATTTTTCTGAGTGTGTTACAGAATAAGTTCATGTCTTAAAAAAATGAAAAAAAAATGTTGTTAGTACCCCCGATAGATAATAATATCGTTTTACACAAATCAATACGTATTTATGTTTTTACCATTCGCGTCATTGTACACTAATATTTGAACGCTTCGTAATTTATTTCGAACAATTAACTCTAACTGCTATTTAATATCTGCACTTCGTGTAACAAATAATTATTTGTTTACTATATAATATTACGTGTACTTAAACATGTTTATAATAATCATGTATGACGTTTCAATATTACAACTATATAATTAGAATCAATTACGCATCGAGACGAAAAATATACTGGTTAAATAATGTAATTAATGATTCGACTGATATTCTTATTTGCCATTTCGTTTTTTTTTTTTTTCACGACCATTTTTGTGCGTGTCGAATTATATAATCGTTCGCTTTGCACACAAGTTGATTTAACTGTAACTATTAATTTTGATACGACCAGCGTGATGACTATTTTGTAGCTGATAAACATTATTTTTTTTTTTTTATGGAAAAGTTACGTATGAATTATGTTGGTCCGTGCGGTCCCGCGCGGAGGAGAATCTGAAGTTACCATGTATCATAATAGTTTAAGTCTTTGTTAAAAATTTAAAGATTTTCATGTTATTTCATGCACGTGTGTTTATATGATATAACTTTTATAAATTAAAAAAAAACACGTTATATTATGTAAACGATATTTTCGATTTTCCACTATCGGTGCGTGTTCAGGTACGCAAATCGAACGTTTAGCTAGTAGTTCTCGCGTCACTAGTGCCGATAATTAATATTTAAATACGCGGTTGGGATTAGGAAACGAGTCGGACTACTGTTTTAATACGATTTATTTTTTTTTTTTCGTGAACATTTTCAACGTGTTTTAGCTTAACGCATGTGTCGCATCATATTCTTGTTCACGTTAAACGTGTGCTTATTATAATTATTATGACGTTTAAGAGTGTCGCCATAGTTCGCACTGCACAGCTATTGTGTTCCTCGTGAAATTCGGGTTCGCGCGCACACCGCATTGTCAAATAATAATATTGTTACGCGTGCGAAGTCCCACATCGGTTTGCCCCGTCAATCATAATATTCTGGTCTTTCAGCGTTTTCCATTTCGCGCATTGTTTTTGAATACGACCGAGCGTTCGTGCGCGTACAAACACCGTATACGTCCGCTTAAACGATTGTGCGTACCTTCGATTCGATTGAAATAATACGATGCATCAGTGCATCCGTGAATGCACTGCAGGTTCATATACCGAATATATAAAATATGATTTTAAAAAAGAGTCTAAAACGATAGTTTAATAAATAACATAAAAGTGAATATTTTTTGTCACCTACCCTCAAAGAAGTACCACTTCAACAGTGATTCGTTTGAAAAATCTATTTTCCAAGAAAATCATCAACGTTTTTTCCGCTCGTAATGCGTTGTCCACGTCTTACAACGCACGGCCAATCTGTGTTCGGTCGAAACATTTTTGCGAGGTTATACAGCTTAATTATTGGAGTAAACCGACCGACTGTCAAACTCGCATGGAAGAGCGTTTTCTGCGGATTCTCGTGAGTTTTCAACGGTGATCAGATGTCTGAGCGAGACGGGCGCTTTTTGAAACTGTAAAATTCACAACTAGATTGAGGATTAGAAAATCGTGAAAAACCCACGAGAAGTGCGACAGACGAGTCAAGTCTCGCTTCGAGATCGACGATGTAGATCGGTTTAATCTATTGCAAAAGCTGTAACTACGCAAAGTTGGTTCTACCTTACACGGATAATGCCTGCGGTCGCGTTCGCCGGTGTACTCGGCGGTGGATATCCGAGTACACCGAAACGGAGTAAAGATAAAAAAAAGTGGACGGTTCACGAATATCGTTATCGTGTACGCGGGAGTCTGTGCGATGGCACGGGCGAGGAGTGCGCGAAACGCGCGGAGAAGAGGAAAAAGAAAGTAAAACATTGCATTATCAAATAATACGTTTCGTACACAACCCGCCGTTTACATTGTTATTCGAGAACGTATTATGTACGTCCATGTATAATAACGCTGTCGGCGTACTGTTGTTTTATTTATTTATTTCATTTTTTTCCCTATCACTCTGCCCGCGTTATTACTATCCCGAACCATGAGGGTACTACCTACCTACTTGCGCACTGTTGACTTTCGCTGGGGATTTTAAGAACGGCGAACGACCGATCCCCGCGCCCAGACGTGCAAAAAACATCCGTGCAATGTCTACCTGGTTAGCACGTGGATCCCTGCGGGTACCGTACAGGTACGCGAATCGAACGACCAGTCTCTGCTACGCGTTATGATAAACGATACGTGGTGTATTCATATTATACGACAATTCACGATATGATGATAAAACGCTCTTTCACCGCCTCCGCGGACGTACGATTAGAGAAATTCGCTTTCGATCTCATCAAGCGCGCGCCGGTGCACGAGCCGCACGACGACGGCGATAATATACACCTGTACATCACGTGATAACACGGTTTCGACATTTGATCGCGTGCGCGCGGTACGGACGTACGTGTGAATCGGACGGTTAAGATTATTGAACGTTGACCTTGCTGATTTTTCCCCGGGAATCATCATTACCTGCTACGTTTTCAAGGCCTTTCCCTCGATTCGTCTTGTACGTATAAAATAGGCAATCGAACACAACACATATCATAACGCGTGTTGCAACAGCCGGTGCACCGAGCTACGCAGAGCTCACACGTGGCAGGTACCTACACGCCGTCTTGTCAAGTTCTTTCTCAAGTCGAGTCGTCGCGTGCGCGAGTCGAGTATAATTTTATGTGGCGTCCGTAATACGTGCACGTCGGTGTACAATGTTATAGTGCAGTGGTCTTCAACCTTTTTGGACTCGCGACCCACTATTTAGGCCTACATTTTTCGCGACCCACGTCGCTTACGTGGCAGCTTTGTAGAAAAAGAAATAAAAAGCAAAAATCGTAAATTATTATGTCCAATATACTACGTGTAAAATCGTACCAGTGTACGAAACATGTACAGTGCGATTTGATATCCATTTAATATTATATAATATTGTTGATACATATAAAATATATTACAATCATTTTTAATCTGTAACTTCATTTGTCAATACTCTACGTTAAATAATTGAAAAATTATTATTACACTTTATGTTATTTTATGAACTTTATTTTTATTTTTTTAAAAGAAGACTTATTGCGACCCAATTTTGAAGCTTACGCGACCCGAAAATGGGTCGCGACCCACCGGTTGAAGACCACTGTTTAGTGCAACGTAACCGCTCGTGGTCCGTTTTGGTTTTTGCAACAGTTTTACGAGTACAGGTCGTACACGAGTACCGCGCGTGCACTGCGGTACATTATGACAATTAATAGTATCCGTTTCGATGTTTACACCGCAGCGCACTGGCAGCAGTCCGATGGTATCACTGTACGTTGGCGTATATGAATGTGACGTTTTGAATCGTCCGTCCGTCGTCGTATATTATAATAAATTGTTCAAATATTATGCGCCGCGCCGAGACGATTCTTTGTACAATCGTTCTGCGCGCGTTTACGCGTCACATTGTGCGACGGCGCTGAAAATTGTCAAGATGATGATCTGGGGAGACCGCAGCAGCTGCGGGACGTATGGTTTTTCTTTCGTCTCTGTCCCACATCCATATGGTTCTTTTTACTAATTTAGCTCGATTGCGACACCTGAATTCGTTGTTCGCTATAATATAGTATTATATACACTCGAGATGTTTGATAACGTATGTGCACCATTCTTTCAACTCGTGTGCTATAGTACATGAAAACATTTCACAACTCACCAGCATGCGCGGTATCGAGAGAGAAAAACCGTAAAGACTTTAATCGGAAATTAGACATGGACGTCTGGTATTGCATCCGCCACACACACATACACACTGCGTTTATCACTGTTTTTATCGTATGTACCTACATGTTGTCTGCCGGCAAAAAAATATAATTTACACCAACAAGAATTTTTTAACTGGTTTTCTTCCTTTTTTTTTGGCGTTCTTCAAATTTAAAGATCGTTTAAAATTAAAAGGATTAAATATAGTGGAATCCTTGATCCGCATGGGCCCTGGACATTTACCCGTAACACCAATAAGTGCGCATGTACATACTTCACAGCGATCCTTTGCAAATCCAGTGCGATAAAACGTCCCCGAGAAAGCCGACGACGGTCATCGTTGACTGCGTACGTACAGTGCGTTAGAATGTCTGTGCTCGATGGTGACGATTTCGTGCTTACGGGAAAATAGAAAAATCCTTTAATGTGCCTGCGTCGCGTTCATCCGGAGAGAGACGACACACGTTCCACTAGCTCTCACTGGCAGGCACCGTGAGATCAAAACACGCGCTCACACGTATAAAGCAATCATTAGTAGATACCCATGTCTGCATGTATATATATTTTCAACGCAAAATATTAAACTCGTTGTGTCGGAAAGACGATCGCGTGGAACCCATTTCGGGAAATGCGAATGGATCGGCCGAGAGAGTCAGTGTGAAAATAAGAGAGAGAGAGAGATATAGGCGTACCACACCCGTGGAACGGTGTTCGAAACGGTAATTTGTTGGTTTTCGTTCATTATTTTTTTGCTTTTATTTGTTTTTTTATTTTTCTTACGTTCGCGTTGCTGCAAGACGACAACGGATTTATCGCTCGGGAAGAGCGCGAATGACGAATGTACTTCAGTTGCGGCAACAAAACGCGTGACGTGGAGACGAGACCACGGGGGACACCGTGATCAGGATATCGCAGAGCGTACGTGGGCGAGGGCCGTTAGAATCTTATGACAAGAAAAGCTACCTGTTCCTAGGTGGTCTGAAACGGTGATAGGTTTTTGTCCTTATCAATTTTTTTTTCTCAACTTGTCTTGTGCGATCACGCCGAACATGCACCACGGCAAAGGGTACTCGAGTACTACACTAAAAAGTACTGGGAAATATTTATTTTTCGTTTCGTTCTCGACGGCAGTGGTCCTATTACGTTATAATATAATAAAATAAAAATGGTAATAAAATACTATTCTGTTACATTCACCGGATAACAGCAATGATCAATTATACTACATTGCAGATAATTCCAATACACAAGTCGGCTGTGCTCGAAATGATATTTAGACAAAATTAAAACATTTAAAATATACCACCAATACGTGTGATATTGAGGTACGTCTGTGGACCATACCAAAGAAAAATGAAAGAAGTAGACATTAATGATGTATATCCTACACGCATTGACGGTAGTGATTAGTTGTTTTATTCGAATTCGTTTCGTCATTAAGACCTCCGAGACGGACGTTATGAAGACTTGTACTGTGACGTAGTGGTTTATGGTGTGGTATATGGTAACTGAATGTGCGGGACGAGAAAACACGATGCTGCCCGCCGAACTCGGACATTTCTTACTGCTACGGTGTTTTATCCTGCATCTCGGTCGATTTTTACGTCGGCGCGTTGAATCCGTGTACAAGGGTTTTCTCGTTCGTGTCGTTGTTGTGTAGTCCCCCCGCATAATATCACGATAAATTACGATTCGCTGAAAATCGAGAATCGCGCGGCAAAACGTCACCTCGCGGCGCCCAACAGGTTTCACCGCGAGCCGTTTCGGTGGATTGCACTCTCACCCGGGCGCGCAATGTCAATGTCGATAACCCGACGGCGGCCGGCGGACCGGTTCGCACTTTCCATTTCGACGCGTGGAATTCCGCGAGGAGAGCATAATGGTATACCTGTTTGACGATAATACCACCTCCGCCCGTGCGCGAGATAGATCAACGTTTTCGTATAAACATACATACACGCGTTTATAGTATGTAAATATACGACACGAAAACGATACAAAGGCGCCCGACGGTGAAATGCAAATCTTAGCACGCGAGACGACTACGACGACGGCAAAACGAAAGCGTACGGTACACACTCGTTTGTTTGTTTATCATCGGCCATACCGTTGACCCAGAAATGTGCGTATCGTCGCCTTACGATGCGTTGCATATTAAATTGCTATAAAACCAATCACCCTTCTTCGCTGTATTCGATCGACCGCGGGAGACGGAACAAATCACGTTTCACAAGAGTTCAAGATCACCCTGACACCCACGGGCCCAGAAAAACCCCCAGACGTTCAGAAAACCAAAGTCACCCGAGGAGATCGTGCGACTTGACGTTGTAAAAAAAAAAAAATACAGTTACAACACCACTTGGAACCGAGAGAAATTGACCAAGGTCCGGAACCTACGGCGATAAGAGGACCACCACCGCAACTCGAGTTAGCCTTTCGAGTGCACATTACGGTCTGAGGGTGCGAGCGTTACGTCTGGTGATCTTGGCGCCTTCGAGATTTCAGCTCTAGT